>NW_021025205.1:12695-148360 GCF_004153795.1 Camellia sinensis | reverse complement strand
CAGTATACGGATGATTGGTTTACACTACATGTATATGAAGCACATGAGGGGCCACCAAACCAGCCAAAAACAGAAACATGGCATGCCAAAATATGACCAAAAACCCACTGAAACTCAGTCAACCAATGTTAGAATGAAGTGTTCCTTTGAAAGGCCAGTGAGAGGGTTGTTCTACACATGTATGATGGACACACAAAATGGAAAAACTACCTCTAGATAAAGGTTATGAGAGCCCTAAAACTCACTGAAAAGGGCCTGAAATGAGTCTAGGAAGCATGCAAGGATGCTAAAGCATAAACACTTACCGAGTACTCCAAGCCAAAACAGAAGCTATGTTAGAGATCCATGCATGATCCTAACTATGCTGAAATGCCTAATGCAACACATGCAAAAATGCAACTACAATAGGCTCGGCTATCCTAAGAATGGCATATGAGATTGGAAATTTTCTTTTAAAGGTGAATTTCTATGCTTTTCCTAAAGCCAGTAATGTATAGGCCCTTACAAGCTTTTGAATTTCACTTACGCTCCGTTTGTTTGTTTGAGTCTTTTTTTTTTAAATATTCTAAAAAAAAATAATTTAGAGAATTGACTTACTTTTCAAATTATTTAGAAAACTAACCTGTTTTTTAAAATCGCATTTTGAAAATGTAATTTTGAATTAAAATTGTATTTTCAACATATTGCATGTTGAAAATGCAAGTTATAATGACATGGACTTCACTTTTTGATTTTCAACATGCGATTTCAAGGTGAAATTGCATATTGAAAATACAATTTTAAAAAGTAGGTTATGTTTTCAAATAGTTTGAAAAGTAGGTCAATTCTTGAAGAAAAAAAATTTAGAATATTAAAAAAAAAACTCATAGTTAGTCCCATATGTTTGTACTTTAATTCCATGAGATCATTTTTTTCCCCCTAATTTTATATTTTTTTAGATTATTATACCCTTATATATTATGTTGATACGTAATATATACAAAAAAGGAAATACACGTTTATGAAATACACGTTTATGTTTTGATTTTTAGCGTTATTCACGTTAATGATTCTGATTCGGTTAATCAATGTCAATCGTTTATGGTAGGGTTTCATTGTGGTAGGGTTTTAGTGCAGTCGAAAGAAGACGATGACTGGCCTTCATGTAGTGGGAGAGAAAACGACGACGATGATGACGACGAGTTTCTGTGTGTTCATTTTCATAGTTTGGTGTTTGTGTGTGCTTTAGTTTGTTACGTAATTGTTGGAGATCAGTTGTTGATCGGAGGTGGAGAACGATTACAAAATTTCTTTCTCAAGGTTAGTATCATTTTATTTATGAATGTATGTTCATTTATGTGAATGATTGCATGCTCTATTTTTGAATCATGTGCATTTTCTAGAATACATGGGTAATGTAAGTGTATGTTTCATGAATGAGGTTCTAATTTTTTACTAATAATACATGTATATTTTTGTTATTTGAGTTTGAAATATTTCACAGAGATGCATGTACAGTTGTTTGAACAAATTGATTGTGCTAGATCATTGGTGAAATGTAGTTTTTGGTTGATTGGTTTATTTTTTCTTGTTGCTTTGTGATTGTTTTCATACGATTTTTTTGGTATTTGGTGTGCGATCTCTGTTTAGTTAGATAATTCAGATTATGCAAACAATGTAAATGTTCACATATCATTAACTATAATGTGGTTGTTCACTTTCTTATTTTTGTATTTTTGCAGCAAATGGATACCTTCATGTTGTTGGTGTGTTCATATGGGTGTAGTACTACTGTAATAAATGTAGTGCGAGCGATGTCTTATTCACGTTTCATGGAGTGTGTATATGTGTGTGAAAAATGGAGCTAGTTATCTACTGATTGTGTTTCATTGTTCTATCGGCTAACTGAGATTAATAGGTGTAATTTGGACAATGATCATCGAAAGGAGAGAGAACATTTCGATGCTCTATTTCTGCCATAGTTGCGATCTTAACCGAAGATCGGAGATAGAGAGAAGGATGTGAATTGAAAGGAGAGAGAATGATTTGAAGCTCAATATTATATTAAGTTTATTTTGTTACAGACATGTTCATCAAAGGTGGTTTTGGTTTAATTTGAATTGGTGTAATGATGGAATTGCAAGTGTTGTTAATGATAGTGATAATGATGATGATGATGAAGATAAGGATGTAGGGGATGGTTTTTTATTTTTGGTGAGATTGAAATTTTTTGGATTTGTGGTTATGTTGCTACTATTGTTTTTGATTTTTTTGTAAACATCATCACACCATTGTTTCTGATTTTTTTGTAAACATCATCACATCATTAACCAATGTTAATATTCATATTAATTTGAAATGAGAAATTGTCATTGTGTAGTCAATTAGTATTAATATTCACACACACATATAATATTGAATGGTAAATACGTTTTCACTGTTCTTCGTTACCACTGTGACATGATGATATTAAGGCTCACATCAATATTGCATCAAATTATACAACCACAAGTCTCAACTTTCATTTTGAATACAAACATGATGTGAATGTTCACATTAGAATAAACAAATGTGAAGGTTCACATGAATTCTGGAATACAGATAAAGACAATATGATTTTAAAGTGTTAATTACCATTATGTAATGATGATATTAAAGTTTATATCAAAATTGCATTGCCCACAAATCACATTAAACCAATGATTATGTGTACAACTGATAATAATGCTAATGCTTATATTAATTTTATAATCTCTAAAAATATGACAACATCAACCTTGCATTAACCACAAACCATTATTGATATTAAAAATATTTTCGTATTTTAGCTCGGTCAGATTGGGCATTTCTTAGCTCGACTGAGGCCAAGGTACGTATCTCGGCCAAGCTAGTGAGTTCGACTGGACATGCAGTCAGAATGATGCAAAACATTGAAAAAGAAGCACAGTAACCGTACCAAGAGATCAAAATTTTTTATTAATTGGAAGATGATTACAAAAATGTGGGACATATAGCCTGGTTACACAGAAAGAATGCCTTATCGTACGATTGCAACCGGTAGTGAGTAGTAGTGTGACTCCTAAGAGGACTTTACTAAGGAGAGTAAAGTCCTACTAGGATTGTGCAAACCATCTCACTTGGTTGGTAGTGAGTAGTAGTGTGACTCCTAAGAGGACTTTACTAAGGAGAGTAAAGTCCTACTAGGATTGTGCAAACCATCTCACTTGGTTGGTAGTGAGTAGTAGTGTGACTCCTAAGAGGACTTTACTAAGGAGAGTAAAGTCCTACTAGGATTGTGCAAACCATCTCACTTGGTTGGTAGTGAGTAGTAGTGTGACTCCTAAGAGGACTTTACTAAGGAGAGTAAAGTCCTACTAGGATTGTGCAAACCATCTCACTTGGTTGGTAGTGAGTAGTAGTGTGACTCCTAAGAGGACTTTACTAAGGAGAGTAAAGTCCTACTAGGATTGTGCAAACCATCTCACTTGGTTGGTAGTGAGTAGTAGTGTGACTCCTAAGAGGACTTTACTAAGGAGAGTAAAGTCCTACTAGGATTGTGCAAACCATCTCACTTGGTTGGTAGTGAGTAGTAGTGTGACTCCTAAGAGGACTTTACTAAGGAGAGTAAAGTCCTACTAGGATTGTGCAAACCATCTCACTTGGTTGGTAGTGAGTAGTAGTGTGACTCCTAAGAGGACTTTACTAAGGAGAGTAAAGTCCTACTAGGATTGTGCAAACCATCTCACTTGGTTGGTAGTGAGTAGTAGTGTGACTCCTAAGAGGACTTTACTAAGGAGAGTAAAGTCCTACTAGGATTGTGCAAACCATCTCACTTGGTTGGTAGTGAGTAGGGTGTGTGATTCCTAGAAGGACTCTTGTAAGGAGAGTTGGAATCCTACTATGATTGTGCCAAGTAAAGTCTATAAAAGCTCATGACCAAACCTATGTACAGGTATCCCAATTCTTACTCTAGAATACACAGAGCTTATTGTCTATTGTCTAGTTGCTGACTTAGGCATCGGAGGGGTTTCCAGCACACACCCGCCGGTTAGCTCACGTTTGTGTTTTCAGGTGGCAAAGCGATGACGTTTGGAGGAGTGCAAACTTGATCAACAGGATTATACGAGAAGATTATTTCTGTGCTCGTACAGTTTCCAACACACGTATGATGACGTCATCAAACTTCATGCATTGGTCGATCTTAGCATTCATCAATACATCAAATAATATACAAAATGGACTTTGCCTCAAGAAGTCCAGCTGAGCCTTTGAGAACTTGGTACTTGTTATCAGTTTCACTAAGCTCATAATGTTCGATCGGTAATTGATACGGCTCATGTTGATGTGGATGCTTCTCTCTATAGGCATGCTCTCCTATTTGAGATGATGCTCCTTCATCTTTTTTTTTTTTTGCGCAAAATTTAGATGCAATATCTATTACATGGACATGCACAATAGTGAGTGTCTATATGAATATTAAATTTGGTTTCAATAGAATTATGGGGCATACATGCACATTGACATCATCACATCATTAGTCACTGTGAAAGTTCACATTCAACAATATTCATGCAATTAGAGATATAAATGTCCACATTACTAATGGGACATAAATAGAAATGGTCACACGTGAATGATAATATTTACACACCTATGTAACATTGGGTGTGACTAGGGTTCATTTGGGATGTGAGTTGGTTTTTTGACTTTTTAGCTTTTTGGTTATTTTAGCTTAGGGCTAAAAAGCCTCATTTGGGATAACTTTTTTCGCTTTTTTGACTTTTGTGAGAGAAAAAATAAAATGATTATGAGTTGGATGTGATGTTTTGTCTTATTGGGTTAAAAAACATATTTTGTCTTTTTGTGACTAAAATAACCAAAAAGTTGAAAAGCCTGGCATGCCAAACCAAGGCTAACTTTGGTGGAATGGGAAGCTCATTGCCACTACCAATGTTAAAGTTTACATTAATATGACATTTAAAACGATGCACATTAAGACAATGGTTATGTGCACACATTTATAACCAAATAACACCAATACAAATATTCACAATAACTACATACTACAAAACACCATGACAATATCACCAATTCATCAACTACAAACTATAAATTTGTGCATCATACCCAAACATGATGTAAATATTAAGTTGACAAACATGAACAACATTAAGCGAGAATAGATAATTGTCAATGGTATTTTTCACATTACATCCACATACACATGTTAATTCACAATGCTGATGTGGAGATTGACATTAACATTGTATCATATTACACAACTACAAAAACAAGTTTTGTTTTGAATATAAAAATGATGTGAATGTTCACATTTATAGTTTACAAAGTACAAAAACATGACAACATTAACAATACATTAACCACACACTACAATTTTTGTGGGAATCAAAACATATTGTGAATATTCACATTGGTATGTATGTCAACATCAGAAAATAATAATTTTATCCACATATCACATAACAAGTCCAAGAAATGAGGTTTTTCATAGGTGTTAGCTTCATGTAAATCTTCATGATGTAACATACAAATGCATTGGTCCACAACAATCAAGTAACAATTTTATGCACGCCATGATTTCTATGTGAATGTTTACATCATGAGAATAGCAACAATAACAATTAAAAAAAATCTAAAAAATAGCAAAAATTTTAGGAGATTTACATCCATTCAGGGATATCATCAATACTAACAACAACTGTAAGAAAGGGAAAATAATAACAATAATATAAACAATAAAGACCAAAGTCATATGAATAGAATCATGGAGATGTATGGAAATTTGCATTGGGACAAAAAATAGTTAGGTTTAGGATTTATATATAAAATGAGTGAAATCATTTACGTTTGGTACCTATTATGAGACGGTTGGATTGTCACAAATAATCATTATGAAGATTCACAGCAGAAACGAAGGATGACAATGGTGATTCCGACGGCCGACGAGAGAAGACAATAAAGGAGTTGAGGCGATAAGACAATGAGACGATTTCACAAGTATCTGGAATATAGGATTTTTGCAGAATTGTTTCTGCTTTGCCTGGGAGTGCTCCTATATTTTTGGATTCTATTAGTTTGAATGGCAAGAGACATTCAAAAACATAGCAGGAGTGTTTTGGACAAAAAAACTAGGTATGAGACTTATTGGAATAATCAAAAACAATTTGGGTTAGATGGAATAAAACACTTAGGATGAGATTTATCAAAAAATCACCCCAAAGAAAAGTAACAATTTTAACCAACCAACCAACCAAATAATTATGTTTTTTATGATTATATTATGTTTATGCTGTTTAATGCAACTTTAATTTATTTTTTAATTTCGCCTTAAATTAAGAGTAATGTTAAGTATTATGAAAGAAATATTAATAAAAATTTTATGAAAATTGTCCACCCTTAAATTATACACACAATAAAACATCACACACTAATTAAAGGATAAAAAATCTTTATTAAGTATCTCATGATATTTATTTCATAATGCCTAACATTATTGTTACATATCAACATAATACATAAGGATATAATAGTCCAAAAAAAAAATATAAAATTAAGAAAAAAAAGGATCTCATAGAATAAAAATGACAGCTGGTATGGGTGTTCCGTTCAAATTCAAAGGTCTGCATAGAGTTTTCCTTTTGAAAATCAGTGAACAAAATCAGTAAACAAGAATGGAAAAGACTTTTGTGTCGTTGTGTAGGCTATCAAGTGCTTCATTATTTATATAATAATTGCATGGAGAAAACTTCATACCTGTATTGATTGCAAATGGTGTGTAATATGATTCATTTGTGTTCAATTAGCTCAATATTTAATTGGCGTGCATCTACCATGTCTACTCTAAGGATGGACCATAACAAAAGAAAATTATGACAAATTAATTGACAACCATTGCATTAATTTTCTGCTTACCCACATCCTGCTGCCATTTGCGCATTATGTGATTTTTTATTTTTTATTTTTTTAATATATATATATATATATATTTTTTTTTTAAGTTGGCAACAGATCTGTTTTGTGGGTAATAAAACTCTTTACAGTTTGTAGTATGTACTCTTGTTGGGAAATTATTGTATGTTTCATTTATTTTATTTTATTTTTTATTTATTGTTATAAGAAAATCCTCTCACTCTCCTGCAGGTTCAAAACAGCGCCTCTCGCAGAAATCACCAAGGTGCCCTATTATCCGTTCAAAGCAAGAGACTATAACATAAAAATTTGCCTCAATCCCCTAAGACAAGTTTCGTTTAAGTCAAGACTCGCACAACCTTATTGTCTGTTCCGATTAAGAGACTATAATCTGAGAACTTACCCCAAACTCTCAAGACAAGTTTTGTTCAAGTCAAGACTCACGTAACGGGAGAGTACAAGACAAGTTTCGTTTAAGTCAAGACTCATACAGTCTTATTGTTCGTTTTGAATAAGAGATTACAATTTGAGAATTTGCCCTAAACTCTCAAGACAAGTTTCGACTATAACATAAAAAATTGTCCCAATCCCCCAAGACAAGTTTCGTTCAAGTTAGGACTCGCGCAACCTTTTGTCTGTTCCGATTAAGAGACCATAATCTGAGAACTTACCCCAAACTCCCAAGACAAGTTTTACTCAAGTCAGGACTCACATAGCGGGAGAGTACAAGACAAGTTTCGTTTAAGTCAAGACTCGTGCAGTCTTATTGTTCATTTTGAATAAGAGACTACAATTTAAAAACTTGTCCCAAACTCTCAAGACAAGTTTCGCTCAAATCAGAACTCAACTCTTGGGCCTTTACCAACTGTGCTATTGCCTTGGGTTTGTTTTCGAAGTATTGAATTACACTAATCCCTTAGAAGGAAACCTGTGGATTGTACCTTTTTAGGGATGTATACTACATACATCTTATTATAAAAATGCATAATTTTATCATAAAAATTTATAATATCAGTTATAAAATGCATAATTTTATTATAAATTAAGATAATAAAATATCTAAAATTTTATAATAAAAATTACACATTTTGTGGTTAGGTGCATATTCACGAATGAGGATCCTCTCCTTGCAGCTCTTGTACTTGTGCTGGTCCTTGCAGGCCTTCGGGTCTACTTTTAGGCCCAATTTTGATATTCTGAACCGTTCATATTTTATGATTTATTCAGTATATCATACCTGCAAAAAATCAAGTTGATCGGATATCAGAAAGTATGTGTTCGAAAAATTGAACTAAAAACTATTTTTTAAATATTAAATTCTTTAAAAAATAGTTTTTAGTTCAATTTTTCGAACACATACTTTCTGATATCCGATCAACTTGATTTTTTGCAGGTATGATATACTGAATAAATCATAAAATATGAACGGTTCGGATTATTAAAATTGGGCCTAAAAGTAGATCCGAAGGCCTGCAAGGACGAGCGCAAGTATGAGGCTGCAAGGAGAGAACCTTGGCCCGTCCGACGCGTGGCAATGTGCTAAAATCACCCAATAATTTCTCCACTTGTTATCATTTGTAATGTTATATTAATTTTTCGTAAAAGCTAATTAACTTTGAATAATGTCATACAAACTAACAAAATTAATTTTTTTTTTTTCTACTTATTGATGTGTCAAGTGGGTTATGTTACAAATTTTAAAATTTTATTATTACAGTTTCGTGTGGCTGCAGATTAAGAACCATCTTGTTGATTAAAAAAAAAAAAAATTTATTTTGTTAAAATATCTTCGCTTATTTTCTATTAAAAAAAAAGGGGGAAATTTTTTTTAGGGTCTATGGTATTAAGATTTTATAACATAAATGATATCAAATATTTTCATAATGTCTAAGATTCCTCAACATATCTAATATTTTCATAATGTCTAAAGTCCTTCAATATCAATCTACAAAAAATTCAATCCAGAGAATTTCTTTAGACTTCCCAAAAAATTACTCTGGACTTCCCAGAGAATTTCTCTCCAGAGAAATTTCGAACTTTCCAAAGAATTTCTCAAGAATTTTTTTCTAAAGAAATCTGGGAATTGGATAGACCTTATATTGAAAAAAGATGAAGTGAATTTCTCTAGAACCACTCATTCAAAACCCACCACTACCACCACCACCACCACCACCACCACCACCTTCCTCCCCGTCTTTCCCCTCTGGCTTTTCAAAGAAATTCTCTGGAAATCCAGAGAAATTTTCTAGATTTCAGATAAAATTATGAAATTGAGGTTGATTAAGAAGCAAACCCCACATAAAAATTGATTACTTGCCTCCAATTATCAAAATTGGATAGAGTTTAGATTGAAAAAGATGAAGTAAATTTCTCTGGAACTCACTCCTTCAAAACCCACCACCACCACCACCACCACCACCCTCCTCCTGTTCATCTCTCTCCTCTGGCTTTCCAGAGAAATTCTCTGGATTTCAGAGAAAGTTATAAAATTGAGGTCTTTGGGTTCAAACCACAAAATTTCTCTGCCTTCCCAATCACGATGTGCAATACACAAATCGATTATCCAAATAAATAACAACAACAACCAATATACATGTATCTAGAGAGTTTCTCTGGACTTTCTAGAAAAATTCTAATAAGGCCAGAGAAATTCTTTGGATTCCGGTCTAGAGATTTTCTCTGGATTTTCAGAGAATATCTCTGGATTTTCTCTGAATTTTCTCTAGATTTCAAGTGAACCATAAAGCATAAAGTTTGTTTGGTTGTCAAGAAAAATAGGCGAAAAATAACTTGTTCAATATAAAAACACATAAAAAGCACAACGTAAAAATCCAGAGACATTTGTAATAATTATAATTTTCTCTAGATTGTAATAACAAACTTTTAATTTTTTCTGAATTCAAAAAAAAGTCTAGGGCACTTTCAAGATCACAAAAAACAAAAATACATTAACATCAAAAATAAAAATGCTATATATAGAGAGAGAGAGAGAGAAAGAAAGAGAGAGAGAAATTCAAGTGCAAGGTGTGGATGAGAGAATTACATACACTATACATATATGCGTGTGTCTGTGGATTTTTTTTTTTTTTTGAGATATAAGGCAAATTTATATTTAATTGTTCAACTTCTCCAAGTAGCACACGATTGATAACCGTAGAAAACAAAAACAAAATGTAAAACGAACATCTTTGTCTCTGCCAATCGTGATTTGTGGTTGTAAGTGGTCTCAAACTTCTGAGCTAATTGATCCATTGATCTTCAGGGACTAGATCTGTCTAACGAGGAGCCAATCTACCGAACGAGACACCATGCTTGGCCTTTATCACTCTCGTTGCTGTCTCCAGTGCTAGCGGAGTGTTCCGACGCTTCTCATTCTCACAAGAGGAGTTGCGGGAGTAGATGGCGGCAACGATAGGGAAGAGCTGTCGATGGTGGCGATGGAAGTGGAGTTCTTTGGAGAGAAAAGAGCAGAGAGAGAGGAAGAGGGGGAGAGGCGGGTTTGATTTGAGATAACTAAATTCCTCTGTGATATATGAGTGTTAGGGTTGAGGGACCTTATACATCACAAAATAATATTGTGAATCTCTTCCATTACTAAAAATGAGAAAGGGACCTTAGACTAATTTTTTTCTAAATAAAATCCACTTTACTTACTCTAAAAATTTATTTAAAAAGTAAAAAAAAATCAAGAACATGCCAAATAAACTGATTTTTTTGACATTCATTTTTTGTAGACTTATTTGATCTAATAAATTAACTTTTTAATTAACTATCAAAGAAAATGAAATCTTTTATAAAATTGAACTAGTTTATATTACATTTTCTATTTACCACATCAATTCAAGCAAACAAATCATTTCATTAGTGCCGGCAAACAGAAAGCATGGATGGTGACCCGCCAAATCCAATTATTGAAGACTCGAAGTAATGTGAAAACAGCCCATAATTTAATTTATGAAATGTTAATTGGGCATGGGTTTTGGAATCTATACTGGCTTCACTGGTTACCTGTGAAGTGTGTAGATCTCTCATGTGACTCTCTCACTCAACTACAAAAGAAATTTATATACCTAAATGTTCTTCATTATTATGTCTCTGCTCTTATTCAACTATATATATTAGGATCGTTCAGCTGGAGCACTTCTGGATACATCCAACGAATAATGCTTATTCAAAAAGTAATTTATATATATATATATATATATATATTATGGTGATTCGTTGGAACTAACTATGAAAGAGTACTGATCACTGTCTCCCCCATGTGATGCATTTTAGATTGACACAAATTATTCAATATTTTCAAGCAAGTTTATGTGATAATTCAACTTAATAGTTGTTAATGTAGATAATAATGTCTATCATTTTTACGTTGGTAGGGAATATAGCATGAAAAATCTTAATTAGTGAGACGTATGGAGAATTATCTTAAGAGCATCTAATAATTTGTTACGTTGACAACATTAGACTTTATGAAATTTAGGAAAGAGAAAAAGTTTATGTAGTGTTCCTCATTTGGGAACAGGCTTATTCAGTAACTTTTTGACTTTTTAACTAAAATCTGATGTAAAAAAAACTAGTATGTTTGGGATGACTTTTTGACTTTTTACGAAAAGATGTACAAAAAGTAAAGAGAAAAGAGAATCTTTGACTTTTTGGTATAGGTTGTTGGCTTTTTGATTTTTTTAGTAACTTTTTAACTTTTTGGCTAAAAGAGGCACTTGCCAAACGAGCCCTGTTGGTTTAGTAAGTAGGATCTATCACATTTATATTAGGTTGTGTTTAGATCATGATTTTGAGTATAAATTTGAAAAGAGAAAATAAAAAGGTGGGTGAAATGTAAATTAAATTCTATTATATTTCATCTTTTTTTTTTTTTTTTTTCTTTCCCTTTCCAAATCCATATGCAAACACAACTTATATTTTGAGAGGCAACATTAGATATGTCGATTGATAATTTGTATAGAACATTAGTCCAAAAGCACGCAATAATTTTCTAGAAAATTCGTGTCATGAAAACTGAATTTATCATGAATAGTAGTGATACAGACGGGATGTTTTGTTTCCAAAATCTCTATCTCTTATCCTTACTATACAATTTTATTTGCACGATGTAATAAGAACATTAGAACACAAGAATCACAAAAGACAATAATGTGACTAGAAATGCATTGAGTAAAAATGGACATAAATTTTGCAAACTAAAGATACCAAGTCATAATAAAACACCAAAACTTTGAATACCATCTTGTGTATTGGATTCAATGGATTTTGATGATACAGCGGGTTCTAGATGGAACGGGTCGGACTGATCCACACTTTCCAAATCAGTGTCCGAGGCAACAAGCTCACTAGAAGACCTACACAAGAGTTCAACGGGGACCGGGGAGTCCCCTAGCGATCCGTCTGACGAGCAAGTTAGAAAGAGAGGTGGAATATAGAGATAGATTAGAGATAGAAAGCTTACCTTTCTTCTTGTCTTTGACGTCTGCTTATATCCTCTGGTAATCATTTTGTTGTCCCTTCCGACCTGTCGCCATGGCCGAAAGTCTATGCTCTAGCTTGCCTTGTTCATGGTGAGGCCGTTCTGTCTCGACGGGGAGGGCTTATCGCAATAAATGCTGTAAGGACCTTCATTAATGGCTGATGTGTAGTGCAATAACTTTGCAGGATCTTTGTCTGCTTATGTGGCTTGTCCTTCTCTTGTCACGTGTTTAGGTGTTTGTAGACACCCTATTTTTGACCGTCTTTAAGACTTGGACGTCATTGTTTGAACACTTGATGATTACCCTTGTTTGTGTTCGTCTTGAGTTCTTGAAGGTTTCGGCTACGCGCCTTACCTCAAGACCTCTCGACTTGTTTGTTTTGTGTTTGGTTTTGTATCAAACACTTGTTGTTTTGCTTCTGAGGGTGGGAAATAGCTTGTAGGCCATCCCCACACCTCACTGGCCATGGCTTGAGGCCACCGGCCTTGTTTCCTTGCCACCGGCCATTGGTGATGGCCGGTCGACACTATTGATGGTCGGTCGGCATTGTGTTTGGTCGGCCGGCCACTGATTTTGGTCAATCGGCCACTTTTTCTGGCCGAGACCTTTTCTTGAGGAGGTTTGAACCTTTTGAACCCTTAGTTTTAGCTTCTTGAGGAAGCTTGAACCTTTTGAACCCTTGGTTTTAGCTTCTTGAGGAAGCTTGAACCTTTTGAACCTTTATTTTAGCTTCTCTAAGAAGCTTGAACCTTTTTAGCTTCTCCAAGAAGCTTGACCCTTTTGTTTTGATTTCTTAGAGAAGCTTGAACCTTTTGACCCTTTGTCTAGCTTCTCCAAGAAGCTTGAACCCTTTGTCTATCTTCTCCAAAAAGCTTGGCCCTTTTGTCTAGCTTCTCCAAGAAGCTTGGTCTTCTTGGCCCTTTTGCTCAAAGCTTCTAAGCCCCTTTGCTCCAAGCTTCTAAGAGAAGCTTGGACCCTTTTTCTTCTATAAAAGAAGAGCTCCTCTTCCATTGCAAGGGTTCCAATAATTGGTCTAAGGCATACAAGAGTTGTATCTCTCTATATCTCTACATCCACGCTGCATAAGTGTTGGTTCTTGACCCCTTTACACACCACCTCACAACCACACACTTCCTCCATCACTCTAAGGTTCTTGGAGCTGGTTTTCAGAGGTTGAAGGCCTACATTTTTGGTCCATAAGTTGCTGGAACTTCTTGGCTACAAGAGTAACACTTTTTACCCTCTTTATTCTCCGTTTTTGCACACAATTTTAGCCTGTCTTGCATGCTGTTTTGGGCTTTGTCATAAGCTGAAAAAAGTCTTGTTTTTGAGTGCTTTAAATAGTTGTGTAAGGTCACTTTGTTGTTTGGGGTTGTTTGACCCCTCTTAGACCTTGTTTGGCCGCCATTTTGTGCTATTTTGGTGAGCTTCGGGACCACCTTGTTTGGGCCTCCTCACCACTGAAATCTTAAGGGATTTCAGTGGTGGGGATGGCGCTTTAAGGTCCTAAGAAGGAGATGGCCATCCCTTCTCCTTGTTGTCTTCAAAAAGTGTCATTTTAGCCTCATGTGTAAGCACCATTTTTAAGTTCATGTTGGCCATGTCTTAAGTGTTATTTGTGCTTATTTTGCCATGATATAGCACTGTTTTTATTTGGTTTAGGCACGCCATGCATGCCTTGCATACTTGTCTTGTAATGCCATGAATTTGCCTTAACATGCTTTAGGCTTTGACCCTTGTTCTAGCATGATTTTGGCCAAGCTTTGTGAAGCTTTTATGCATGCTTTAGTATGCTTTAGCTCTGTTTTCAGTTGCTTTGGTCGTGCTCAACATGTTTTGTATAGTCTCTTTGCATTCTAGCTTGTAGGCCTTGAGTGTGTAAAGCCATGAGAATGCTTTGCTTGATTTGTTTAGTTGGTTTGGCACCTTTTCTCTCATAATTTCAGAGTTTAGTATGCATGCCATGTGTCCATGTTCATCTCTTTTAAGTGTGCTTAAGAGTCCCTCTTTTTTGCTTAAGTGTTGGTCCATTTGCATGCATGATTGTATGTGTACTTGGCCCCCATTTCCTTAGCATTCGGTCACTGTTTTGGGCCTAATTGAGAGCGGCCCAAATTAGTTTAAGACCATTCTAGCATGTTGTTGCATGCTTGCCCTATGTGTTATTGTATATTTGGCCTCGTTCCATGCTTGTTACATTGCATTTTGCACGTTTGATACATTGCACCTTTGCATGCTTAGGTTGTAATGCATTTGGCATGAATTGTACTTAATATGTTGTCCATGTTGCGTCTTGCATGCTTGCATGGTTAAGATTACACTTTGCATGTTCGCTAACTTGCATACTTGCCCTCATGTTCATGTTACATACTTAGCCTCCATGCCTAGGTTGCATTGCATAGAGCATGCATGCTTTGCCTCTTGAATTGAGTATTATAGAGGTTGGGCTTTATGTGTTTATTTGGTTTGCATGTCATTTGAAATCAAAATGCACAACTTGGCCTCTTGGGCCATCATGCATGGAAATGCGCGATTGGTAGTCCGAGGGTTGAGCACCATACTCCCTTGAGTTTTAAACATGATATGGAGTGTGGTTGTGCAAACATTTGCTTTGAAATGCATTGCCATGCCTTGTCTGTCCTCTGCTGCTGTCAAAGTAGGTTTCTGCAGGAATCTTTGGCCGGCCGACCATCTATACTGCCGACCGACCAAATATTTGTGGCCGAGAGCTCTATAATTGGTCGATGACCAACTCCCTTTGGCCGGTAGTGATTCCCCTTGGTCGGTGGTGTTCCACAGTGTCCATGGAGTGTACCTTGGGACTTGTGCAATTGTTAGAGGAGCAGAGCAGGGAAAACAGAGGCAGCTTGTGCATGGCGACGGATTTCCGAGCAAACCTGAGCATGCATGCATCGGACCCTCTTCCTGAGGCTGTTTATTGCTTTCTACTAGTTAGGTTGTCTGTAATAATTAATTAGTTTGTAGGTTAATTAATTTATATATTCTTTTGGTTCTTCCGAGCGAGGGCGAATTTGTAATAAGTGTGGGTGCGTGTGTGCATGTCTTCCAACCTCCACTTTTTTCTTCCTTTTACTTACCTGCTTTCAATGGTTAGTATTAGGGCATGTTTCAATTAGCATACTTATGCCCTCATGTTTGCATCATTCATTTGTCTTGCATGCACCGGGCTCGGCGCATCATACTAACTGTATTTGTATTTCAATTCTAAGTTGAATACGTGTTAGCTGTAGCATCATCATATGCCATCTTAGAATAGCTGAGCCTATTGTAGTTGCATCTTGCATGTGTTACATTAGCCATCTTAACATGAACTAGGATCATGCATTTGATTACTAACTAGTTTCTGTTTTGGCTTGGAGTACTCAGTAAGCATTTACGCTTTAGCATCCTTGCATGTGTGTGAGTGTTGCCATGATAGTATGCTTATCATGAGGCTATGTGCTTATGGGATATATCTGCCTGAATGCCTATGGGTGAAGGTTGGATTATCTGAATTGAAAAAATGCATTGACTGTGAGTTTTAAGCCCACTAAATAGTGGCAAAACCATGTTTTCCTAAGCCCACCCGGGGGTGGCAAAATCTGGATTTTAGCCTACTTACGAGTAGCAAACTATTTTCAAAACAAACATGAAATGTTTTGTTCCAATTCAGGCGACCCAGTCTATACTTGTATGCTGTGTGCATCACATAGTAAATCTAGGCTAATAACCGGAATAAGAACGCATAACGCTTTCAAAACTAGATATCATGGTTAGTAGAGGCCGATCTTCGGATCAGGCGAGAGGGGGTGCTCATAGTTGACCTTCCCCAATCGTACCCAAGTTCCCGAGCCAAGGCAACTTTGGTGATGACGGACGCGTGGCCTTAGGCAACGAGTCAGGGTTTCCTAAATTCTCCCATAAAAAATACTTAGGTGGTGACTCTGTATCTGTCAAAGCAGTCCATGTTTGGCACTTCTTTACAAAAAATCTGTTTTCAAAAACGATTTGCCGGATTTGGACTCTTTGGTTCAGATTTAGAATCGTGACAATTTGAGTCCTGAACTGTAGTGAGCCCAAAACGAACGAAACGGGGGATTCCCCCCCCTCCCGGGACATTCAGGGGACGTCTACAGTGTTGTTGGTTCTTAATGCCATGTTGAGCTCCAGCAACGTTGGGCCTTAATATTTGAGTTATGTATTGGGCCCTAAACGGTGGGCTATATCCTTTATGGGCTTACCCATGTCAGTAGTCCCTCATTCCCAAGTGTAGCTTTAGTCCAACGAAGGGAATAATGAAGAAGACGATGGTGGTGAAAGACTGACGGCGATGGGTGGTTGAACGGAGGGGCTGAACGGAGGGGTTGAGTGGACTGACCGACCATGAGGAGGGCCAACCGCGAAGGGTGGCCGAGTGGAGGGACCAACCATGAGGAGGGCCGACTGCGAAGGGCGGTCGAGTGGAGGAACTGACCATGAAGAGGGTCGACTGCGAAGGGTGGCCGAGTGGAGGGACTGACCATAAGGAGGGCCGACCACGAAGGGTGGCCGAGTAGAAGGAGAAAGGGCGGTGCGTGGGGCTCGAGGAGTGGCAGGGCCCGTGGTGATTTGAAGTGGAAAAGACAAGGTAGGGGAAGGGGGCAGTGGATCGTGGTCGCACACGTGGCAGAATTCCGTAATGGGGAAGGTTAGACATTGAGTAAGAAATGAAGCGATAGGTCAATATAGGGTGTTGAAAAGACAGTTTTGGTGGATTTTTGAAAATTTTCAAACTGGCAAAATTTAATTGCGACCCTTGGAATATAGGCAAACCTTAGGCTTTTGGTATTATTCGCTTTACCTATTTTTTTGCAGAAAATCAAAACGTTCCAGAAGTAAACTCTTTCGTTTCCAATGATACACCTCTGCAACACCTTGTGAACTTTCTTGTGCTCGCATCTGAAGCCATTCGTAGACACACAAGAGAAATGGCCTAAGCGGAAGCAGCAACTGCAAGGATTGATCCGTTAGGCGACGACGATGTGGTGGACTTGGCGGAACAATATCGTACGGAACGAAGGGAGGGGGAGGTAGCGAGTCAGGCGGTGCGGGCTCGCCCCAGGACAAGGATTGCTGCCTCGAGGCCTATTAGTCAGGTCGACCCGGACCACTAGCACACCAGACCGGACAGATCTATACTGACGACAGAGGAGTTGGAGGGAATAAGGAGGAAGTACCAAATTCCCGCAGAAATAAGGCTGAGGTTGTCCACATCCAAGGAGAGAGCGTCGGATGTGCGGCCGGACGAATTCAACCTCTATGAGGAAGCGTTGCGAGGAGGTTTGAGGCTACCTCTCCCTCAAGTTGTGGTGGACGTGCTGAATAAGCTGGAAGTGGCGCCAAGGCAGTTGATGTCGAATGCTTGGAAGATAGTAATGGCCTATGCGAGTGCTTGACTGTAGGCGACCGGAGGGATGGCAATGATAGTAGAGGAGTTCTTCTCCTACTACAAGGCCTCCGGTCAGCAGGAGACTTGGGTGACTCTGCAAGCAGTGGCAGGGCAGGGTTGGTGGCAGGTCTTCCATCTTCGGTAAAAGGGTGGAGGTCGAGATAGTTCTTTGTGACGGCAAGTGGTGTGGCTGGGGTTCGCACAACGTGGAAGGTCCCCACTAAATCGGTCGAAGCCCAAGTTGGACGGGGCGGCCAAAGACTAGGGATGACAACTTGAACCCGGCCCGACGGGGACCTGACCCCCGTCCCCGATTACAATGGTTTTTTTTCCAAAAAATACTCCCCGCGGGGCGGGGATAGGGATAGCTTTCACAGCTCGGACCCGACCCAGCCCCGTCCCCGCCCCCGCCCCGTTTCCTCCGCAAAGTAAAATTACCTTTATGCCCCTCTATCCATTTATATATATATATATATAATATATCCCTTCCTTCTCTCATAGATTTGCATCACTCTATCTCACAGACCTGGATCACTTTCTCTCTCTCTCTCAGACCTCTGTCTCTTTCTCTCGAAGTCGATTGCAGCTCCGCTTCCTCTCTCTCTCTCACCCGCTGCTTTACCACTGCCTCTGCCATTCCACCACCGCCTTCGTCATTTGACGATGAGAGTCGATCGTATCTCCCTCACTCACTCACATAGATTTCTCCCTCTCCCTCACTCACTCACGCGGATTTCTCCTTCTCCCTCACTCACTCACGTAGATTTCCTCTGAAGAAGTGAAACCGATTTGAACAGATCTGAAGAAATGAAACCGATCTGAAGAGATCGTAAGCCATGAAGCCTCCGTTGCCCTCTCTCTCTCTCTCTATATATATATATCTGTTATTGAAGAACAAATTTTTTTTTTAAAGTTGTTATATATATTTGTTGTTGTTGATTGATGATTGTTGTGATTTGAACAGTTGTTGTTGTTGTTGTTGTTGTTGTTGTGTGTGTGTGTGTGTGTGTGTGTGTGTTTTGTGAACAGATCTGTGTTCGTCCATTATACAGATTTTGTTTTTGGTTGTTTGTTTAACAGATCTGCCGGGGATGTTTCGGGGTCAAGGAAACCCGATCCCCGTTAGGGGACGGGGGCGGGGGAGGTGATGAGTTCCCCGCCGGGGATCGGGGATGGGGACGGGGATTTTTCTACCTTCGGGAATCGGGGATGAGGAGTGTCATCCCCGGCCCCGCCCCGGCCTGTTGCCATTCCTACCGAAGACCAAGTGAAAAAGGTGAGGAAATGGAGGAAAGAGAAGGAGGTGAGGTGGGACGAGCTGGTCCTTCCTTTAACATTGTTTGCCCTGAACTTGGGACCGCAACTGTTGGGGGAGGATCTAGCAAGGGAGGAGTTGGAGGTGTAGAGGTTGGTGGAGGAGGAGGAGGAACGAAGGTTGTTCGCCAGAGCGGACAAATATAAAGACGCAAAGTTGGGGCCTGCTCCGAAACCGGTCGCAAGGGAGCGAGTCCGACTGCGCCCCAAGCCGCTGGGGGAGAAGGATCGGAGTGGTTTTGAGCCACGACCACCTCCATTCGATCCTTTGAAGGAGAAGAGCAAAAAGAAGTTGGAGGCCGTATTGAAGAAGAATAAAAGAGTAAGGGAGAGGGAGGAGGGGCCAGCCCTGAAGAGAACGAATGTGGTGATGGTAGAGGAGACCCCCGAAGTGGGATTGGAGGAGGCAGCGAAGGGGGTGGAGAGTGGGGCGACTGCCCCTGAAAAGGGAGTGGAGGTTGGGGCGACTGGCCCTTTGGAGGGGACAGGGCAGCAGCCCAAGGGGGGTTCTGCGCCCCAAGGAGAAGAAAAGAGGGCCAGGTTGAAGACCGCCTTTTACCACGCCTTAGCAGTGTCCGGGCGACTGGAAGGAGAAGGACGAGAAGCCAGGACTGTTGCAGATCGCCTCTTGGGAGTAGTGGAAGACGCAGTCGTGCGCTCGATGGCCAGTTTTGCTGAGGCTGAGCTGCTAAGGGGGTTGTGCTCTGCCCAAATGGAGGTGACCGCCTTAGCAGGGGCCCTACTGAACAAGGCGGCAACTGCAAAAGGTGAAGTGAGGCCATTGAAGGCAAAGTTGGAGGAGGTGGAGGCCCAACTTGAAAGTTTGAAGAGAGAGAGCACATGCTGGAGGAAGACCGCGCAGAGTGCGTGTGTTAGGGGGCTGGAAGAGGCCCAGAAAGCGAAGAAAATGGAGGTGTTGGCGATGATGCAGAGCAATGTTGCCGACCGTGCCCATGCTGAGCTGCTTGCAACCAAGTTAGAGTTGGAGACGGAACGCCGCAAGGTGGTGTCGCTCGAGTTCCAGTTGGTTGGCGAGTAGAAGAGGTTGGAAGAGGCCCAGAAAGCCTGCATCGTCGCCAACGAACGGTGGGATGAGGCCATGACCTGCAACGAAGATCTTCGTGCTCAGTCGATCAAAGAAAAAGAAGAAGCGGATCTGAAGATCGCTGAGCTGGAGAGGACATTGGCAGACGAGCAGGCCAAGTCAATAGAGGAGAAGGTGGGGTTGGAGAAGGCTTTGGAGGAAAAAAAAGACCAAGTTAGCCTCTGAGAGGGCAGCGTACCCCGATTTATGTGTCGCAGTAGTAGAGCAGTTCAAGGGGTCCGTTGACTTCTAGATGGTTATCGATGCCGTGATCGCTAGTAACTTGGTGAGAGAGAGGGATAGGAGGGCTGGTCCGTCGGGCGCGACCGTTGGAAGCGGGAGTGAAGAGGAAGTAATCCAGAGCTTCCAGCAGTCGGACTTCTATAAGCATGAGATAGCTAAGTTCTGGGACATCGGCTGGAAGACCTTCAAGCGTAAAGCAGAAGAGTTGTTCCCAGACTTGGACTTCAACAATGTGAGAATAGATGAAGATGATGTGGCCCAGACCCCCCTAGACGAAGGTGTTAATGAAGAAGACCTTGCGTCGAGTGAAGATGAGTGATGGAGGCAGATCAGATGTGTAAAAAAAAATTTTGTGTTGTTGTTTTGTTTGTTTGTTTGTTTGTTTGTTTTTTTTTTGTATATGTTGGACGCGTAATTTCTGTAGTGGATAGATGTGTAAGCTTTGTAAATAAAATTATGAACTGTGTTTTTCATACTGTTGTCTTTTTTTTTGTAATTTCTGTAGTAAACTTATGTATAAGTTTGTGAATAAATAAAATTATGAGTTGTGTTTGTCACACTGTGGCCTTTATTTTTGTAAATCTGAAAAGAATGAGAATGGTTATTCAAATAAGGCTTGTTTATAAATCGCAGTGAAAATAGAGAAGTAGGGAGCCAATCTAGCTTGTGAGAAAATTATGATGCAAGAATGTTAACAATAAGAACGTTGAAACGTAAAGGTCTTAAAATGTGAGAGTCTTGAAGTGTTAAGTCATGTGGTCAGAGTGTTGAGAAAATGTGAGAGTGAAAAGGTCTCAAAATGTGACAGGCTTGAAATGTTAAATGGTTGGCAAATGAAAGTTAAAAAATGTAAAGAATGTTAAAAGGCGTAAAAGCATGGACCTGGAATTTGACCAAGTATGGCAACTATGCTACAAACACGAAGGTGTAAGAATGCTTGAGCCATAATTAACTTAGTCTGGCTGAGCCCTTTGTGCTCAGGTTGGCTGAGGCTTTAAGTAACTCAATCGGACTGAGCCCTTAGTGCTCAGTCGGGCTGAGGCTTTAAGTAACTCAGTCTGGCTGAGCCTATCGTGGTCAGTCTGGTTGAGGCTTTAAATAACTCAGTCTGGCTGAGCCCTTCGTGCTCAGTCTGGCTGAGGCTTTAAGTAACTCAATCTGGCTGAGCCCTTCGTGCTCAGTCTGGCTGAGGCTTTAAGTAACTCAATCTGGCTAAGGCTTTTAAGTAACTCAGTCTGGCTGAGCCCTTCGTGCTCAGTTGGGCTGAGGCTTTAAGTAACTCAGTCTAGCTGAGGCTGCAAACAGGGTGATATTGAAATACCACGCAAATAACTGAGATATAAGAGTGTTGTCATTTAAAGCGTAGCCCATTGATCACAAATTTACACCATGCAAGAGAAAAACAAAAACATCCAAGTGCATAGATTGTCAAAAAGAACATATAGCAATTGATCAATACAAAAAATACAACTTTTATTGAAAATAATGCTTCAAGTGCTCGGCGTTCCATAGATGGGGGAGGTCTCGGCCTTCCATGTCCTGAAGTCGGTAAGTACCTGGACGAGGTCTGGCCTCAACAACGTAAGGTCCCTTCCACTTGGCTGCCAATTTGCCCTCAGCCGGATTTTTGGTGGCAAGAGTTGCTTCTCGCAAAACAAGGTCCCTAACGGAGAACTCCCTCGGTCGGACTTTGCAGTTGTAGTATGTTCTCATTTTCTGTTGATATGAGGCCCGCCTGACAATAGTGGTCTCTCGGAGCTCTTCGATCAAGTCTAGGTCTGCCCGACGTAGCTCTTCAGTTAGTTCCGGATTCGGGTGCAGAACCCTTGGGGTGGGTAGACTGATTTCCACTGGGATGACCGTCTCGGCGCTGTATGTTAAGCGGAAGGGGGTCTCCCCAGTGGGGGTTCGGGCGGTAGTGCGGTAGGCCCATAGTACATTTGGTAATTCCTCAGCCCAGAGTTCCTTAGCAGCTTCCAACTTAGTTTTGATGATCTTCAGAAGAGAACGATTGGTAACCTCAACTTGGGCATTGGCTTGGGGATGACCTGGGAAGGAGAAGCATGGCTGGATTTGGAGCTCTGCACAGAATTTTTTGAACTGGGCATTGTCGAATTGCTTGCCATTGTCAGAGACGATGGCTTGAGGGATTTCAAATCGACACACGATCAACTGCCAGATGAATCTGGTTGTGTTCCGCTCGGTGATGGTGGCGAGGGGTTCCGCCTCCATTCATTTAATGAAGTAATCAATGGCGACGATTGTGAATTTGGTTTGGCCTCGGCCGGTGGGCAATGGGCCAACTAAGTCGATCCCCCATTTGGCAATGGGTAAGGACTGCAGGGTGTGATCAGTTCGGTAGGAGGAGCATGAGGGATGTTGGCAAAGCGTTGGCACTTATTACATTTAAGCACGAATTCAGTGGCATCTTGATTGAGAGTAGGCCAGAAGTAACCGGTGCGAAGCATTTTGTGGGCTAGTGACCTGGCACCCGAATGATTACCACATATACCCTCATGGACCTCCCTCATCATGTAGGTCGCTTGAGCGGAATTAAGGCATCGCAGGTATGGACGTGAAAAGCCACGCTTGTACAAGAGACCACTGATGAGGATGTAGTTGGACGACCGAGCCCTGACTTTGGCGGCCTACTGTTTGTCGGATGGCAGTTCCCCCTTTGTCAAAAATAGAAAGATGTCGGCCGCCCATGGAATAGGTTTGTTATGGAGGAAGTGGACTTGTTGCTGGTTTGGGGAAATGACAGGGTGGGCCAGGTACTCGAGGTAGACGCCATGGCTGAGGTCGGACTGGTCTGCAGAGGCTAATTGAGCCATCTCATCGGCCTTGGAGTTTTCCGCCCGAGGGATGTGCCTGATGTGGAAAGTATTGAAGAGACGGGCAAGGGGGAGTGCAATATCCCTGCAAGCCCGCATTGTGTCTTCCTTGGCATCGAACTCTCCCGTAATTTGTCCGACAATAAGCTGGGAATCGTTGAACAGTCGGATATGGCTGACACCAATGTCTGTGGCTAGGCGGAGTCCTGCTATCAATGCCTCATATTCAACGTCATTATTGCTTGCGTCGAACAAGAAGCGGAGAGCGCACTTGAAATAACCACCCTCGGGGGCGGTGAGGATGAGACCAGCCCTACTGCCTTCTTTGCGGGAAGATCCGTCGACGTTGATGATCCAAGAATGGGGGTCTTCTGCCTCAGTGTGGGGTTGCGGAGGTGGCGGAGCCGTGGTTGGAGTGAGATTGGTGAATTCCATGATGAAATCGGCAACAGCCTGACATTTGATCGCCGTTCGGGGTCGGTATGAGATATCAAATTGGCTAAGCTCGACCGACCATTGCATGAGTCTGCCAGACAGCTCGGGCTGTTGCATTATTTTCTTCAAAGGTTGATCAGTGAGGACCACTATAGAGTGGGCTTGGAAGTAAGGACGGAGTCGTCTTGAGGCGGTGACCAAGGCCAAAGAAATTTTTTTCTAGCAATGGGTAGTTCTGTTCGGCGCCTCTGAGAGCCCGGCTAATGTAATAAACCGGGCGCTGTACTGAACTGTCCTCCCTAATGAGGGCTGCATTAACTGCGATGCTTGAGACGGCTAGATAGAGAAAAAGAGGCTCGCCTGTGAGTGCTTGGGAGAGTAAAGGGGGGTTGGCCATGCACCGCTTCAGCTGTTGGAAAGCCTCTTCGGATTCGGTCGTCCACTCGAAAGTCTGCCGAAGAACTTTGAAGAAAGAGAGGCTGTAGAGACCCTAATTTTAGTAATTACCATTAAATCCCTAACCTTCAGTTTATTTCAATAAAGCCCTTGAATTTTTATTTAATTGCGTTTTAAACCCTAGAATCAGAAAGTATCGCGGATTAATTCAAGTAAACCCTAATCGATCCCGGTAGATTAATAATCACCTTTAAAACCATATTATTAATTATTAGACCCTATAATTATAGATTCATCACTTTAAAATCTTAATTCCCGGTAACATCGTTTTTGCTCGGTTTCTCGCCTTTGTTTGCGCTTTAATTTAACAGGATCCAAATTTATTATTTTAATTATTTTCTAAGGCTAGTATATTGTATGCTAAATATCAAGGTTTCATAAATTTAGACTTGGTCCCTATACACTTTTATTTTATTACATTCCAACCCTTAATTGTAATATTTTATTAATTAATGTACTTGTATTATATTATGTTTATAAATACAAATATCTCATACAAATATCATATATATACATATATATGTCTTGGAGCCCAAGTTGTTGACCATGTGATGGATAAAAGGGGCCATAATTGCAACTTTGACAATTTGCACTTAGGGAACTTAGTCCCCAAGAAACCTTCCCAATCTTTTCTATATACTTCATATATCTATGCCACACTTCTCCCCTCCTTAAATTATATACATTTTTCAGCCCATCCCTAGAGAGATAGAGAGAGTGATTCTTAGGAAAAAAAAGAGAGAGGGAGAGAGTGAGAGAGAAAAGAGGAGAAGAACAACGGAAGAACTTGTGTTACGTTGTCAATCAAAGGTAAACATACAACATCCTCTTCTCTCAAGTTCTCTTACCACTTGTTTTTCCCCTCCTACCACACCACCTCTGCTCTTTGTATATATATCTCGTTCGTCCACTCGTCCTAACGGCCTCACACCCTTCCGTACTACTAGTGTGTATTAAATCCAGAATTGGTATCTCACTCTTCTCTCTTAAATTTCCCAGCAGCCACAATTTTTCCCTCTCTTGAATCTTTATCTTTCCACAAACTCATAAACTCAAAATTGTTTTTATGTACAGATCATTGCGCCTTATGTCTAACCGAGTATTGTGGTAAATTCTCTGTAGGGTTCCTAAGAATGCGTTTATAACTAAAGCAATTTTTCTAAGCTTTGTTACTCACAGAACAGAAAACAGTCAACTTTATCTATTTCTTAGAAAAATCCAGAACAAATAATCTTGATTCAATCTCTTATGTCAAAATTCTTTAAATCTTGGTGTCTACTATTTAACTAAGAAATTCTTGGTTTTGAACTCAGAGGTGAGCGGTTTTTGGAGAGAAAAACCGATTTGCGTAACGGTCAACACGACATCTGGACAGATCTTGTAATGTTCTGAACCTATCTAACATCTAAAATACCTATCCTACTTTCGTAAATTGAGTTTGAAACTAGACTTATTTATCTACAAACTCACATGAGGCCAGGTACTTAGGGCCAATAAAAGTATTTTTTTCATAATTATTTTCAATCTGGTTCAAATCTGGAAATCTGAAAATTTGTGTTAATATGCTGTTATTTGGTTTGCAACTCTTATATTCTATGTTTCTTGAATGTCTTAGTCTTGATATGTAATCTGTGATAAATTGTAAATTTTCTTTACCATGAATAAATCACTTGTTGTTCAGTTTGGATTCGTAATTATACTGACCATGCTTTGCTATAACTGAGAACATAATACACTTAATAAAGGGGAAATCAAATGGGATGGTAATGGGTTGCGATCATTGTATTTGATTTTATGAGATAATGAACGATGGATTGAAGAGTATGATATAGTGGAATGTGTTCCATTTTTGTGAAGTCTTGCGCAAGTGTGTTTTCGAACCCTAACATGGCACGGGAGGTATTCTGGCTGCTTAACGGAAATGGGAGGCATAAGGGTGGCAGTGAGGGTCTCACACAGGGAGAGTATCCCTGGAAGCCCGTTTCCTTGGGGCAGACCGTGATGTCACCACTTGGGTAGGTAACCTAGGTGTGTGGGCATCATTGGTAATTGTGCGGTAAGCGACGCATTGGTATTGTATTAACCAAGGGGGAGTCAGAATTGCCCGTGGCCAGAGTTAGTGGTTGGGTAGGAACGGCATTCCGCGGGGAGTTGCCTAGAACTAACTAAAATTGACTATTATTCATGAGAACTGAAATTTAATTATAATCTCTGCTTGATTATTACTTTCGTTGTATGTTATGACCATGCCATTATGTTAATTGTGTATTTGGAATGGGAAAAGGGTTGGGGTGTGTGTGTTTACTGGGCATTCCAAGCTCATGGCGTTTTATGCCAGGTGAAGGCGAGTTTTACACCAAGAACTGAATCCCTAAAAGCTTTGTGGAACCGTGGCTACCTTAGAAATTAGATTGTATATTTCCTGTATTTTGGATAATCTTTTGTATCAAGGAACCGATATGTATTTAAAGACTTGAAGAATTTTATCTGTAACTATTATTAATATTTTATTTTAGTGTAATTATTTGCATTTTGTGCTTAAAAATGATGTGTACCCTCTAGTTAAACCCCGGTGCATCGTTGTATTATATTATCAAAATTTGGGGCGTCACAGAGGCACTTGTCCGTTGCACGGGAAATGAAGCGGTTGAGGGCGGCGACTCTGCCAGTAAGCCTCTGAACTTCCTTAACCGTTCTGGGTGACTGCATTTCTATCAAGGCCTTGATTTTTTCGGGGTTAGCTTTGATGCCTCGTTGACTGACCATAAAACCCAAGAACTTCCCAGATCCTACGCCGAAAGCGCATTTCTCCGGATTGAGTTTCATTTGATACTTTCGTAGGGTGCCAAAGGTCTCTCGTAGGTCAGCTAGATGATCAGTGGAGAGTTTGCTCTTGACTAGTATGTCATCGACGTATACTTCCATGTTCCGGCCTATCTGATGAAGAAAGACGGCGTTGACTAACCGTTGGTAAGTGGCCCTTCAACCCAAATGGCATGACACAATAATAGTAGGTTCCCCTGTCGGTGATGAAGGAGGTGTGCTTCCGGTCAGACGGGTGCATTAGAATTTGGTTGTACCCAGAGAAGGCATCCATGAAGCTGAGCATTTGATGGCCGGCCATGGCGTCAATAAGCAGGTCTATGCGAGGAAGGGGATAACTATCTTTGGGGCAAGCTCGGTTAAGGTCGGAGTAGTCGACACAGAGTCATCATTTATCATTGTTTTTTCGAACCAGGACCACATTTGATAGCCACCTGGGGTAGTCCACATTTTTGATAAACTGTACCTCAAGGAGCTTATTTACTTCAGAAACGATAAGAGTATTGCGCTCTGGGTGAAAGATGTGCTGCTTCTGGCGAAAGGGTCGAAAATGGGGCTCAATGCTGAGACGATGGGTGATGAATGAGGGGTCGATACCCGGCATGTCGGAGTGGGTCCAGGAAAATACGTCGTCGTTCTCAATTAGGAGGGTAATAAGGTTAGCCTTGGCCTGGGAGGATAGTTCGCTGCCGATCTTGGTAATTTTTGTCGGGTTGGTAGGATCGATGGGGACCTCGACAAGCTCTTCCACTGGTTACCCACTGACCAGCTCATCATTTTCCCTAACGTTAAGCCCTTCAATGATCATAGCCTCCTTTAGCTTGACCTCTTTAAGTGAAGTGACGTAACATTCCCTGACCACGGTCTGCTCGCCCCTCACTGTGCTGACCCCAAGGTCGGTGGGGAATTTGACGGCAAGATGGAAAGTAGATGTGATAGCTTGGAAAGAATTTAGGGCGGTGCGGCTGAGGATGATGTTGTAAGCAGAGGGACAGTCGACGACGAGGAATGTGAGCAACTTTGTGGTCTGCCGTTGGTATTCTCCGATTGTGATGGGAAGATCGATGGAGCCGATGGAGGTCGCCCGATCTCCAGTAAAACCGACCAAGGGGGTTTGCAGAGAGGACATGCTTTCTTCCCCGATCTTGAGCTGGCGGAAGGCATTTAGGAAGATGATGTCTGAAGAACTGCCGTTGTCGATGAGAAATCGTCCGATTTGGTAATTGGAGAAGAGGGCAGAAATGACGAGAGGGTCGTCATGGGGGTAATAGATTCCTGTGTAGTCGGCATCCGTAAAGGTGATAGGCTCCGTCCACTGCTTGGGCTGTTTGGAGGGTCGGTCCAATGTGGCAACTTCTTTGTCAGAGCCCTGCCTTATTTTTCTGAGTTCTGCCTGCTGAGCCGAGCGGGATGGTCCTCCACAAACAAGCCCGCCAGCAATAACTTTGATCTCTCCAATAGGAGGGGCGGGGTTCCCTTGTGCCCGGGGATGCTGTGGAGGGCGATCATGACCTTGATTAGGTTGTGCGGGTTGCTAGGGAGGGGTGCGCCGGCAGTTATTTCTAATAGGTTCAGTTCTTTGCCTCTGCTAAGGGCAGGCTTTCGTGAATCGACTGAGACGTCCCTGACGTATCAAGCCCTCGACCTGGTCTTTGAGGTTAACTCACTCCTCCATGTTATGGTCGTGGTCCTGGTGAAAACGATAGTATTTGGAGTGGTCTCGCCGATTGGAAGGAGACCGTGATGGTTGGGGGGCCATTTTAGGGGATAATCTCGTTGAATCTGGTTCAAGACTTGTTCCATGGAGGAGTTGAGGGGTGTGTATCATTCGAACCAGCTGGGCGGTCAGGTTGGTGCCAACCGGTCGGCTCGGGGTGGTCAGTTGGTATACTGAGGTGTTTGGTTATTGTACTGGGTGTTTCTGGTTTATGAATCCTTTCTCTTCTCTCTGGGGGTCGGGTTTTTGGCTGTACGATCTTGGAGGGCGGCTAGGGAATCTTCGGCGTTCATGTATTTTTGGGCTTTGGAAAGTAGGGTTGCCATGGAGGTCGGGGGGTTTTTGGAGAGGGAGAAAAAGAAATCAGATGATCGTAGACCGGCCATGAACGCCGTGAGGATGACCTTGTTATCGTTTTCCGCTACCTGCAGGGCTTCGGTGTTGAAACGGGTGACAAAGCTGCGCAACGACTCCCCCTTAGTTTGATGGATGCTGAGGAGCTGGGTTGCCGGACGCCACTAGCACTGGGCTCCAATGAAATGGCTGGGAAAGGAGTCACTGAGGTGCTGGAAAGTGGAAACAGAGTCTGCTGGCAGTTGACTAAACCAGAGTCGAGCCGACCCCTTAAGTGTTACGGGAAAAGCCCGGCACATGATTTCATCAGAGAATGCATGGAGGATCATGAGGGTTCTGTAGGTCTCCAAGTGATTAACTGGGTTCGATGTACCATCGAAAGAGTTGATCGCGGCATTTTAAACTTAGGAGGTAGAGGTTTGTCCCGGATGGAGGCAACGAATGGTGAGTTGGCTGTGGCAGATGGTTTATTCGGTATGTTCTGCATGACTCCTTGGAGCTGGAGCTTCATGGTTCAGAGTTCTGCGTCCCAGAAAGGGATGTTGTCACCGCCAGACTGGAGCGGAGACTGGACGCTACTAGCCTCTCTCTCGGGGTGGGTGCCGGGGCCGATGGGTGTGGGACCCGAGGTGGAAGGTTCATATCTGGGGAAGGGGGTCAAAAGTCTTCCACGTTGGGTGGATGGGACTGCTGGATAGTGTGGCTCGGGGCTCGTTCTTGGTTGGGTGGAATATCTAGAGGTAGTGGAGGAGGCGGCATAGGAAGGTTTCTTTGGAGTAGAGCATTAATCGGGGCTTGGTTTTGCTCGGCCAGGCGGTTGATACTGTTGGTGAGCTCGGTGAAATACTGTGGGGGGTCGTTTGGATTGGGAGGGTCGGCTTGGTGGTCGGCCATGGATCTAGTCGTGACCATCCGCCTTGGTGGGTGGAAGGAAGAGGTTATTGGAAAAGGGTCTTCAGCGGCAATGAGCACAATTGGCGTGTGGAACAGAAGGATTTCCCACAGACAGCGCCAACTGATGATACAGCGGGTTCCAGATGGAACGGGTCGGACTGATCTACGCTTCCCAAATCAGTGTCCGAGGCAACAAGCCCACTACAAGACCTAACAAGAGTTCAACGGGAAACGGGGAGTCCCCCAGCGAACCCTCCGACGATCAAGTTAGAAAGAGAGGTGGAATATAGAGATAGATGAGAGATAGAAAACTTACCCTCCTTCTTGTCTTCGACATCTGCTTTTATCCTCTGGTAATCATTTCGTTGTCCCTTCCGACCTATCGCCATGGCCGAAAGTCTATGCTCTAACTTGTCTTGTTCATGGTGAGGCCGTTCTGTCTCGACGGGGAGGGTTTATCGCAATAAATACTGTAAGGGCCTTCATTAATGGCTGATGTGCAGTGCAATAACTTTGTAGGATCTTTGTCTGCTTACGTGGCTTGTCCTTCTCTTGCCACGTGTTTAGGTGTTATTGGTTCTTAATGCCATGTTGAGCTCCAGCAACGTTGGGTCTTAATATTTGAGTTATATATTGGGCCCTAAACGGTGGGTTATATCCTTTATGGGCTTACCCATGTTAGATTTCATGCAAATCCCTCTTATATTGGATCAATGACATATCAATTGATATTTTTGTAAGATTCAAAATATAATTTAAATACAGTATTACAAATTCAATCATAATAATATTATTGATATTTTTTTTTAATTTGGACAACGCTTGGCTTTAATTTTGGCTGACTTGTTCGCAGAATTATTGTTTAAAATTTTGTTATTATTTATCAAATCAATTTGTTAAAAAAACAAAAGAAAGTGAGAGTTCATGTTAGGATTTTGATGTCCAGAGACATAAACCAGCCAAACTTGCACGAAAGAATCAATATGTGGGTCATGCACCACACCACGCTTTACTTGAGCTTCTTCCCAAGTTCATCATCATCGTCGTCCCTGCTTTACGTACAAAAATCTAAAGTTAGCTATCACTTTAGTGAATCTTCTACTATTGACGACATTGAAAATTCAAACAATTAGGATTTGACATCACTAAAATTTGGAACGTAACAAGATATATACTCCATATTGATAAGATTTTTTAAATATCGGTTTTATTAATAAACTTCATAAAATTTTGACTATTTTATTTCTGGTTTTGTGACTGTGGGATGGATGCCTATTATTGGAAGTGAAGCAGCCAATTCTCCCATTAATATAATATTTGTTCGTTTCTGGTAGAATATTGCCTGCTTGGGGCGTACTCATGATTTTGGTAGAATATTGCCTGCTTGGGGCGTACTTTCACGGCTTTGTTCTGCTTTGGGTGTACTCTCACGATTTGTGATGTACTCTGATGATTTCGATGCAATATCGTCTACTTTGGGCGGACGTTCATGGCTTTGTTCCACTTTGGGCGTACCCTCACAATTTATTCTTCTCTTGGGAAAAGCCTTGTGCTAATTTGAAGGAATTAATTAATGTTAGAATAATTTTCTGTGTAAAAAAAAATAAATTAAAACTAAATCAAACAGAATAAAATGAAAACTTACAGAATTTATTTTGTCGAACCAAATAAAAAATAAAAGACCAAGTCGAGTGTGTGAGACTCTGTTCTTAAGACAGATTCGCCTGCTACGGTGCTTACGGTTGAATGGCGTCTATCTCCCAAGATACAATGATCTTCACAAATTTGTAGTAGCACTCCAAACAAATTTGTCCGGCGAACCAAACCTATGTACTATACTCTCTTTATTTTATTCCTAAAATTATATAAAGAGAAATGCAACTAAAGAGCAAACTTGGACAGCAAAAATAAATGTTTGCAGACTATTTTTCGGATCCCTAAAACTGTTGGACAGTGCTGGATTAAATAGAACTGAACAGGTGCAGAAATTTGAACTGAACAGATATTGTTTCAAAATGAACAAGGGCATACTAGAACTGAACAGATAACTGTTGGAAATGTAGATTTGTTTGAACTATTTGAATCTGTCAAACAGTGCAGTTTCGGACTATAACTGCTGGGCAGTTATAAGTAGTTTTATGCAGTTAATCTGTTACATAATTCGGACTGAAGGAGGCTAAGTGGTGGACAAAAATTAGAATTCAAATTTGAATTAAATTCCCGCAATAATTTTTGAACAAATTAAAATGAATTTTGTCTAAAAAATTAATATTAGAACCGACTCGACCCACAACCCACAAAATTAATATTCTGTGGATTTACAAAATAACATTCTGGTTGAAAAAATAAATAGTGATTATATGCTATTTGACAGATAGCAATAATATACTGTCTATTTTCTTTGACAACTAGTAGTAATATACTGGTGTCATTAACAATTCAGAATATTTATTTGTGGAATTTTTCCAGAAATTAATTTTGATTTTTCAGAAATTATTTTCGGCGTGTTCATTAATTAAAATTCTGTTTCAGTTTTTTAATTGTTGAAGTGTTACAGAAATTTAATTTTCTGTGTGGAATTAATTTGGTTAAATAAAATTTTATTTTATTTCCAACTTAATTGAAAAATGAAAGTTACATTTTTGTTTCTTTTATTTTTATAGAATTTAATTCTGTGAATTTGGATTAATTTTCCGTGTAGTATAAATTCTAATTATAATTTTGTTTTATAATTTAGAATTTATGATTACTAAAACAAATGCTCAAACAAGTACTACTGTGGTGGCTACAATTGCACAAACCCCCTCTCCTGTGGTGACAGTACTGGTAAATCACGGTGAGAAGCTAGAAAAGTTCTCTGGAACTGATTTTAAAAGATGGCAACAGAAAATGTTGTTCTATCTCACAACTCTAAACCTGGCTCGTTTTCTCCGTAAGGACGCTCCTATTTTCAAAGAGGATGAAATCGACCGGCAAGTGTTTGTTGTGGTTGATGCCTGGCAACATGCCGATTTCTTTTGCCGGAATTATATTTTGAACGGACTTGACAACACATTATACAACGTTTACAGTCCTATCAAGGCAGCAAAGAAACTTTGAGAGTCTTTGGAGAAAAAGTACAAAACGGAAGATGCTGGCTCAAAGAAATTTGTGATTGGCAAATTCCTGGACTTTGTGATGGTTGATTCTAAAACTGTGATTAGCAAAGTTCAAGATCTCCAACTCATTCTGCTTGACATTCACGCAGAAGGCATGTTTGTCAGTGAATCCTTCCAAGTTACAGCCTTAATTGAGAAATTACCATAAGGCTAGAAGGAATTCAAGAATTACCTCAAACACAAGCGCAAAGAAATGTCCTTAGAAGAATTAATTGTGCGTTTGAGGATTGAGGAGAACAACCGCAATTCTGAAGATCGGGCTGGTAAGCATCTTATAGAGTCTAAGGTAAATGTGGTGGAACATGCTTCAAAAAGTAAGAAATGAAAGTCTTCTGGAGAAAGTTCATCACAAGACTCTAAAGGGGGGGGGAGGGAAATAATAAGTACAAGTTTAATGGCAAATGTTACATCTGTGACAAAGAAGGACATCGGGCCAAAGATTGCCGTAGCAAAGGCAAAAGAAAAAGAAGAGCAAGCAAGAAGCCTGCTCAAGCCATATGACTGAAGTGGACAATATTTCCAATGGTGTAGATAACATCAATCTTTCTACAATTGTTTTCGAGGCAAATCTTGTCAGAAATCCTAAAGAATGGTGGTGGACACTGGTGCTACTCGTCACATTTGTGCCGACAAAAAGATGTTCACATCTTATTCTACAGTGGACAACGGTGAACAACTTTTTATGCGCAACTCCTCAACTTCCAAAGTTGAAGGACAAGGGAAGATTGTTCTGAAGATAACATCTGGAAGGGAACTTACTCTCAACAATGTGCTGCATGTACCGGACATTCGCAAGAATCTTGTTTCTGGATCTTTGTTGAGTAAGAATGGGTTTAGGCTAGTATTTAAGAGTGATAAATTTGTACTTACTAAGAATGGGATGTATGTAGGAAAATGTTACATGTCTGATGGCCTTTTCAATATAAATATAATGACCGTTGTACCCTCAGTTATTAACAAAAATACATCTTTTTCTTACTTGCTTGAGTCTTCAAATTTGTGGCATGGTAGACTAGGGCATGTCAATTATGGATCTTTATGTAGATTAATTAATATGGAATATGTACCTAAATTTGACATTGATTCAAATCATAAATGTGAAATTTGCATTGAGGCAAAATTATCGAAAACTCATTTTCATTCAATTGAAAGAAGTACAGAACCACTTGAATTAATTCATAGTGACATTTGTGATTTTAAATCAATTCAAGCCAGTGGTGGGAAAAAATATTTTATTACTTTTATAGATGACTATACTAGATATAGTTATATTTATTTAATTCGAACCATGGATGAAGCTTTGAAAACTTTCATTCAATATAAGAAAGAAGTTGAAAATCAACTTGGTAAGAAAATAAAAAAACTAAGAAGTGATAGAGGTGGTGAATATGAATCACCTTTTGGTGAGTTTTGTAAAGAACATGGAATAATTCATCAAACCACCGCTCCTTACTTACCTCAGCAAAATGGAATTGCTGAAAGGAAAAATAGGACTTTAAAAGAAATGATGAATGTCATGTTAATAAGTTTTGAATTACCTCAGAACTTGTGGGGGGAAACAATACTCCCTGCTAATTAAATACTTAATAAAATACCCCCAAAGAAAGTGAATCAAACACCTTATGAAATGTGGCATAGTAGAGCACCATCCTACAAATACTTAAAAGTGTAGGAGTGTTTGGCAAAAGTGGTTATTCTTAGTCCTAAAAAGACTAAGATATGTCCTAAGACCATTGGTTGCATTTTCATTGGTTATGATAAGAATAGTAGTGCATATCGATTTTTGATTCATAAATCAGAATATACTGAAATGTATGTAAATACTATCATCGAGTCTCGGAATGCATCATTCTTTGAACATGTATTTCCAAATAAGGCTGGACAAGAGACTACTAGTAATAAAAGATTTCATGGTGCTATTACTAGTCAGGATCAAGAACATGAACATGATCAAGAGTAAGAGCTAGATCAAAATGAAGAAGAGGAACTTAGGCGTAGTAAACGTGCTAGAACCTCAAAATCTTTTGGTCCAAATTTTCTAACATATTTGTTAGAAAATGAGCCTTTAACTTTTAAAGACAATATATCCAGTCCTGAAGCTCTTTTATGGAAAGAACCTATCAATAGTGAAGTTGAATCCATTTTGCAAAATCACACTTGGAAACTGGTGGATTTGCCACAAGGTTGTAAACCTCTTGGGTACAAGTGGATTTTCAAAAGAAGATTGTTCCAACAGTTAACTTATGCCAAATGAGCAAATTTGAAAGAGTTAGTTAACTTACACCAAATGAAGCAACCAAATCCCCCACTAGCATAATATTCTCTACTTTGGGCGTACCCTCACAACTTTGTTCTTCCCTTGGGAAAAATCTTGTGCTAATTTGAAGGAGTTAATCCATTTATGTAGTGGAGTGTAATTTCTTTACGGAGCAATGTGGGATGGACACCCATTGGGCTTCCACAGTGACAATTAAAAAACACAAAAAATACAAAAAACAAAAAACAAAAAACAAATAAGAGTGTAGAATTGGTGGAAGCTAGCTAGGAGTGAACACATGGAAGCTAACAGAAGAATATTAAAGGTAGCGTTTGGTTTAGTTTTAAAATCATGATTTGATAATGGAGTTGTATTTTGAATTTATGAGTTGTTGAATCATGATTTGAAAAGAAAAAATTAGTTTGGTTATTAGTTTTTAAAAGAGTTTTGAATTTTTGAAATGAATTTTGAAATGAGAAAAGTTATTTAGTTATGAGTTTTGAAAAAAAATTTCAAAACTTAATTCAAAAACTTATAACTCATAACCAAACATACAATTCAAAACTTTATTGAAAATTCTATTTAAAGCTCATAACCAAACTCTTTTTAAAATTTAATTCAAAAAAAAATTATTTAAAAAATTAAAAAAATTCCAAAAATATTTTTTATTTAAAATATTAAAAGAATATATTAAATCAAAGACAACATTTAAATATAAGAATAGAATTATGATTTAAAATTTAATCCAAACATAGCCAAAAAGTCTTTGATTTTTCTTCTCTACGTTGTACACAGGAACGCCTGTCTTGATCATATGGGATTTGTCCGGACAGTTGCTCAGATGGTTATAGAGATAACATTTAGGTGTAATAATGAAATTTAAAATTTAAAATTTAAATTTATGAAAAAATATTGACTTGTTGTAGTACATTATTAGCTCTCCACTATTTTGAGGGGAAAAAAAAAAGGGTGCGGGATTTCAGAATAGTACATAAATCAGCCCCCTGTAGGAATGACAACGGGCCGGGGTGAGGCCGGGGGCCACACTTGTAATACTTCTGCTCCGTAATATGTTAATTGGTCCCTAATACGAAGGTGATTATGTGTTTTGGGTATGATTTTGTGTACCATTATGTGAAAATATGCAGTTTTGAATTCCTATCTGTTCATCGTAGGAATATCTGTTTGAATAATCTGCTTTGGAAATTAAATTGGAGGCCTTATCGGCCACAGAACCTGAAATTGATCACGCCATTGTGATTGGCATAATTTTTAGAGCCTACGGTGAAATCGAATTGAAAAATTGATTCAGATCAGATTAAATTGATTAAATTGAGGGTTTAGTACCCAATTATTTAATATTAATAATTTTGAGTTAGTGGGGCCATATAAGGGCCCTTATTACATTCAATTCTTCTCCTTATATCATTTTGGCTGAAATTTAACTCTCTAGAAAAGAGAGAGTCGACTTTGAGAGAGAGGGGAGGCACCTTTGGGCATTTTGATTCAAGATTGTGGATTAGGAAGCTACACTCTAGAATTAACAAGAATTGGTGGAGATTGAAGCTCCTAGGTGAATGATCAACCCTTAATTCATGAATTTGTGTATGTAATAATGTAAATTCGAAGAGAATATCTGATTAAGAACATGAATGGTGTTGAGTATGTTGAAATTGAAGTTTATATGCACATGCATGCATAGAATTGCCATGAAATTGCATAATCAAGCATGTGAGGAGTAGAATATGAGAAATTGGGTGTTGAATCATACATGCAAGTATAGTTTGGTTGAGCTTCATGGTTATAAGCACCATTTGTACCAATTGTAATAGATATGGAGTCAAGGATTGGCATGCATGCATGATTGATGAAGATATGAAGTTGGAATGCATGGATTAATTATGTTGGAAAATGAATTTGAGTCAAAATGGGCCATGCATGTAAGTAATTCTTGGGATTGAGCTTCATTATGCTGTAACTTGGGGTTTATGCCATGTTAGCATATGTTTCTAAGATATTTGAGCCGAAATCATGCATCTTGAACCTTTGAATTTCGAGTTGAAGCTCAAGGACACATTCTGGAAATTCCAGAATTTTGACTCCCGCTCGAGCGGGGGAAGTGCCGCTCGAGCGGATAAATCGTGCTCCCAGCACTTTTTGCAGAGTTGGATGTCCGCTCGAGCGTAATATTTAACGCTCGAACGGGGAGCTTTTATAGACAAGCCTTCCGCTTGAGCGCCCTAACTCACGCTCGAGCGTAATTTTGAGGTAACCAGTACTTTTACAGGCCTCTCGGGTCCGCTCGAGTGGGTAAGTCCACGCTCGAGCGTGGACCATGTTTTCTGAAATTTTGTATGCTCGTTCTGTGTTTCGTTTTCCGTTCTCTTTCACTTGTAAGCATTCTTAGGCATGCATTGAGCATTGTAAATGAGTTAACGAGATAAGAATAAAGCCTAAAGAGGAATGTGTGAATTAAAGAATGGATTAGACTGTTAGTGACCCCTTTTGTGTTCATGAAATGTGTAGGGTCAAGCTCCAGGGCAAATCCACAAGCCGATCACTGTGAGTAATATCTTAACAAAAGATGTTTGAATATGTTGTTGTCCTATTTCTTACCTCTATGTAAGTCTGTAAGTTCATTAATTTGAATGGTAGACAATGTCTGACATGAAAGTTTGCAATGGGCCAGACGCCGTTTTGACGAGAAATAATGAATGGGCCAGAGGCCGTTTCGATATGAATGATTGGGCCCAAGGACAGTTTGACACGAAAGTGTGAATGGGCCAAAGGCCGTTTTGATATAAACGAATGGACCGAAGGTCGTTTTGACATAAATGAATGGACCGAAGGTCGTTTTGAGATAAATGAATGGACCAAAGGTCGTTTTGACATGAATGAATGGGCCAGAGGCCGTTTTGACACGAATGTATGGGCCGAAGGCCGATTTGACGTAAACGAATGGACCAGAGGTCGTTTTGATAGAAGTAAATGGGCCTAAGGTCGTTTTGACATAAATGAGTGGGCCGAGGGCCGTTTTGACGTAAACGAATGGGCCGAAGGCCATTTTGACATAAATGAATGGGCCGAAGGCTGTTTTGACATAAATGAATGGGCCGAAGGCCGTTTTGACATGAATGGAAATCTGAATGGGCCAAAGGCCAGAATGTTTGGAACTACAGTCACTTGATTTGAATTTCGTATAGTTATATATATCTGTTAAATAGAAATATGAATTGGGCCCAAGGCCATTTGGAACATGTTGTTTTACATTGTTATGTAACTTCTGTATTTGATTTGATATTATTCACTGGGCTTTTGCTCACGCTCATTCATGTGTTTGTAGGTGAGCCAAGAGAAGTCCAGACCCAACCTCAGTGAAGTCTATATGGAACAACTAAGGTTTTGAGAGAGTCAACCCTTGTGTCTCATGCACGAGACCAATCTTCGCCCTTTTGTTATGTATTTACATTTTGTCAGGTTGGCGAAGTTTTGAATACGCCTGTACGTAGTTTGCTTGGCTGACTTAGATTTAAATGATCATGTCTGTACAGTACTTATGTTACTATTCTTTCTGTTGTGAGTTATTAACATATGTATGTCTGGAACGTTATGATGTGCATATAAGCACGACTCTATGGACAAAGTTTTAAAATTGCTTCCGTTTGGCCCCTTTTACTCTGATGAGTTTTGTCTTATTTGGTTTGAGGCCGTAGGTAGTCTCGTGATTACTGGCCGGTTATGGCCTTAACCCAGAGGGGCGGGTTCGGGTCCTGACAACACTGTCCGTCCCCGATCTTCGATGGTAGAAATTTCTCCGCCCTCGTCCCCGATCCCCGACGGGGAGTCTAGCACCGCCCTCCATCCCCGGCCCCTAACGGGGAACGGGTTTCCCCGACCCCGAGAATTCCCCGGCCAAAATATATATAAAAAAAAATACACAGATCTGAGCTCAAATGTACATATATTCATCATCAACAACAACAATATGTATTCATCAACAACAATCATCTGTTCATCATCATCATCAACAACAACACACCCATTCATCAACAACAACAATCATCTATTCATCATCATCAAAGATCTGAGCTCAAAATGTAAAAAATAAAAAATAAGAAGTCTAACACATTCAAAGAGGGAAATGACGGCAGAGGGACAGAAATCTAACGATGATGGGAGGAAGGACAGCGGTGATGGAGCAGCTGCGTATATCGTCGTGATGGAGGGGTGACGGTGCTGTAGCTACATAGATTGCCATGATGGAGGGACGACGGCGCTGGGGAGGAGGGATAGCGGCGATGGAGGGACGACGGCGATCGACGGTGATGGGAAGAAGGAGATCGGCGATGATGGGAGGCAGGAGATCGTGCTACGCAGAGAGGGAGAGAGGGAGAGTGAGAGGCAGAGGCAGACTTGAGAGAAATGAATGTGAGTGTGTGAGTGTGAGAGAGGCAGACTGACTCAACTCAAACATATATTATATGGAGAATATTCGGGGAGTATTCAGGGACAGGGCCGGCCCGAAGGAACCAATCCCCGTCCCCGGCCCGAAAACCATCGGGGATTTAATTTTCAATACCATCCCCGGCCCTATAAGGATAATTTTCGGGAAAAACCTATTCCAATCGAGGTCGGGAGATCGAGTCCCCGTCAGGCTAGGTTTAAATTGCCATCCCTAGTCCCCTGTTGTCAGTGTGAAAGCATTCACAAGTCCAAATGAAGTGTGACCAATTCCCATGTTGTCTAGTGGAGGCTGAGTTAAGATTTTTTCAAAGTGATTTTAGTATGATTTGTTTCGTAAGATTGAATTTTTTTTTTAAAATACAAACCTTCAATATTATTGTACTCATAATTTTTATATAATTAAATTTTAACTATACAAAAAATTATTCCAAAAGATCCGAATTCGTGGAAGCTTGCCTTCGGTATTTTTTTTCCTTTTTTATTTTATTATATCCTTTTACTTTTTTCCATTTTTGCATTATATTTTTTCTTTTCCATGCAATTATATGTTAGGAAAAGAGGGACAAGAATATATATATACTAATGCCCTTTAAAGGGCGTTAAAATGGGAGAGACTGTGTGTTATATTGAAATAATATTTTTACATCATTTATTATGCCACATGTATATTATTGTTTTCTAAAAAATAATATAAAAGTATTACTAGTTTTGTTATTTTAATCAATATTAAATTGAGATACATATGTATTTGTTCCAGGATCACTATATGATTTTTCATAAAGTGAGGTTTTGTTAAAGGGTAGTTTTGAGCATGGATTTGCTCTTATCTTTTCTTGGCTTGGAATTTGTGTAATTATCTATCAATTTAGAAACACCATATGTAACAATCCTGGCCTCTGATTAACATATAATCCATGAGTAAGAATGATTAATGAGTAATTAAAGTGAAATTCTGCATTCATTACGTGTGTTATGTGCTATATGAGTTTCTATCTGTTCTATGTAAAAATATCTGTCTCTGATTTTGTTCTATTCTATAATTGAATGCCTTATCAGCATCCGATCATGAAATTGGCTCGATTTCTGTGTTAGAATTTTTAGAACTTTATGGTAGGTTTAATTAAAATCCGGTTCGGAACGATTAAATTAGATGAATTAGTGTCTAATTAAGCCTAATTAATGAATTTCTTAATCAAGCTTATATAAGGTCACCTCAATACCTCTTATACACTTTTGCACTCCCATTTCCTCTTGCTTGAACACCAAAACGTGAGAGAGAGAGAGAGAGAGAGGGAGAGAGAAGTTTGAGCTCAAATTGAGAGGATTGCTAGAGAACTTGAGAATTTGGCTTAGAACCTCTATCTATTGATCATCTAGAGCATCATTGACAAGCCTAGGTAAGAATTCAGCCCTTAGGCCCCGTTTGTTTTCAGAGGTAAAATGGAGGTGATTGATAGTGAGGGGATTAATAATGAGGGGATTGTTAATGAAGGGATTGATAGTGAGGGGATTAAGTAAAATTGTGTTTGTTTTGATGATAGTTGTTAGTGTAGAAATTGTTAAATTATTTTTATATAAAATAAATATAAAATAATAAAACAAATAAAAAAAATACAAAAACATTAAACATTAATGTTTTAAAAAAAATGCCCAATATGTAAAAATTTTTTTAAAAAATAAAAATAAAATAAAAAAATTTCAGAAAAAAATAAAACAAATAAAATAATGATTTTTACTTAACAAAAAATACAAAAAATTAAACATTAATGTTCAAAAAAAAAAAATGCCCAACATGTAAAAAATAAAATAAAAAATAAATAAAAATAAAAAATTTCTAGCCCCCTGGATTAATTTTCTAATACCAAGTCCTGGAGGCCCATCTGAATCCCCTTGGGGAGGCATATCCTAATCCGGAGCTCACTATCAATCCCCTTCCTATCTCTCAAAACAAACACAATATTAGTGGGTCTCACTTCACTATCAATCCCAATCCCCCCTCTAACTCTCCAAACAAATGGGGCCTTAGATTATACAATTGCAATGTGTAAGACATGAACTCTAAAGAATTAAGTAAAATGATACAAGAATTGAACTAGAATTAAAGAGAATTGAACCATATTATGCATGCATGCTCATTTCATAACAATTTGAAGATATTTTCAAAGAATTTCCTCTTGCATGTCCTCATTTGGCCTTGATCAAAGAATTCAATATGTTTTTGAGTTAGACACTTCATTGGATCATGTTTTGAAAGCCTTGAACTTGTACCTTTACATGCATGATATGTAATGAGATGTTTTCACAATATCAAGATTGAGTTTTGAACAATTGATAAACGCTTTGGACTTAATTTTATGACATGATTTTGAATTCACCATGTTTTATCAGTTTACTAGTGTTTTCTTAAGTTTTGGAGCCAAAAGTTGCATTTTGAGACTTTGAATTTGACTTTTGCAGTTTGGAGGTGAATCTGAAAATTCTAGAATTCGACATCTCTGCTTGAGCGACAGATTCTGCACTCGAGCAACCACCTTTGTTTTTGTACCTCTGCTCGAGCGACCAGAAGTTCGCTCGAGCGTGAAATGCAAGCTCCCAGAAGTTTCATGTTTTTACAAAACGCTCGATCGACAATAGTTGCGCTCGAGCAGGGACATGAGTCTCACGCTCAAGCGACCGTTGAGCGTCCGTCGAGCATGAAAATCACATAACTAGTACTTTTTCAAAGTTTACAGACCGCTCGAGCAAGGGAAGTCACGCTCGAGCATCATATCACATGTTTGTATGTCCGCTCGAGCGTGACCCTTGTTTTCAGCAAGTTTCGTTAAGAGTTTCAAAGTGCATTTTTGGCATTCACATTGTGTCACGCCCCAAAATTTGAACAATTAAATATGAAATTAGGACGAAACCCCAATCAATATTTCATCATCCAAATCATAGGGCGTGAAACAAAATCTAAACGTTCTCGTCTTCAAAGGGTTTAAGTAAATTCTCATGCTCAAAAGATAACATGGGATTTTAAAAAAAACTAACAAAACGTTAACCAAACCATCCACCATAATTTCATAACTATCAAATACCTCCAACATTTAAGTAGCAACAACTAGTCAAAACAACTTAAATAATGTAATGTTGAAAAACAATCCACAATGCCAAATTATCAAAAATACTAAGGTCATAAAAAAAAATACACAAACTAATATCAACCCTAAGCTCAAGAAAATCAAAAGAAGTCCGAAAGAAATTTCCTACGATCATAGCTATTTCTTGTCACCACCATAGTCCCAACTAATCCTGTAAAGGAAGCTCGGTTGCGCTCAAACAGAACGCACCCGAGTTGTCAAGAGACAAAACGGGTCAGTATACAGGTATACTGGTACGAGTACAAGATTTAACACCCACGTATCCATCAGACACAAACAAAAATACATTTAATTCTTGTTAAGGGACAAGACAAGTAGTTCCATCCGCACCGAGACGAATGGGTGATTTCTCGAGATACGATGGCATATAGTTTCATACCCGTACACAACGAAATATAAATTGAGTATAAAATAAACAAAATAGAAATAAAAATATAGTGGGTCAGCCCTGCATAAAAAAAAAATTAGTAAGACCCATACAAAAAATAAAGTTAATATAATTTAATAATAAGTAATTTGCTAAAGAAGTGTCGAAATGCACCGTTTCATACTTAAATAATTCGAATTGACCAAAACTTAAAGAACAAAAGTTGTATAGAATCAAATTTTCTAAAAGGAAACGTGAATGAATTTAGTAGAAACTGAACAGGTCGAGAGAAAAACTTGATAGAAGAACCTAGACGGAATTCAACTGAAAAATCTGAAGCTCAAAATGAATAGAAACTACCCCAAGATGATTTTTTTTCGAAAAAGTTCAAAATACGAAAAATGTGCAGAATAATTTTTTACTTCAATTTACACGAAATCAATAAAAATGAGCTCATTTCGTAGGTTAAAATAGCCTCTAAAATCTGCATTGCTAAAATGAATCAAAACTACTGTAACCAAGATCATCCGATTATAAGTTCTAATCGATCTTTTAAATAAAAAATTAAAACACAAAAGTTGTCTAGAATCACGTATACATGCCTTTTCTCAAATTTCATAATTTATCAAGGTCGTTTATTATTTTTCAAAATGTACAAATCAATACAATTCACACTATACCAATAAACTCATAATTAAATTCTTTGTACCTTAACTCCACCACTTTGGCCCCCACTTTCGGCTTACACACATATCACATTTGCCTCCCGTATACCTAACACCGCTCCAAAGCCAAACTTGCACGGGAATATCGTCCCGAGTTTGACCCACACTCCCCGGATGGTTATTATATACGTATGCGCGTAAATTAAAGCACTCGTCTACTCATAAGAACGAGGCAACAATATACATATACAAAACATCTCACTCATGAGAATAAACATAACAATGCCAAGCCTAAGGCATTCAAATAAATCTCATAATTCTCACTTTTTTTTATACACTCTTTTTCACTAACACTCAAATAAAAAAATAATCCATGGAGTCATGGTGGAGTGTAAAGAATTTATTTTTAGGTTCCTAATTTATTTTAATTTCATCTAACCATGAGTGTGATTACAATCATAAAATAAATACATATAAAAACTCTAAACATGACATACACAACTAATTAAAATAATTAAAATCAATCTATCATCTTCATGTAAATACAAAATCAAACTAACATCAAATAAATAAATAAAAATAACGAATTAAACATAAATCAAAAGAAGTGAATTTTGTACTCACAATATTTTTTAAGGTCAAAAAATTATTTGAAAAATTAATGGAGCCACCAAAACAAAATCTTAGTTTTTTTTTCTTCTCCTTTCACTCCCGCCATCTCTACCTCTCCTCTTTTTCTTTTCTTCATGTGGCTGCTATTGCTTCAAAACCCAAATCACAAAGTCTCTCTCTCTCTCTCTCTCTCTCTCTCTCTCTCTCTCTCTCTCTCTCTTCGCTACATACTCTTAACATGCAAATGAAAAAAAAAAAAAAGATTTAATTTTTGTTCGTTAAAATATATTTTTTCTTTTAGTTAAAATTTGTTCTTGTTATTATTATTGATATTTTATTACGATTTTTTTTATTCTTTCTTCCTTTTCTCTCTCCCTTTCTTTTATATATATATATATAAATATATAAATATAAATATTTAGATTAATTATATATAATTAACTAACACATTAAATTAATTAAATGCCACATTAAATTCTTATATAACTACGCAATTAATAAAGCCAAAAATAAAATCAAGTAATAATAAATAAATAAAGACTTACGAAAAATCAGGGTCGCTACACATTGTGCCTGTTTGGCAGAGCTTAATTACAGCTTATTTCAGCTTTCAGCTTAATTTAGGCTATTTTGATGTGTTTAGTTTAGCTTATAGCTTATAGCTTTTAGCTTTTTGGAAGTCAGAAATCAACTTATTCTTTGAGTGGGGCAGGAGATGCTTTAAGAATAAGCTGGAAATCAGCTTAAGCTGAAAGTTATAAGCTATAAGCTGTTGAGGCATAAGCTATAAGCACTTTCTCATAGCTCTACCAAACAGGGTCATTGCATCCTAGGCATTCCTAGGCTATGTTTAAGGCCCAATAAGAGAATAAGACCTAGAAACACACTAAGAATGAAACGAAAGAAGTTAAATATCAACCGAGTGTGTGTTTCATTATGTGTTTTTGCTATGTATGTGTAGGTCACGCGCTACAAGTTAGTTGATTTATCTGTTCTGCAAGTGGAGCCATTTATGAGTAATAACTCTGTAAAGTTATGTTTAACGTTAATTATTTTCTGATGCTATGAAATAATTAGTTTCCTGAAATGTGATATTTTGTATGAATGAATGATTGTCCAATTTCTGAAATGTATTCGTGGCATCCTTAACACAAGGCCCTTGCCCGGGGGTAACAATACCGTGGTTTCAAGGCCTTTGCCCGGGGGTAATAATACCGTGGTTCAAGAAAGTACATGTGATGCCTCGATTCTACACTATTGGTTGCAGTCAAGGGAGAGTCACTAATGAGTCCTATGGTCAATAACCAAGTAAGATCCCAGATCGTCGGAGGAGTCAAATTAGCCTCTCTTTTAAGTTCAGCTTTCTTAGGCAGCGCACTACCCTTTTGACAGATCTTAAAAGGTATTGACACAAGGTCTCATAAGTAACGAAAGGGTTCATACATAGAATATAAATACATAACAGCCACAAATATACTTAATTCAAAAGATGGTTCCTTTACATTACATCCCAAAATAAAGCTTAAATCTTCAAATGAGTTTTTACAAAACATCTAAAAAGAAACTTTTAATTTTTCTAGGATAGCCAAAAGTCTTCAAAAGTTTTGGGCTCGTCGTCTCCAGCTATGAGTTCCGCTTCGTCACCTGGCATGATATGCCGTGAGCTTTGAATGCCCAGTAAACACACACACACCCTACCCATTTTTCCCAGTCCAATACACAATCACGATTATAACATCAAGTAATAAAGCATGATACTTCAATAAATAAATGAAGGGTTAAGTTAGATGTTAGGAAACTAGAAATCCCCCAAAGAGATTTCTTCCTCCCAACCACAACAATCGGACACGGATTATTCGGTATACCCCCTCTTTTGCTGTTTTGTTGCAGACCTAATCTCGGATGCCTAGCAACAGTTATGTACCATGTAGCGCCAACCGTAGGGCCTCAAAAGAGACGGTAAAATAGGGCCTTGCCCGAATCCCTCCTTACACCAAACCACCTAGGGTCCGAATACAACCGCTCCGTTCAAGGGTTCCGAAAACCACTTGCGCAAGACTTTAAATTTCAAATAGGGAACGCATCCCAATAATCCATATATCACATTTCTCATATTTTCATTATTCAAGTGTTTGAAAACCCAATACCCTCCCAATTAGGTTTCCCGTTAAATTAAATGTTTTAAATCAAGTTAATCCAACTTACGAGACAATAATATCCACATAGGCATGCATCCATAAAACGAGGAAGATAAATAACATAACCATAATACACATAATAACATGCCAAGATATGCTCATATGTAAGTAGGCAATTCCATAAACTCAAGGGCATAAAACATCCATACATAACACAGTTTCCAGATTTAATATCACATGAAGATTGAGATAAAAGGACTATTTTAAATCTTCCACCGAACTCGGTCTCCCTATGGTTCGTAGAGAATTCGATCTAATTTCTAGAACACTTTTCGGAAATGGGATTGCTTTTCTAGATTTTAAGTTATTTAGAAAATATTCCAGCGCTGTCCAAAATTTGTCCAGATCCGTTGACCGTTACGAAAATTTGATTTTCTTGCAAACCGCTTGATGTTTTTCGATGAAACCAATTTTAGTTCAAAGATAACATCTTAAGGAAGGTTTTGACATAAAATATAGGTCCAGAATAATTTTGTACATTTTTCTAAAATTTCTGGAAGTGGGCTGCAAAAACAGATTCTAGGGTACTTTGCCCAAACAAGAAGATTTATGAAACAAAGGGTTCCACCAAGGGAAAGTTTCATTTTTCTTGTGAAGAAAATATGCTAAATATCACATGTTTAATTCAGAAAATTTGTTTAAAGGAGTGCCCTTGAAAAGTTGAGAGATTGGTACCAAAAGAAGATGGTTTTGTGCCAAAATGGGGAAAATACAAGAGAGATGGAATCAATACTCAATCCTTAGCATTTTTAACATAAGAACTTAGTAATAACAGATCTGGAAACATTATTTAGAACCTTCAGAAACATGTATTAGAAAAAGAAAATGAAAGAGAAGGTTGTGTTTGTGGCTTACCTACTAAACTTTGCACAAGAAGCTCTCTTCTTCCTTCTTCTTTTCCTCTAGACTTCTCTTTCTTGCTCTCCTCCCTCTCTCTAACTGAAATGTGTGTGTCAGTGAGTGTGTTGTGTGTGTTTGCAAGCTAGGGGGTGTGTTGGTATTTATAGACAAACCTTTGAGGCAAAAAGCCCTAAAAGTCCCTTAGTTGGATATGGATAGAAATGTTAGGATTTGTTTGAATTCTAAAGGAATGGAAGGGATTTGGGAGGCTTGTTCATTGGTTTAGGCAACTCCTAGTTGTAATGAAACTAGTTTTTGGATTTTGCATCCTAGGTCTAGGTCACTAGGTGGTGTTTTCCTAGAAGTTCATGATGGTGTTTCTTGGGAATTTGATTTCTCACCTACTCCTAGGAAGGGCCGGCCATGGGGAAGGGTGAAGGGCCAAAATTTTAATTATTTTATGTTCTAGGCACACTCCTCTAGGTGTATATATATATATATATATATTGCATGACTGATAGTACTCCAAGGTACAAGGTACAAGTACTAGTTTGGGGCAAGTTTTGAATTTAAATAAAGAGTAAGGGCTTGGAGTTAAATACATGTAACTTAGGTAGAACTAAATTAGGTTAGGGAATCTAATCCGGTTAGGAAAATTCCTGTTTCGATAAAAAAAAATAAAAACAGCAGTGCTAACCGACGAGATTCGAATTAATTCAAGTAAACGAGGGCTTTAAGAAAATAATTCAAACATTAGGGTCTTTAAAGTGAATACATATTTCAGGGGCTTCACAGTACAAGTTCCCGGTACTGGAGGTTCCTGTTAAGGAACTAACAAGCATGTTAACGCTAATGGATGTGCCATGTACGATTAAGCATGAAGTATGATTTATGTATGAAGTTTGAATAAGAACATGATTATAAATCTATATCTGAAATGAGCTTTGATTTCTGAATCTGATATGGACATTGTTCATTTAAACCCTTTACTTTGTTATTATTCACTAGGCTCCCGCTCACTATTTATTTTATGTATGTAGGTGACCAAGCGTGTGACCAGGCTTAAACTGCTACCTAGAGTGTTTGAGACAGCCAACCACTGTGCCTCCCGAAGAGATTCCTTTTGAAGAAATCAAGTTTCATGAATCTGATAAGGATGTTTTGTTGTTCGTTTTTGCTTATCTGTATACAGGGACAAGTTTCTCTTTTTGGTTACATCTGTGCATATGGGTGACGTAAGACTAATGTATTATGACGTCACATATATATATTTGAAAATTTCTATCTCATATACGTTATCACAGCTCTATGGACGATGTATGTTTCTATAATTGCTTTCGCAACTCCTTATTATATGTTATTCTATTAAGAGGCCTTTGGTAATCCAATGATTATCGGCCGATTACGATACTAAATCTATAGGGGCGGGTTTAGGTCGTGACAGAGTGGTATCAGAGCACGTGTAATACTGCACACAAGTCTATACGAGCTATAGAATGCCCTAGAGAAGAATTAGGGACATTTCATCTACATGTGTGCGTAGGTGCTAATCTTTATAAATGTGAAAACTAAATTTGAACCTAAACAAATGAAATGTAAAGAAATGAACAAGATTATTCCTATGTTTATTATTACCTTGTCTCTTTATAGCAACATGAAAAATGCAAAGGAAAATGATACAAGTGAATCTTCTGAGACCCGATGAACGGAATTGAAGAGATGCTTACAGCCCTGACAGATACAATGATGCAACAACTAAGGCAACAACCTTTGCCTCCTCCACCTCCGCTGGTGCAAGTTGAACCGAACAACAATGATATAATCAACCTCACTCAGAAATTCTTGAAGATGAAACCACCTACTTTCCTTGGTGGTATTGAACCACTAAAGGCTGAAACATGGTTGTTGGAAATGGAGAAATTATTTGAAGTGTTTCCTTGTTCAGAGATCCAAAAAGTCCTTTTGGCCATCTACACCTTGAAAGACGAAGCCCAGAGATGGTGGTTATTGATCCGAAATAGCAATGAGAATATAACATGGGCTCAATTTAATGCGATCTTCTATGACAAGTATTTTCCTCAGTATTTTCGAGATCAGAAAGTTTCTGAATTCCAAGAATTGAAGCAAGGCAAGATGTCCGTAGCTGAGTATGAGGCTATGTTCACTGAGTTGGCTAGGTTTGCTTTTCATATGGTCGACACAGATTATAGGAAGGCCCAAAAGTTTGAAGGGAGCTTGGACCTGGAGGTGTATGATCAAGTAGGCGTATTGAAATTGCTTACCTATATGGAGGTACTTGATAGGGCATTGATAACAGAGGCCATACTAGCAGCAAAGAAACAGACTAATGCTCCAACAACTGAATGGAGAGGCAAAAGATCTGGCTCAAATTTTCAGAAAGGTCGCCCATCATTTGCAGGCAAAAGGCAAAATACTGGGTCTTCAAGTAGTTCAAGCCAAAGTAGTGGGTCTATGCCAGTTTGTACAAAATGTGGAAGAAAGCATAAGGGCACGTTTCACCGTGCATCTGGCACTTGTTTTCAATGTGGTAAGATCGGTCATATGATTAGAGATTGTTCAATGAGACTCGATACGACTAATCGTCATGTGGCAAGTTCAACCGGATCTGTTCCTGCACCAAGAGCCAATGTGAGAGTCAATACTGGGAGAGAAACTTTGAGGCAAGATCGGGTTTTTGCATTAGTACCTGGGGATGTACAGAATACTGAATCAGTGATGTTAGGTATAATCTCTATCTGTGCTCAGTTTTCTTATGTGCTGATTGATTTTGGTTCTACGCATTTATTTGTATTGCATGCTTTTTCTCGAAAATTAACTAAACCACTAGAACCTATAAACTGTTTAGTATCTGTGTCTACACCGCCTGGGGGTTCTATGATATGTGCTTATGTCTATCCGGCATGTGATATTATGATTGGTAATATGACATTGTATGCTAATTTGTTGCCCCTGAGCATTAATCATTTTGATTGTATTCTGGGTATGGATTGGTTGACTAAATACTGCGCCACCATTAACTGTGTGAATAAATCTGTTGTATTTAGACCACCTGGTATGCCTGAGTTTGTTTTTACTGGAAATGGGGTAGTTCTTCCGCTATATTTGATCTCATTTATGAAAGCTAGGAAATTGTTAAGGAAAGGTTGTCAGGCCTACTTGTGTTATGTGTTGATTGAATCTTCGGATAGTACTAATGTGGAAACGATACCTATAATGCGTGAATTTCCTGATGTGTTTCCTACTGACTTACCTGGAGAATTAATTGATAGGGAAATTGAGTTCACCATTGATGTAGTGCCCGGGACACAAACAATTTCTAAAACCCCATATAAAATGTCCACTTTTGAACTGAAGGAATTAAAACAATTCTAGGAACTATTAGACAAGTTTATCCATCCGAGCACTTCACCTTGGTGTGCTCCAGTGTTATTTGTCAAAAAGGAAAAACGGGTCTTCGAGACTATGTATTGACTACCGTGAGTTGAACAAAGTAACTGTCAAGAACAAGTACACACTACCCCGAATAGATGACCTATTTGGTCAACGTCAAGGAGCATAAGTGTTCTCCAAGATAGACCTTAGGTCCGGGTATCACCAGTTAAAGGTTAAAGCAGAAGACATTGAGAAAACTTCTTTCCAAACTAGATACGGACATTATGAATTCTTAGTCATGCCATTTGGGGCAACTAATGCCCTTGCAGCATTTATGGACTTAATGAATAGAGTGTTCAAACAATTCCTTGACGAGTTTATTGTTGTGTTCATCAATGATATAGTGATTTATTCTAAAAGCAGGGGAGAACATGAAAACCATCTGAGAATTGCTTTGCAAACTCTAAGGGAAAAGAAGTTATATGCAAAATTTTCCAAATTTGAATTTTGGTTTGACAATGTGGTATATTTGGGGCATGTAATCGATAAGGATGGTATCTCTGTTGACCCACAGAAAATTGAAGCTATTGTAGACTGGTCTAGACCGACCAATGTATCAGAAGTTTGAAGTTTTCGGGGACTTGCAGGCTATTATCACAGATTTGTGAAAGATTTTTCCAAACTTGCTTTGCCACTCACTCAATTGGCACATAAAACTACACCATTTGATTGGACTGATCAAAGAGAGACTGATTTCCAAGAGTTAAAGACCAGGTTAGTAACTGCACCAATTTTGACTTTGCCTGATGGATTTCAAATTTACAGTGATGCTTTCTATAACGATTTGGGGTGTGTGTTGATGCAAAATGGAAAAGTGATTGCTTATGCTTCTCGACAACTTCGCCCTCATGAAAATAACTATTCAACCCATGACCTTGAATTAGCAACTGTGGTATTTGCTTTGAAAATCTAGCGACATTATCTATACGGTGTGACTTGTGAGGTGTACATTGATCATAAAAGCCTCAAATATTTCTTCACCGAAAAGGAACTGAACATGAGATAGAGGAGATGGTTAGAATTGATCAAGGACTATGACTTGCAAATCTTGTACCATCCAAGAAAAGAAAATATCGTTACAGATGCCTTGAGCCGGAAATCTATGGGTAATTTGTCATGCTTACTCACTGGTCAGAAGGAGTTGATATATGATCTAGAAAAGAATGAAATTGAAATTGTACTGCGTGAACAGGGCAGGATCTTAGCCGCCATTTCTAATCAACCTGTAATAATTGAAGAGATTAAAGAAAAACAACATGAAGATGAGTTCTTAAAGAAAATTTTCAATGAAATTGACTCAAAATCGAGGCCCGGGTTCGTGATTAACAATGATGTGTTAAAGTTTCTAAATAGACTTTGTATACCAGATTATTCTGAATTGAGGAAACGTGTTATGACCGAGGATTACAATTCAAAATTTGCCATGCATCCAGGGAATACAAAGATGTACCATGACATGAAACATAATTTCTAGTGGCCTGGAATGAAGAAGAGCATTGCTGATTTTGTGGCTCGATGCTTGCATTGTCAACAAGTTAAAACTGAACATCAATGACCTACCGGATTGTTACAGCCGCTTCCAATACCGGAATGGAAATGGGAACATGCCACAATAAACTTCATTGTGGGATTACCTCGCTCTCCTCGAGGTATGGACTCTATCTAGGTCATTGTTGATCATTTAACTAAATCTGCTCACTTTTTACCTGTCAAATCTTTGTATAATGCGGATAAGTTGGCTAATTTGTATGTCAATAAGATTGAGAAATTGCATGGAGTTCCAGTGTCTATAGTATCTGACAGAGATCCCAAGTTTACTTCGAGATTCTGGCAAAGTTTACATCGAGATTCTGGCAAAGTTTATAACAAGCTTTAGGGACTGAGCTGAGATTAAGAAGTGCTTATCACCCACAGACAGATGGCCAATCTGAATGAACCATTCAGACGTTGGAAGACTTATTACGGATGTGTGCCCTAGACTTTCAAGGCAGTTGGGAAACCTATTTACCATTGGCTAAATTTGTGTACAACAATAGCCACCATTCGAGTATCGACATGGCTCCTTATGAAACTTTGTATGATAGAAAGTGTCGATCTCCAATTTGCTGGGCTGAGCTAGGTGATAGACCATTGTTGCGGCCGGAACTTGTGCAAGAAACAACTGAAAAAGTGAAATTGATTCATCAACGTCTGAAAACTGCACAGAGCCGTCAAAAGAGTTATGCCAATGTCCGAAGGCGTGAAAGAGAATGTGAAGTCGGAAATCATGTGTTTATCAAAGTGACTCCAATGAAAGGTCAGACACAGTTTAGAGTGAAGGGTAAGTTAGCACCAAGATATGTTGGGCCTTATGAAATCCTTGAGAAAATTAACCCAATGACGTATCGGGTAGCCTTGTCTCCAGTCATGGAAAATATGCATAATGTCTTTTATGTTTCAATGCTTCGGGACTACTTGAGGGATCCATTCCATGTTATTGAGTAGACACATGTACTTTTGAAGGATGATTATACATATGAAGAACGACTAATTCAAATCGTTAACCGAAGAATTAAGAGATTGAGGAACAAGGACATTCCATTGGTGAAGGTTGATTGGTAGAATCATGAGGGAACCTATGTTACATAGGAAACGAAAGAAAATATGATGAAGAGATATCTAGATTTGTTTCCGTTGAACCCAACGTTCTTCCAAAATGAAAGTACTTCGAGTTTGGAGAACCAAACTTTTTAAGGGGGGAGATTGCAACAACCCTGACCTCTAATTAACATGCAATCCATGAGTAGGAATGCTTAATAAGTAATTAAAGTGAAATTCTGCATTCATTACGTGTGTTATGTGCTATATGAGTTTCTATTTGTTCTGTGTAGAAATATTTGTCTCTGATTTTGTTCTATTTTGTAAATTGAAGGCCTTATCGGCATCCGATCACGAAATTGGCTTGATTTCCATGTTAGTTAGAATTTTTAGAATTTTATAGTAGGTTTAATTAAAATTCGGTTTGGAACAATTAAATTAGATGAATTAGTGTCTAATTAAGCCTAATTAATGAATTTCTTAATCAAGCCTATATAAGGCCACCTCAATACCTCTTATACACTTTTGCACTTCCATTTCCTCTTGCTTAAACACCAAAACATGAGAGAAAGAGAGAGAGAGAGAGAGAGAGAGAGAGAGAGAGAGGGAGAGGAGAAGTTTGAGCTCAAATTAAGAGAATTGCTAGAGAACTTGAGAATTTGGCTTAGAACCTCAATCCATTGATCATCTAGAGCATCATTGACAAGCCTAGGTAAGAATTCAACCCATAGATTGTACAATTGCAATGTGTAGGACATGAACTCTAAAGAATTAAGTAGAATGATACAAGAATTGAGCTAGAATTGAAGAGAATTGAACCATATCATGCATGCATGCTCATTTCATAACAATTTGAAGTTCGAGTTTGGAGAACCAAACTCTTTAAGGGGAGAAGATTGTAACAAACCCGACTTCTGATTTAAATTGCGAATTGAAGAAAAATTCCGAATTAATTCGTGGTTAAATAAGCTTAATCAGTAATTAAGAGAAATTTCAAATTAAATTGCATGTGTGTATTGCCTTATTTTTGTTTATATCTGTTTAATGTAAAAAAAGACATGTTCATATTTTTGTTACGGATTGCGAATTGAAGGCCTTATTGGCATCCGATTCTGAAATTGACTTAACGTATGTAATAATTAGGATTTTTAGAATTTTATAGTAGGTTTAATTAAAATTCGGTTTGGAACAATTAAATTAGATGAATTAGTGTCTAATTAAGCCTAATTAATGAATTTCTTAATCAAGCCTATATAAGGCCACCTCAATACCTCTTATACACTTTTAAACTTCCATTTCCTCTTGCTTAAACACCAAAACATGAGAGAGAGAGAGAGAGAGAGAGAGGAGAAGTTTGAGCTCAAATTAAGAGAATTGCTAGAGAACTTGAGAATTTGGCTTAGAACCTCCATTCATTGATCATCTATAGCATCATTGACAAGCCTAGGTAAGAATTCAACCCTTAGATTGTACAATTGCAATATGTAGGACATGAACTCTAAAGAATTAAGTAGAATGATACAAGAATTGAGCTAGAATTGAAGAGAATTGAACCATCTCATGCATGCATGCTCATTTCATAACAATTTGAAGATGTTTTCAAAGAATTTCCTCTTGCATGTCCTCATGTTGGCCTTGATCAAAGAATTCAATATGTTTTTGAGTTAGACACTTCATTGGATCATGTTTTGAAAGCCTTGAACTTGTATCTTTACTTGCATGATATGTAATGATATGTTTTCACAATATCAAGATTGAGTTTTGAACAATTGATAAAGCTTTTGGACTTAATTTTATGACATGAATTTGAATTCACCATGTTTTATCAGTTTACTAGTGTTTTCTCAAGTTTTGGGAGCCAAAAGTTGCATTTTGAGACTTTGAATTTGAGTTTTGCAGTTTTGAGGTGAATCTGGAAATTCCAGAATTCAACCTCTCCGCTCAAGCGACAGATTCTGTGCTCGAGCGGCCACCTTTGTTTTTGCATTTCTGCTCGAGCGACCAAAAGTCCGCTCGAGTGTGAAGTGCAAGCTCCTAAAAGTTTCATGTTTTTACGGAACGCTCGAGCGACAATAGTTTCGCTCGAGCAGGGATATGAGTCTCACGCTCGAGCGACCGTCGAGCGTCCATCGAGCTTGAAAATCATACAACCAGTATTTTTTCAGAGTTTACAGACCGCTCAAGCAAGAGAAATCGCGCTCGAGCGTCATATCACATGTTTGTATGTTCGCTCGAGCGAGGTAAGTTGCGCTCGAGCGTGACCCCTATTTTCAGCAAGTTTCGTTAAGAGTTCCAAAGTGCATTTTTGGCATTTAGATTGCATCCTAAGCATTCCTAGGCCATGTTTAAGACCCAATAAGAGGCTAAGACTTAGAAACACACTAAGAATGGAACAAAAGAAGTTAAGTATCAACCGAGTGTATGTTTCCGTTATGTGTGTGTAAGTCACACGTCACAAGTTATCTGATTTATTTGTTCTGCAAGTGAAGCCATCTATGAGTAATAACTCTGTAAAGTTATGTTTAACGTTAATTATTTTCTGATGCTATGAAATAATCAGTTTCCTGAAATGTGATACTGTAGACACCTCATTTTTTATCGTCCTCAAGACTTGGATGTCCTTGCAGGTACATCCAGTGACAAGTTTCGTGGCTCGCCGAGTACTCGAATTTCGCGACGGAATGTCACAGGTTTGAGCATTCCAAACCCTGTATCCTTTTTGCTCTATTTTTGGACCATGCTTTGGTCTGTCAAGAATGCTTCTCTTGGTGCACTGCCGGCTATAAAATGGGACTGTCGGCCATGCATTTTGGTCTGCTAGCCATTGATGAGGCCTGCCGACCATCAATGAGCCACTGCCAGCCATCACTAATGGCCGGCCGGTCGCCAACATTTCAACAAATATTTTTCTGATATTTTTGAGCCAGTTGTTTGCAGGATGAACCATCTGCACCCACGTGGATGGCTGGATCTCTTCAAGAGGATTTTGCATCCTCTATATATAGAAGCCCCCCTCTTGCATGGAGGGGGTTACAAAAATTTGTGAGCAAATTTTTTTTTCTCTCTCTCTAGATTTCTCTATCTAAATATAGTGCCTCACTGATGGCCGACACTGCGTCATCTTTGGCCGGTAGTGCACATCCTTGGCTGGAAGGTGGCCGACAGCAACTCCTCATGGCTGGCAAGCCACTGGTGCACTCCCCAGTAGTGATTTGGTAAGGTGGAACAGAAAAGTCTTCGAGACACCCTGCAAACAGAGCCTTTCAAGAGCAAATCGGAGGGTGTTTCGGGGCGAGAAAACGAATGCATGCATGCATCTTCTTCCAACAGAGTTGAGGCAGCTTAGTTTAGTGCTTTACTTGCTAGCTAGCATTTGATTTGTAATTTAATTAATTTGTTGATTAGTTAAAGTGTTGTAATAATTAGTAAGTAGTTTGCTAGTTATTCGTTTGTTGTGTAATAATTAGATTAGTTAGCTTTGAATAACTTAGCTCTTATTCATTCGGACCCTCCTTCAAGAGGGCACAATGTTGTAATAAATGTGCATGTGTGTGTGCATGTCTTCTAACCCCACTTCTTTTTCCCTTTTACTTAACCGCTTTCAATGGTTAGTTTAGGGCACGTTTTGATTAGCATACCTTATGTTCGCATGTTTGCATCATTCATTTGTACTGCATGCACCGGGCTCGGCGTATCATTCAAACTGCATTGTATTTCAATACCTCTTTGAATACGTGTATCAATCGTTGCATTCATATGCCATCTTAGATAGCCGAACCTATTTAATTGCATTATTACATGTGTTGCATTAGGCATCTTGCATAGTTAGAATCATGCATTGTTTCTAACTAGTTTTTTGTTTTAGCTCGGAGTACACCGTAAGTGTTTACGCTTTAGTATACTTGCATGAGTGTGAGTGTTGCCATATTTAGCATGCTTGCCATGAGGCTATTTGCTTAAATGCTTAACTGCTTAAATGCCAGTGGGTGAAGGCTTGATTTCCTGAATTGGGACAATTCATCAAATGCGAGTTTCAAGCCCACTTTGCGAAGTGGCAAATCATTATGTTTTCAAGCCCACTTGGGGGTGGTAAATCCGCGCTTTAGCTTACTTGCGAGTAGCTCTTTCAAACCATTTTTGAAAACAAACATGAGTTGTTTTGTTCCAATTCTCGTGATCGAGTCTATACCTGTATGCTGTGCGCATCATATAGTAAGTTAGATTAACAACCAGATAAGAACACATGAGGTTTATAAAACAACATATCATGCTTAGTAGAAGCCGATCCTTTGATCGGGCGAGCGGGGGTGCTCATTGCATGACCTTCCCATCTCGTACCCAAGTTCCAAAGCCGAGGCAACTTTGGTGATAACGGACACGTGGCCTTTGGCACGAGTCAGGTTTTCCTAAATTTCCCAAAAACACAATATTTAGGTGGCGACTCTGTAATCTGGCAAAGCAGTCTAGTTTTGGCATTATTTGATCTAAAATCAATTTTCCAAAATGATTTGCCGGATTGGACTCTTTGGTGTTTATCAGTCTCATATTGCAATTTGTGAGATTAGATTCAAAACCGTGACAGGAGTCTGAACTGTAGTAAGACCAATTCGCACCTCTCCGAAAGGGGGGCGCGCGAAGAAAGTCGGGTCTACAAATACTTTGCATGAATGAATGATTGTTCAATTTCTGAAATATATTCGTGGCATCCTTAGCACAAGGCCCTTGCCCGGGGGTAATAATACCGTGGTTCAAGTAAGTGCAAGTTCCCGATACCGAAGGTTCCTTTTAAGGAACTAACAAGCATATTATCACTAATGGATGTACCATGTACTATTAAGCATGAACTATGATTTCTGTATGAAGTTTGAACAAGAACATGATTATAAATCTATATCTGCTATGAACTCTGATTTCTGAATCTGATATGGACATCGTTCATTTAGCCCTTCACTTTATTATTATTCACTGAGCTCCCGCTCACTATTTATTTTATATATGTAGGTGAGCAAGCGTGTGACCAGGCTTAAGCTACTGCCTGGAGTGTTTGAGTCAGCCAACCATTGTGCCTCTCGAAGGGGTTCTTTTTGAAGAAGTCAAGTTTTGTAAATCTAATAAGGATGTTTTGTTGTTCGTTTTTGCTTATCTGTATATAGGGACAAGTTTCCCTTTTTGGTTACATCTGTGCATATGGGTGACATAAGACTAATGTATTATGACGTCACACACACACACATATATATATATATATATATTTGAAAATTTCTGTCTCATATACGTTATCACAGCTCTATGGACAATGTATGTTTCTATAATTGCTTCCGCAACCCCTTATTATATGTTATTCTGTTAAGAGGCCTTTGGTAATCCAAGGATTACTGGCCGATTACGATACTAAGCCTATAAGGACGGGTTTGGGTCATGACCTTACACGTTAACAATAGAGTGCATGTAATTATTTTTGAAGAAAAATAAAAACAACTTGAATAAATGAAATCTTTGATCCACCTGATAATTTTTTGAAATTTGCTCTACCAACAATTTTGTGAACTTGTTTGTAAAATTTATATTAAAAGCTAGAATAAATTGGTGCAAATCTTGACATTGTTCTTTGTAATGTCACTGACTTGTAAAGTGGTTCTTATTTTATGTAATATCAATTTTTGGGTGAATGTTTTATGTAATATTATTGATCATAAAAAGTTTGTTAGGAAAAATAGATGATTTTTCACAAGTAAATCAATCGATAAAAATAAAAAATTAATGCAGAAAAATTAATTCAATAATGACACAAGAATTTTTACCTGGTTCTCTTCATGTGAGATTCGTCCACGGGACTAAAATCTGATTTCACTATCAACCAAAAGTTTTCAAACGGTTATAAACGAGATATGAATAGTCTCACAAACTAATGGATTCCAAATAATCAGGAAGAAAGATCTCACCAAATAGATAAATAAATTATCTTCGAAGCAAAGCCGAAACACAATCAAAAGCTTGAAAAACAAAGCAGCAACCAAAGCACAAAGTCTTGAACTTGACCAAGTCAAATACACATCAGCAATCCTCCCGAATTGAAACTTTTACACCAGGCACTATGCTGTCACACAATGCCAAACCCACCGAATTGATCACCAAACATACACCACCGAAAGATGTATCAGCCACTGCCTCCTACGGAAAAACAAAAATAATATCAAGAAATATTATTGACTCTTGGACTTTTTATCAAAATCCTAACTGTTACCAAACAGATTATTAAATATCCATTGGGCCTCCAAAAGTCAGATATAATATATAAAAATATATATTGTAACTAACACCAAACTAAATTAAATATTTTTAATAAACTAATTAGGTCCCATACGCCACTAAGGAGGTATACTCAACAATTCTCCTCCTACCAACTTAGGTGGAGACATCAACCATACCCGCCAAAGTTCGACACTTCAAATGTCACTACAGGAAATTACACTTTTGGCGACCAAATTTGACAATTGAAAAAAATTTAGTCTCCAAAAGTTATAGAATTGGCGACCAAAAATTATATTAGTCGGCAAAAGTACTAGATTTAGCTACTTATTTTTTTTAGTCATGGTATATTGATTATTGGCGACTAAAAAAAATTTAGTCGCTAAAAATGTCACAATTAGCGACTAAAAATAATTTTAGTCGCTAAAAATGCCACAATAGGAGACTAAAATAATTTTTAGGTTCTAAAAATGCCATAATTGGCGACTAAAAAATATGTTAGTCGTTGTATAGTTAGTTTTGACCACTAAAATTATTTAGTCGCCGAATGAAAAACAAAAATTTACTTTTTATCTTTGGCGACCAAAAGTTTGGTTGGAAAAAATTTAATTTCAGCGACACAATAAATATTTTAGTCGCTGTATAGTTACTTTTGGCTACTAAATTTATTTAGTCGTCGAATTAAAAACAAAAAATTTACTTTTTATTTTTGGCTACCAAAAGTTTGGCCACCAAAAATTTATTTTCAACAACTAAATAAATTTTAGTCGTCATATACTAACTTTTGCCGACTAAAAGAAATTTGGTCGCCAAATATCTTGTATAATTTTATTTTTAATCTTTGGTGACTACCTCATTTGGTCGGTGTCACAACCCAAACCTGTCTCTATAGGTTTAGTGTCGAAACTGGCCAGTAACCCTTGGATTACCGATGGCCTCTTAACGGAATAACATATAATTAGGGGCTACGGAAGCAATAAACAGAAATATACATAGTCCATTGAGCTGTGAAGACATACATGAGACAGATAGTCTTAAACTTTAATAAAGATACGTGTGACGTCAAAAGATACAGTTGATACCCGTCACTCGAAGTACTGTACGTATAAGCAGAAATTTTTCCCAAGTTAAAACAAAAGAACCAAAGTCTTAAATACAAAAAAAAAAAAAAAAAAATTATTAAAAAAAAAAAAAAAAAAAAAAAAAAAAAAAAAAAAAAAAAAACATAGCCACAGGATTGACATGATCTGGAACCTCCTCAGGAGGCACAAAGGGTGGTTGACGAACACAAAAACTTTTCAGGCATCATCTTAAGCCTAGCCGCGCGCCTGGTCACCTACATATAAAATATAAATAGTGAGCGGGAGTCCAGTGAATAATAACAAGGTAAAGGAGTTTAATGAATGATGTCCGTCGTAAAGTTAAAATCAGAGTCGTATGTATATTCAGATTTCAAATCAGAAACAAATTTATATGCTTGATCATTTCCATTCTCAAAATTTATGCATTTCACATCATAGTACGTGGCACATCCATTAGCGTTAACGAATCCGATGACCCATAAAAGGGACGACCGTGAAGGCATTTTGATGACCTATAAAGGGATAGTCATAAGGCCTTCCGATGACTCATGTGCACATAGATGTTTCCGATGACCCATAAGGAACGGCCATAAAGGCATTCCGATGACCCATAAAGGGACTCGATGACCGATAAAGGGACGCAAAATATCACATGATACTATGGATGCCACGAATACATTTCAGAAACTTGGACGATCATTCACTCACACAAAACATGGTATTTTAGAAAACTAATCATGTCGTATAATCAGAAAATAATCAAAATCTAAAATAACTTTACAGAGTTATTACTCACAAATAACAAATGGCTCCAAACAAACGAATAGGGTAAGCAATTCAGATATCTTGCGGCGCGTGACCTACACAGGTACAAAACGAATATATATTGAATTACACACCCAGAAAAATTTACCTTGTTCTTTCTTATATTGGTGTGTGTCTACTTTTATCCTCATTATTGTGCCTTAATCATGGCCTAGGAATGCCTAGGATGGAATAAGGATGCAAAAATGTACTTGAAAATACTTAACAAAATTTGTTGAAAACAGGGTCCTCGCTCGAGCGAACATGCAAAATGTGAGTGGTCGCTCGAGCGCAAGATCTATTGCTCGAGCGGTCTGTAACTTTTGCAAAAGTGTTGGTCGCTTGATTTTTCCGCTTGATGCTCGCTCGACGCTCGCTTGAGCGTGAGAGACATGCCTTTACTCATGCGCAACTTTTGTCGCTCGAGCGGACTGTAAAACATAAGAACTTCTGGGAGTTTGCATTTCACCCTCGAGCGGACTTTTGGTCGCTCGAGCAGAAGTACACGCACTCAGAGTGGTCGCTCGAGCGTGGATTCCTTTGCTCGAGCGTAGGAGCAGAATTTTGGAATTTTCAGAATTACTTCCAAGCTTCAAATTCAACCCCAAAGCTATAATTCACATCCTTTTGGGTCCAAAACTTAAGAAAACACATGTAAACTTGAAAAACATGAAGAATTCAAAACCATTTCGCAAATTAAGGCCCAAAAGCTTGCCAATTGTACAAATTCAAACTCAAACTTTAACAATATGATATGAGCATGACATATATGACTTGTTATGAACTTGAACTTTCCAAAACATGATCAATTAAGGTCTAATGGTAAGAAATGTGATGAATTCTCAAAACAAAGTCAAGATAGACACATGCATGGGAGATTTGTTTGAAATTCAAACTCAAAATGCTATGATATATGCATGCATGCATGATTTAATGCAATTTTCTTCTTTTCTAGCTCTTAAGCTCAATTCTCATGTTAAACACTTAAGCCTCTTATATTCATAAACTCACTAACTCAAAAGCAAGAGCAAAGGCTTAATTTCTTACCTTAAACCTTAAATTCACAAGTATGGAGGCTTAAACTTCTAAATGCTCTTCAATTCTCCAACAATTCCTAGCAAATCTCTTGGTTGAGCTCAATCTTCTCCTCACTCTCCTTCTCTCACATTTTGTGCGTATATGGACTCAAGAATATGTTGAAAATAAAAAAAAAATGATGAGTGGTGCATGTAGGGAGTTTTATATAGGCTCAATTAAGAGTTGGTTAATTAATTGACATTAATTATTCTAATTTAATCACTCTGAATCGACTTTTAATTAAATCTACCATAAAATTCTAAAAATTCTAATTATCACATAAATCTAGTCAATTTTTGAACCAAATGCCGATAAGGCCTTCAATTCGCAAATCGAAACAAAAACATGAACAGATCTTTTTACGTTAAATAGATATAAGCACACATAAAGCAACATATGATGCAAAATTTCACTTTAATTATTCATTAGGAATAATTAATCATGGATTGACGTTAATCATGGGTTGGGGTTGTTACAGTCGGCAAATATACATTTTTGGTGACCAAAACACATTTAGTCGGCAACAAAACTCAATTTGTTTGGTGGGAACACTTACCATCCAATTTGAGTTTATGTTTAATTTTATTATTATTATTTTATTTTTATTTTTTATTTCTTTGTATCTCAGCTAATATACATAAACCAAACACCAAATAGCATAATTTTTATTTTTTATCTTTGGCGCCTAAAATATTGGTCGGTAAAAATTTATTTTTAGTGACCAAACAACTTTTAGTCGTGTTATAAGAATTTTTGCCTACTAAATAATTTAGTCACCAACTAAATACCATAATTTTTACTTTTCTCTTTGGCGACAAAATATTTGGTCGGTAAATATCTATTTTGGGTGACTACAATTATTTAGTCGACAATATTTAGCTATTAAAAAATATTAGTTGCCTTTAGCTGACTTTTACTAACTAAAGTTTTTAGTCGGCAATTGTAATTAAAAGTTTTGGAGGTAGGACTCCAAATTTTGGAGGGCTTTTTAAATTATTTTGGTGAGGAACTTTGAAGGAATTTCAAACACACTAAAATGATTTCAAACTCTGACTCTGACTCTCTCTCTCTCTTATCTGTTATCTTCCGACTTTGTCTCTTACATCTGTCCTCTTTTGATTCTCTTACGCCTGTCTCTCACCCTCTATCTCTCTCTCTCTCTCTCTCTCACGCCGGTTGCCCTCCTGATATTGAATCTCTGTCGCTTTGTTTCCATCATCGTCGGGTAAGTAACGTTATAGCCATCGAGCACCACCGTCGATCCACTCTTGGAGCATTACCTCAAGTATGTCCTCTCTATTTTTCCTTCTCTCTGTCTTTCTCTCTGTCTCTCTTCCCCTAATATTTGTCTCTCTTTTCCACCATTTGGATTGTAATATAGTTTTGGGGAAGAAGTAAGTATAGAAATCACATTTGGTATTTCTAGTTTTCTTTTATTCAGAAATTGGAAAACATGGCTTCATTGGGCATTCCATTGCAGAAAAATCCCATTGGAGCAATATTTTCATGTTTGGATTAAATAAACAGTTGACCTCTACTATTATTCATTATTTTAATCAAATTCTTATTAGTTAGATTTTTGACCGTTGTAATACATTAATTCTGTTTGAAATTGGGCGCCCAATTGGCATGTGGCATGACCCATGACCCTTTTGAACCTTATCCATGAAAATTTGAATTTGAATTCAAAAACTATTTGGATAACCCACTCTTGATATCTATATCTATCATATCAACTGATATGGATAGATGATATACTTAGCCTATATATTTGATACGCTATATGGGATATGGGATGAATTGAATAACGAATGATTTTTCATATACGGACTCTGTCTCATTAAAATAACGATCAAGCTTTTTGTACTGTGACTTGTGTGGGTGATACACATATTGTGGTATCACTCCACTACTGGGTGTTCGTTGTTCGCATTTTTGAAGCACGTGATTTACCCACAAAATTCTTCGCTCTAGGTTCTATCACCTAAGGTATGATTTGAAATTTTTACCCGTTGCGTTATACTTGATTTACATTGGTATCGGAGCATTAATGGGTATTTTCGTGCTTATTTTTATGCATTAAAATATGTGTATAATTTTATACAAATATATACACGATATATGCATGAAAATTAATAATTTTTTCAATTATCTCCGGTTGACTTGAAATTTATATATGTTGTAGTATATTTAATGTAGAACATATTTGCAAACTTTTATGAAAATCCAATGGTTAAATTTCAAGAAAAATGGAGACCCATTTTATATTTTTGAAACTTTACATGCATTATGGTTTTACATGCTTTAATTTCAATCTGCAAATCTTACATATTTAGAATCCTTGTTTCGAGACCTTCAAAACCATATATTATTTGTTAGATTTGGATTTACGGCTGATGAGCTACATCAAACCCTAATTTGGGTTCGTTTTGATTTTTTGATGGCTTAAGGAGGAAGATGAAATGCGGGTTTCTACATTTCTACTCTCATTAGAGAGAGTGTGTAATACACCTCATAATTTATGTTTATTAAATGTCATTTTTTAAACCACAAATGTTTTTATTTTGGAAAAATGAGTCCAAAAGTACCAAAATTGGACTAGAAAACATCTTGGAAAACGACCTGTGGGATGCACGTGCCATCTGATGACATCAGCGTCGCCACGCGTTAGCCGCAGCCGGCAAGCATGCGCCATCCGCGAATTCCACGCGCGTGCCGTGCGCTGAGCCGCGCCGTTTTCTGCTCCAGCTTGGCTGGCTTGGCTGCTGATGTTAAGGCATTGTTTGTTTGTTTTTTTAAATTCTCAATCGCGTTAAATGGTCATAAATAATTCGTTATAACTTTGTTTTGAGCATGGTTAGTACTGTTGGACTTAGAATTAAGATTTTTATCTTCTGTAAAATTTTCAAAATTTTATGAAAATAAAAAATATTTTTCCTAAGATTATTATTCATTATTTCTACTTTAAAATGCTTCTGGTGTTCTGGGGTTGAAATTTTTATTGTAGACTAATGTAAAGGTTTACTATTTACTGGCATAATTGTTGCAGTTTACCAGATTCTAGAATATTTATTTCTAATTTTACGTGATTTTATTAATTATTTAAAAATTCCAGAAAATTTCAAAAAAAAAATTAGAAAATTTCAGAATGATATACTTTATATTATGGCATAATCTGAATATTAAGCACAACATGTTATTTTTTTGGGGTTTGTAATATGTTGTCATTAGAGAAGCATGATTAGTTTATTTATTTATTTATTTAAATTCCATGATTTGTGTGGGTGATATTCACTGTTGTAATATCACCCCACTGCTGGGTTGACTGACCAGATTCAGGAAGCACATGATTTGCCCACGAAATATTTTCTATTTATACTCTGCAAGAAAGGTATGACTATAATTTTTATTCCGCTGCGTTATACTACTGATTAACATTGGTATCAGAGCCTAGTTGGCTATTTTTGTGTTTTCTTAATCATGTATATATATGTACACATTATATAGCATGAATTGTTTATAAATTTACATGAAGATGCTATTGTATGGAATTTATCATGTTTTGTATATGCCTTAAGTAGTGGGAGATTGATTGATTGTTTTTTTGCGCATGGAATTAAATTAAATTTTGATAATTATCACTAGAAGCGCAAGAGATGATTACGAGCATAGCAAATTTTCGATCTTGTGACATGTGTAATATTATCATTATTTAATTTAGATTATTTTGCTGCAAAATAATTTTTGTGTTGCTATCATTAATATCCCATGTGCATTTGTTTACTTTGTATGTAGAAATGGTTGCTAAGACAGTGGTGGAAAACTTAACTAAGGGAGAGAAATTAGATGGCGACAATTATGACATATGGCGCCGTAAGATCCAATACCTCCTCAATGAGCAAGAAGTGTTAACCACACTTGAACAAGTGATGGTTCAGCCTGAGCAGGGCAATACAGCTCAACATCGTTGTGATCTTGAAGTCTTTCAGACTTGGCGTAACAAAGATCGGTGTCCGCGCTTTACCATGTTGAGCAGCATGTACAACGACTTGATTAGTGAGTTTGAGCATTGTCCGACTACGTTTGAGATGTGGGAAGCTTTCAAGCAAAAGTTTGGTATTACCACTTTGGCAAAGCTACGTGGGCTGACTATGAAATTTGACTCCTATAAGAAAAGGGCGCATCACTTGATGAAGCAGCATTTAAGGGTCATGTCAGCCATGATATGTGAGCTTGCGGTTGCTGGGCACAATTTGACTCAAGAGCAGCAAGTACAAGCTGTGATTCGCTTTCTGCCAAATTCTTGGGAGCAGATGAAGCAGAACATGATGCATAATGAGAGTGTGAAAACATTCGAAGACATATCGCGTCATTTGGAGCTAGAGGCTGAGCGCCTTAAGGTGGCTAAGTCTAATGGTTCTGCTATGGTGGTTGAGTCAAGCTTACGTAGGACTTCTCAGTTCAAGCGTGGAAAAGCAAAAGGTGTTCCTAAGAAGCAAGCAACAACTGCGCTAAAGCCTAATGGCGCTAGAAATTTCAAGCGTAGGGGTAAGAGAGGTGGCAAGAAGGTAAAGGCTAAATTAACATGTTTTAACTGTAACAAAGAAGGACACTTCGCTCAGGATTGCCTTAAGTAGAAGAAGGTACTCCCTTACTTAATTTTTCGTATTCAATGCTTTGTTTCTAGTCAAGCATTAATTGCTTATTCTCCTCATTTTTGGATTATAGACTCTGGAGCAACAAACCACATCGCGAGGGATAGAGTAGGGTTCGTTGAGTATCACCGAGTACCTGCTAGGAGCAGAAAAGTTTTCATGGGGAACAAGTCCAGTGTGGAGGTGCTTGGCATTGGCACATACAAGCTAGAAATGCGACGAGAGCGCACCTTGTATCTTCATGATGTTCTTTATGCTCAGGATATTCGACGAAACTTAGTTTCAGTTATTAGCAAGATGAGCCTTGGTTTTAGCTTTTGTTTTGAGAATAATGGTGTTAGTATTTATTCGGGAACAATTTTTTATGGTTTTGGTTATCTTTCAGATGGTTTTTTAGTTTTGGATATGGATGATTCTAGTTTTAATAAAAATGCCAATGGCTCTGTTTCTAATATTGCATCTTTTTGTGATAATGATTCTATGAGATGGAATGCTAGATTAGGCCACATAGAGCAAGATAGGATGACTAGATTGGCTAGAGAAGGTCTTTTAGGCCCACTCGCTAGAGTCACTTTACCCATTTGTGAGCACTGTCTTGCTGGAAAGGCAACAAGGAAACCATTTGGGAAAGCGAAAAGGGCATTTATCCCATTACAACTTATTCATTCTGATATATGTAGACCAATGAATGTGAGGGCAAGGCATGGAGCCCCTTATTTCATTACATTTATAGATGATTGCATGTGTTTTTTCCATGTCTATTTGATTCCTCACAAGTCAAAAGCATTGGATTGCTTTAGACGGTATGTTAATGAGGTTGAGAATCAATTAGACAAGAGCATTAAGGCTCTAAGAACTGACCGGGGACGCGAGTGTCTATCTGAGCAATTTAAAGTACTCTGTGAGGAAAAAAGAGTTATTAGGCAATTGACAATTCCTAGGACTCCGCAGCAAAATGGTGTAGCGGAGAGAAGGAATCGTACATTGCTTGACATGGTTAGATCTATGACGGTGCAAGCTAATCTTCCCATTTCTTATTGGGGAGATGCGTTGTTGACTGCTACCTACATCCTTAACCGTGTGCCCTCAAAATCAGTTCCTTCCACCCCATATGAGATGTGGACTGGCAAAAAGCCTGATTTTGGCAATTTGCGGCCTTTCTGGGTTTGGCAGCTTACATACACAACGCTTCTTATAAGTTTGGGAAGTTGGGCCCTGAAGGAAAAAAGTGTATCTTTATTTGCTATAGTGAGCATTCTAAGGGCCATGTGTTTATTGGGTAGCATCCAGATAGAAGTGTGACTAAAATTGAGTCACGAGATATGGATTTCCTAGAGGAGGATTTCCCTAGCAGAGGTGAGGTAACTAGAGAGTAGAACTCTATGAGATGGAGGATCTACTTGAAGGCGCATCTAGTAGCCTAGTAGAGAATGAGGAGATAATCACTCAAGCTCCTAAGGACAGTGGGAGCGATCTACTTGCCCATGGATTAGATCCGATGGATGAGGATTCTCAGGATTCTTAACTGAGTAGAAACAAATGTGGAGCTATACCCCGTAGTCGTTTTGAGATTAAAGGGAAAGCATTCATGATTTCTCCGAGTGATGAGATGGAGCCTAAGAATCTCAAAGAGGCTCTCTCATCCCCTACTAGCAAAGAATAGAGTGCTGTAATGGATGAAGAAATAGAGTCTATGAAGAAAAATCATGTCTGGGACTTGGTTGATTTGCCGCCAGGGTGCAAGACTATTGGGAACAAATGGATTCTCAAAATCAAGCACAAGGAGGATGGTTCCATAGAAAGGTATAAGGCTCGCCTAGTGGTGAAAAGTTATACCCAACGAAAGGGTGTGGACTATGAGAAAACTTTTTCACCAGTTGTGAGGTTTGCCTCTATTCGCCTAATTCTGGCCATAGTAGCTCAGTTGGACTCAGAGCTATATCAGATATACGTTAAAGACTACATTTCTCAATGGAGAATTGGATGAAAAGATCTATATGGATCAACCAGAAGGCTTTGTGGTAGTAAATCAGGAGCGTAAAGTTTGCAAGCTTCAACGATCTATTTATGGCTTAAAGCAATCATCCCGATAGTGGAATCTGAGATTTTATCGAGCCATTGTTTCTAATGGGTTTACGATGATCGATGAAGATCACTGTGTGTATGTTAAGCGGGCCAAGGACATTTTTCTGATATTGTCATTATATGTATATGACATATTATTGGCTGGAAATGACAAGGAGATGATTGTCGCCACTAAAAGGTGGTTGTTCTCTACATTTGAGATGAAAGACATAGGTGAAGCGAGCTATGCGCTTGGTTTTAAGATCCTTAGGGATTGCTCTAGGAGACTTCTTGGTTTGTCTCAAGAGACTTATATCAAGACTATCCTAGAGCGATTCTAGATATAGAGCTGCAAACCCATTGACACTCTTGTAACAACCCCGACCCATAATTAACATTAATTCATGCTTAAGTGTTCCTAACAAGTAATTAAGAAGAAATCCTGAGTTAATTACATATGCATTGCATTATTTTGTGTTTATATCTGTTTAGCGTAGAAAGATCTGTTCTTGTTTTTGTTTCAGTTTGCGAATTGAAGGCCTTATCGGCATCCGATTCAGAAATTGATTTGATTTATGTGTTAATTAGAATTTTTAGAATTTTACAGTAGGTTTAATTGAAATTCGATTCAGAACAATTAAATTAGAATAATTAATGTCAATTAATTAACCAACTCTTAATCAAGCCTATATAAGGCACCTATAGCCTCCACTCATCTTTTCTTTCCTTCATTCAGCATACACTCTTGAGCCTACAAGCAAAAACGTGGGAGGAAGAGAGAGAGGGAAGGAAAACTGAGATCAAAATTGTGCTCAACCAAGGGAAAATTGCTAGGAAGAGGAAGAATTGAACTTAGAGATTCAAGAATCAAGTTTCTAGTTGACAAGCCTAGGTAAGAATTCAACACTTGGAATGTACAATCATGATGTGTAGGACATGAGTTCTAGAGGTTTAAGTTGATTAAGGTAGGATTTGAGCTAGGAATGAAGGAAGTCAAATCATTCCATACATACATGCATAAATTCCCATGTTTTGAGTATGATTTTCAAGAATCCCCTCATACATGTCTTGAATTCACTTTAATTTTGGGGAGTCATCAAGCTTCAAGTTGTTTTGTAGCATTTGATCATGTTTTGAGAAGCTTAAGGCCAAAGAAATTCATGCATGTCATGTTCTTGGATCATTCATAAACTTTTAGTTGAATTTTGCATAATTGGCAAGCCATTGGACCATGATTTCTTAAAACGATCTTTAATTCATGTTGTTTCAAGGGTTTTCATGCATTTCCTCATGTTTTGGCCCCAAAAAATCGAGTTTGATGCTTTAAAGATTGAGTTTGAGCTTGAAGATCAAATATGGAAATTCCAGAATTTGCATCCACGATTGAGCGTGGGATTTCACGCTCGAGCGACCACTCTTAGTGCGAGCACTTCCGCTCGAGCGACCTGATTCCCACTCGAGCATGAAATGCATGTACCCAGAAGTTCACATGTTTTGCAGCACGCTTGAGCGACAGAAATCACGCTCGAGCGAGGGTCTGAGTCTTATGCTCGAGCGAAGATCGAGCATCCGTCGAGCGTGAAAACCAAGCAACCAGTACTTTTTCAAAGTTTACAATCCGCTCAAGTGAGGGGAGTCACGCTCGAGCGAAGCCTCACTTTTGCATGTCCGCTCAAGCGAAGAAAGCCACGCTCGAGCGTGGACTCTGTTTTCAGCAAAATTTGAAAAATGTTTTCAAGTACATTCTAGCATCCTCATTCCATCCTAGGCACTCCTAGGCCATGTTTAAGACCCCATATGAGGTTAAAGGCTAGAAACACACTAAGAACAAATAAAATAAGTTATGTACAATCCGAGTGTGTGTATTCAATGTATGAATCTGCCATGTTATGTAGGTCACGCGCCTCAGGATATGTGAATTGCCCACTCCGCCGTCTATTCAGAGCTACCAGTTATTTGTGAGTAATAACTTTGTAAAGTTATGTTCAATATTAAATATTTTCTGAACGCTATGACATGTAATAATTAGTTTTTGAAATGTTATGTTTTGAATGAATGAACGAATGATTGTCCAAAATTTTGAAAGTTATTCATGGCATCCTTAGCATCATATGATATGCGTCCCTTTATGGGTCATTGGGTCCCTTCATGGGTCATCAGATCCCTTTATGGGTAATCGGGTCCTTTTACGGGTCATCGGGTCCCTTTATGGGTCATCGGAAACGTCTCTGTGCACATGAGTCATCAGAAAGCCTTCATGGCAGTCCATTGTGGGTCATCGGATTTGTTAATACTAATGGATATGCCATGTACTATGATATGATATATGTTTAAGTTCTGAATACAAATGTAACCACGCCAATGAATCTACTCTGTTATGACATCCGATTGTGTACAAGACTTTGTTTTTGTATGGACATCATTCAGTAAAATCTTTACTTTGTTATTATTCACTGGGCGATCGCTCACTATTTATATTATGTATGTAGGTGAGTAGGCACGTGACTAGGCCCAGAGTTGACGGCCTATGTTTCAGTTTTGCCAGCCAACCTTTGTGCCTCCCGAGGAGGTTTCGAATGAAGTCAAGTTTCATGGCTGTTTTTGTAATCATATTAGACTATGTTTATACCATGTTGTATTTGGACAAGATTTCTGATAACATGTACTTGGAGTGATGTGTAAATATTGTGCTTATGTTGCCACTCACAAGTCTATAAAAAGTTTTAAGTTATCTGTTCCATGTATGTCTGCACAGCTCTATGGACTATGTATGTTTAGTATATTTGCTTCCGTAACCCCTACTATATGTTATTATGTCAAGAGACCTTTGGTAATCCAAGGATTACTGGCCGATTACGATGCTAAACCCATAGGGGCGGGTTCAGGTCGTGACAAAGTGGTATCAGAGCACGAATTATACCGCACACACGAGTCCATAGGAGCTACAGGGTGTTCTAGTAATAAATAGGGGCATCTCATCAACATGTATGTAAGTGGGTTAAAAAACAAATGAATGAAAACTGGAATTGATCATGCACACATGACATTAAAATGAATGTTTGAACATTATGGTAAGGACTATTTGCCTAGGTTTATTGCTCTTCTGTTTCCCTATAGCAACATGGAGAATGCAAGGGGAAACGATGTAAGTGAATCTTCAGAAACTCGCATGAACAGAATGGAACAAATACTTACAGCTTTAACTGAGGTGGTAATGTAACAACAGAGGCAACAACCTCTACCTCCTCCACCCCCACTAGCCCAAATTGAACCGGACAATAACGACATTATTAATTTTGACTCTGAAGTTCATGAAAATGAAACCGCCAACCTTTCTTGGAGGAATTGAACCGTTAAAGGCTGAAACATGGTTGTTGGAGATGAAGAGACTGTTTGAAGTATTTCCCTATTCTGAGATTCAGAAAGTCTTATTGGCTACCTATACTCTGAAGGACGAAGCTCAGAGATGGTGGTTACTAGTTCGGAATGGCAATGAAAATATGTCATGCGCTCAATTTAATACAATCTTCTATGACAAGTACTTTCCCCAGTGCTTTCGGGATCAGAAAGTTTCAGAATTTCAAGAACTCAAACAAGGCAGAATGTTCGTAGCTGAGTACGAAGCTAAATTTACTGAGTTAGCCAGGTTTGCTCCTTATATGGTGGACATGGACTACAAGAAGGCCCGCAAATTTGAGAGTGGACTGGATTTAGATATACTGGATCGGGTGCGAGTTCTGAATCTACCCACGTATGTGAATGTGTTAGACAGGGCATTAATGGCAGAAGTTATTTTGGCAGCAAAGAAACAAACCCTCGTCCCACGAACTGATTGGATGGGAAAAAGGTCTGGAAATAGTTTCAAAAAGAGTCGTTCATTTACTGTGAATAAGAGACAAAATACGGGATCTTATAGTGGCTCAAGCTAAAGTAGTGGTACTACACCGACTTGCCCAGAATGTGGTAGAAAACACAAGGGGGTTTGCTATCGAGCTTCAGGTGCCTGTTTCAGGTGTGGAAAAACCGGTCATGTGATGAAGGATTGTCCTATCAGGCTTGAAAATGCCAACCGTCCAGTGGCAAGTTCAGTTGGATCCGCTTTTGCATCCGAGATGAATATGAAAGCCAACACCGAGAAAGAGGCTTTGAAGCAGGGTCGAGTATTTGCACTTGTGCCTGGTGATGTGCAGAACATTGAGTTTGTGGTGTCAGGTACAATTTCTATCTGTGCTCAGAATGCCTGTGTTGATTGATTCTGGCTCTACGCATTCATTTGTATCGCATGCTTTCTCTCAGAAATTAACTAGGCCATTAAAACCTATGAACTGTCTATTATCTGTATCTACACCATCTGGGGGTTCCATGATATGTGCTTATGTATACCCGGCATGTGATATTTTGATTGGTGGTATGGCATTATATGTGGATTTGTTGCCCTTAAGCATTGATCATTTTGATTGTATTTTGGGTATGGATCGGCTGACTAAATATTGTGCTACTATTGATTGTGTGAACAAAACCGTTACGTTTAAACCACCTGGTATGCCTGAGTTTACTTTCACTGGGAATGGGGTAGTTCCTCCGCCATACTTGATTTCATTCATGAAAGCCAAGAAATTGTTAAGAAAAGGTTGTCGAGGCTACTTGTGTTGTGCATTGATTGAATTCGTAGATAGTACCAGTGTAGAAACCATTTCTGTGGTTAGTGATTTTCCTGATGTGTTTCCCAATGATCTACCCGGGAATTTAATCGATAGGGAAATTGAATTCACTATTGAAGTAACACCTGGAACTCAACCTATCTCCAAGACTCCTTATAGGATGTCGATTACAGAATTGAAAGAGTTAAAGGCCCAACTCCAAGAACTCTTAGACAAAAAGTTTATCTGCCCGAATACCTCACCTTGGGGTGCTCCGGTGTTGTTTGTTAAAAAGAAAGATGGGTCCTTGAGACTATGTATTGACTACCGTGAGTTGAACAAAGTAACCGTCAAGAATAAGTACCCCCTGCCCCGAATTGATGACCTGTTTGATCAACTTTAGAGAGCCCAAGTGTTTTCTAAGATTGACCTTAGATCCGAGTATCACCAGTTAAAGGTCAAAGTAGAAGACGTAGAGAAGACCGCATTCAGAACTAGATATGGGCATTATGAATTCCTCATCATGCCATTTAGGGTAACCAATGCAGCTACTGCCTTCATGGACCTTATGAATAGAGTGTTCAAACAATTTCTGGACGAGTTTATTGTTGTTTTTATTGATGATATATTGATTTACTCAAAAAGTAGGGAAGAACATGAGAATTATTTGTGAACTGCCTTACAGATTCTGAGAGAAAATAAATTATATGCAAAACTATCCAAATGTGAATTTTGGCTGAACAACGTAGCCTTTTTGGGCCATGTAATCAACCGGGATGGTATATCGGTGGACCCACAAAAAATTGAAGCCATTGTTGACTGGCCAAGACCAACCAATGTATCCGAAGTTAGAAGCTTTCTGAGACTTGCTAGTTACTACAGAAGATTTGTAAAAGACTGTGCAAAACTTGTTATGCCATTGACCCAGTTAACTCAGAAAAATGTATCATTTGGTTGGAATGATCAGAGAGAGTCTGCCTTCAAAGAGTTGAAAACCAGGCTAGTAACTGCACCGATTTTGACTTTGCACAATGGAACTGATGGATTTCAGATTTACAGTGATGCATCCTACAAGGGTTTGGGTTGTGTGCTAATGCAAAATGGGAAGGTGATTGCCTAAGCATCTCGACAACTCCGTCCTCATGAAAAGAATTACCCAACTCATGATCTTGAACTGGCAGCTGTGGTGTTTGCCTTGAAAATCTGGCGTCACTACTTGTATGGGCTAACTTGTGAAGTGTATACTGATCCTAAAAGCTTGAAATATTTCTTCACCCAAAAAGAATTGAACATGAGACAGAAGAGATGGTTGGAGCTAATTAAAGACTATGATTTGTAGATTTTGTATCACCCAAGGAAAGCTAATACTGTAGCAGATGCCTTAAGTAGAAAATCAATGGGAAATTTGATATGTTTGCTCACCGGTCAGAAAGAACTGCTATGTGATATGGAAAAGAATGAGATTGAAGTTGTATTGCGAGAACAAGGTGGGATCTTAGTTGTTGTCTCTGCCCAACCCGTAATCATTGAAGAAATTAAAGAGAAGCAACTTGAAGATGAGTTCCTGAAAAAGTTTGTAGATGAAATTGACTTAAAACCAAGGCCCGGGTTTATACTTGAGAGCAATGTACTGAAATTTCAGAATCGTCTTTGTATACCAGATTGTTGTGACTTGAGAAAACGTGTTATGTCTGAAGCTCACAATACTAAATTTGCTATGCATCCAGGGAATACAAAGATGTACCATGACTTGAAACAAAATTTCTGGTGGCTTGGGATGAAAAAGTGTATTGCAGATTTTGTGGCGAGATGTCTTCAACGCCAACAAGTCAAAGCCAAACATCAACGACCCGCTGGTTTACTACAGCCACTTCCAATACCAGAATGGAAATGGGAGCACATTACCATGGACTTCATTGTGGTATTGCCTTGCTCTTCTCGAGGTATGGATTCTATCTGGGTTATAGTTGATCGTTTGACTAAATCTACCCACTTTCCACTTTTTAAGTCTATTTACAATGCTGACAAATTGGCCAATATTTATATGAATGAGATTGTGAGATTGCATGGGCTGCCAGTGTCCATTGTATCTGACAGGGATTCAAAGTTTGTGTCAAGATTTTGGCAGAGTTTGCAACAGGCTTTGAGGACAGAACTGAGGTTTAGTAGCGCCTATTACCCATAGACAGATGGCCAAACGGAACGAACCAATCAAACCTTAGAAGATATGCTCAGAATGTGTGTGTTAGATTTCCAAGGAAATTGGGAGACCTATTTACCATTAGCTAAGTTGGTGTATAACAACAGTTACCATTCAAGCATCGGAATGGCTCCTTATGAAGCTTTGTATGGCAGGAAGTGTCGATCTTCAGTTTACTGGGCCAAAGTAGGCGACAGACCATTGTTGGGACCGGAACTCGTGTAAGAAACAACTGAAAATGTAAAGCTGATTCAACAGAGACTGAAAACCGCACAGAGCCGAAAAAAGAGTTATGCTGATTTTCGAAGGCGTGATAGGGAATATGAAGTCGGAGATCATGTGTTTAACAAGGTAACTCCGATGAAGGGCCAAACACGATTTGGAGTAAAAGGCAAGTTGGCACCAAGGTATGTTTGGCCGTATGAGATTCTTGAAAAGATCAATTCCGTGACGTATCGGGTAGCCTTACCTCCAGTAATGGAAAACATGCATAATGTCTTTCATGTCTCTATACTTTGGAATTATCTGAGAGATCCATTACATGTGATAGATCCAACTCATATACTTTTAAAGGATGATTATACCTATGAGGAAAGACCCATACAGATTGTGAACCGCCGAATCAAAAGATTGAGAAACAAGGAAATTCCGTTAGTAAAAATGGATTGGTAGAACCATGGAGAAATTTATGCAACATGGGAGACGGAGGAAGATATGATGAAAAGATACCTTGAACTGTTCCCTTTGAACCCGATATTCTTCCAAAGCGAAGGTAATTCGAGTTTAGAGAACCAAACTCTTTAAGGGGGAAAGACTATAACAACCCCGACCCATAATTTACGTTAATTCATGATTAAGTGTGCCTAACAAGTAATTAAGAAGAAATCATGAGTTAATTACATGTGCATTGCATTATTTTGTGTTTATATCTGTTTAGCGTAGAAAGATCTGCTCTTGTTTTCATTTCGGTTTGCGAATTGAAAGCCTTATCAGCATCCGATTCAGAAATTGATTTGATTTATGTGTTAATTAGAATTTTTAGAATTTTATGGTAGGTGTAGACCCGACTTTCTTCGCGCGCCCCCCTTTCAGAAAGGCACGAATTGGTCTTACTACAGTTCGGACTCCTGTCACGGTTCTGAATTTAATCTCACAAAGTGTAATATGAGACTGATAAACGCCAAAAAGTCCAATCCGGCAAATCATTTTGGAAAATCAGATTTTGAATCAAATAATGCTAAAACTGTACTACTCTGCCAAATTACAGAGTCACCACCTAAATATTTTATTTTTGAAAAATTTAGGAAACCCTGACTCGTGCCAAAGGCCACGTGTCCGTTATCACCAAAGTTGCCTCGGCTCGGAAACTTGGGTACGAGAGGGGAAGGTCATGCAATGAGCACCCCTACTCGCCCGATCAAAGGATCGACCTCTACTACCGTGATATGTTATTTTATAAACCTCATGTGTTCTTATCCGGTTATTAATCTAATTTTACTATGTGGCACACACATACAAGTATAGACCAAGTCGCGAGAATTGGAACAAAATAACTCATGTTTGTTTTCGAAAATGGTTTGAAAGTGCCACTCGCAAGTGGGTTAAAGCGCAGATTTGACACTCTCAAGTGGGCTTAAAACATGATTTGCCACTTCGCAAAGTGGGCTTAAAACTCACATTTATCGAATGGTTCCAATTCAGGCAATAAAGCCTTCACCCACAGGCATTCATGCAATTAATCATTTAAACAAATAGCCTAATGGCAAGCATGCTATCATAGCAACACTCACATTCATGCAAGGATGCTAAAGCGTAAAACTTACAGTGTACTCCAAGCCAAAACAAAAGCTAGTTAGAAATATGCATGATCCTAACTATGTTAACAATGCCTAATGCAACACATGCAATATGCAACTAAATAGGCTCGGCTATCTAAGATGGCATATGAATGCAACAATTTGATACTATGCTTTGAAATATGTATTCAAATAAGTATTGAAATACGAAGCAGTTTGAATGATGCGCCGAGCCCGGTGCATGCAAGACAAAATGAATGATGCAAACATGCAAAGCATAAGGTATGCTAATCAAAACATGCCCTAAAACTAACCATCGTAAGCAGGTAAATAAAAGGGAGAAAGACGTGGGGTTGGAAGAGATGCACACACACACGCACGCTTATTAAAACATTGCGCCCTCTTGAAGGAGGGTCTGAATAAATCAGCTAAGCTACACTAAGCTAAGCTAATTATTACAAAACAACTAATTAACAATTCTAAGCTAATTAATTACAACATATTGAAATTGAATGACTAGCTACGCTAAGCTAATTAAGTATAATACTCAAATCAAATAATTAGCTACAACTAACTAATTAAAGCAAGTAAAGTGGCCTCGCGGGCAAGGGAGACATGCATGCTCAGTTGAGTCCTACTGAAAATTCATCTCCATGATCTCTATTGCCTCTATTTGCACTCGCATCAACCGCTGAAAATTGCACAAACTTCCAGACTGTTTCCGCCTTAACTCAGATACACTTATGCATGAAAATGGACTGGTGGCCGGTCGGCCACAAAAAGTGGCTGCTGGCCACCTTAACTAGTCAGTCGGCTACCCACACTGGTCGGTCGTCTACTACAAGTGGCTGATCGGCCACCCCTTTTTCCAAGCTTCTGGTTTTGCTGCAGCTGAGAACAACAGAGGCACAACAATGTATTTTTCAAGCAATGTGTGTACTGCCACACTCCTTATCATTTTTCACGCTCAAAGGAGTATGGCACTTGGCTCTCAAGCCACCAATCAACCATTTTCAATGCATGATAGCCAAAGAGTCAAGCTTGCACAAGCTTAATGAATGCACAAATAAGACTCTAAGTACCATCACCCCATCATGCATGATCAAGGGTGACAGTGACTAAGAAATATAACACGTTTCATCACTTTGAGTATGAAACGTCTCACATTTCTTGTATTTGGATTAATGTCCAATCCAAACATATGTAATGCAATACAAATGTGCTTATCTTGTTCATGTTTTACTTTGCTCATTTTGTTTACACATTTCACATTTTGTTTACACATTTCACATTACCGAGCCATTCTTTAATCGGTTAAGTCCAATGTGAAAGTCCTCTAATGCGAGAGGGGTCAACCAAATGATGGTTTAAGACACAAGAGAGCTCATGCCTTTGGTTAGGAGGAACCCTCAAAAGAGAGTCAAAGCCATTGAGCACAAGCTCTATCTTAATCTTAAACACAATCATAAGGTTAACCACCCTCAAAACAAATGGAAAAATGAAGAAATGAGGGAGGTTGCAGATTTTTTGATGCTGAAATAGCATGCAAAAGACCTTAAATCATGCAAAGAACACATGCACAACATGTTAAGAGCCAAAAAACATCAAAGCTAGTGAAGAGCATTACTCAAGAGGCATGCAATACTAAGCTTAAATGACCAAACCAGCTCTGGATAGAGCTTAAACATGCCAAATCAGTAGCCAAAACATACTGGAATTGAGACACGAAAGGCAAGAAAAACATGCTCGCATGTTGGCTCACAAACAAGACACAAAGCACAACCCTCAAAAACAATAAAAGAGTGGAATATGTGAGAGTGTGACAGAGCTACATGCACTGAAATTACATGTTATATGATGGTATGGCAAGCAACCATCTCAAGCCAAGCATGTTAGGGGCCTTAAAACCAAAAGCTAGTAAACGCCTTTGCACTACAACCATACAAGATGAATCTCATATGACCGAGACAGCTTAAAACAGAGCTAAAGCATGCTAAATCAGTAGCAAAAACATGCTGGAATCAAACTAACACAAGCTAGAATGATAGGCTAAATCATCAAGTATGCTAGACTAGTAAGCATGATTGCACTACAAGTACAAAAAGCAAGCAAGAAGTGTTCCAACCAACCAAAAATAGAGTTGAAGCATGTCAAAACCAAGCCAAAACATGCTTGAACTAAGCTACAAAAAGATAGAAAAGCATGCTCAAATATTAGGCCATCTACACATGCAAACAAGATACAAGGAGGGGAGGCCACCCCCTCCTATTTTGGACCTCAAAACAAACTTTTTGCCACTGAAATTCCCGTGGAATTCAGTGGTTAAAAGGCCAAGAAAAGGGTATTTCAAAAGCTTTGAAAGATGGCTCAAAAGGCTTTACAAGCCAAAGAAGGGAGGAAACCACCCCCTAACCAAACAAGGCTTAAACCATCATTTTAAAACCTTAAAGATAGAGTTTTTTTAGAGGTTGAAACCAGCATCAAAGTAGCATACAAAGGTGTCCAAACAATGAATTAAAACAAGGCTTAAAAGAGTTAAGTTTTTACCCTTGAAGTACAGCAACAAGACAACAAGAATTCTGAGCTAAAACTACTCTAAGAAGCTCAAACAAGGCCTTAAAGAACCTCAGCTCCAAGGTGAAGGTGTTTGGTCAAGGGGTTATATGCAAACATATAGAGAGAATTCACTTTCAAGCACACTATATATATATATATATATAGAGAGAGAGAGAGAGAGAAAATTCTAGAGAGAGAGGGAGAAAATTTGCTCGCAAAATTTCTGAACCCCAAAAATGGGGGAGAGGCCTCCCCTTATATAGAAATGCAAGCATAAAGCTTGTTTTCATCCCTCCATACACGTGTATGGAGGATGCATTCAGTGATCAACAGCTGGCACATAAAATATTTGAAAAAGGAGAAAATTGGCCATTGGCCACTTTAGGTGGCCGACCGGCCACCTCCCCTAGCCGACCGACCACTTCAAGTGGCCGACAAGGAGGAAAAGTGGCCGACAATAGCCAAAAGTGGCCGGCAAGGCCCTTCTTCCCTCTAGGCAAGAGGCACCAAGGTTTGGCCCAAAAATAAGGCCAAAACACAAAGGGTTTAGAGGCCCATAGACAAGGCACTCAGCCGAGAACCCGGGCACTCAAAACAAGCATAATCATCGAGTGCACAAACGATGACGTCTGAGTCTTAAGGTCGGTCAAAAATGGGGTGTCTACAGTTGCCCCTCTTTGACAGAACTCAGAAGTCATAAAATGACGGGAGTGAATGTCAAAGCCCAGAGACGACCCATTTTTGATAAGGCCAAAGACTTAGACAAACAAGCAAGATGACAATATAGATGCACCCCCAGGCTGGGGCAAAAATGCAAATGGTATGCACGATACAGAACATAACGTATGATCATGCAATAAGGGCTATAATGAAACATCTAGATGCAAATGTTGTGCAAAGAAATGCTACAGCAAACTCATGCATAAACAAGTTAACACGAACCAAACCACATCTCATGCAGAAAGGATGTAAGAAAATTATGCAATCTTAACTGCGCCTTACGCAGGAAAGGTAAAGAACAACAACCGTCGGGCGCACCCAGGGCGGAAAACAAGATCTTAGCGCGTGGCACACGAGAGGAGAGAAGTGGTGTGAACCTAAGGACACACCCTAAGGTTTCGAGCCATTGAGAATAATAATAACAGGTGAAACACATCCAACTATTATGCAATCGAAACAACAAGCGATATAAGCATCGAAATTCGTCCAGATGCATTAACCAAAGCCTCCTAACGCGTCACGCACGAGAGGGAAAAGGGAGCGGTACAAACACCGGAGGGTGGTATAAGCATCAAAGCACGTTCCAATGTTTCTAACCAGAAGGGTGGTACAAACATCGGGCACATGACCCAATGTTACTAACCAAAAAGGTGGTATAAGCGTCGGACACACATCCCAAACGATTCTAACCAAAAGGGTGGTATAAGCGTCGGACACACGCTCCGAACACTTCTAACCAAAAGGGTGGTATAAACATCGAGTACACAACCCAATGTTTCTAACCAACAACGTGGTGTAAGCGTCAGACACATGTCCCAAATGCTTCTAACCAAATGGGTGGTATAAGCGTTGGACACACGATCCGAACGCTTCTAACCAAAGCAAGGTGTGGTGTAAGCACCGGGCGTACCTGAGTGCTTCTAACCAAAACAAGGTGTTCAAAGGACAAGAATGATCTTACTCGGAATCCCTTTGAATGAACCATACATACAATATCGTGCCTACACAAGACAAAAACTTTGACAAGTACAATACAATAGGAATGCATGTTCTAGGCAAGATTGGCAGCATGTTCTACGCGAACGAAAAGCACACATTCTATGTGAATGTAAGGGCATGCTCAATGCAATACAATGCAACATGCACATTTTATGCAAATATGAGAGTATGTTTAACACAATGCAACATAGCATACGTTCTCTGCGCACAATGACAACAATGCATTATTCAGTGCAACATCAATAGCATGTTCAATGCAAAACATCGAATAAAGAAATGTGCGTCTTAACAAGACCAATTCAGTTGTAACCTCCGATTTACCTCTCAGAGGAGCTACAATGTATTTCAAAAAAATACACCTCGTTCATGTCGGTTGATGATGAGTCACGCATCGAAGACATGAGTTGAATTTTCGCAGAGACACTTTGAGTTGAAAAGTGGACTTTTCTTGCACTTTCTCGAGAGCCAAGTACTCAAAACAGTCTGAAAACACATAGGGAGAACACTAGACACCTACCGGCCACCCTAGAAGCATGTCGGCCAGTTGAAAAAGCTGTCGGCCACAAAAACTGGCCGATCGACCAGTTGTGGCAAATTCGGGACAGTTTTGTCTTTTTGCACAGAGAACGTTAAAAACACATTCCAAAACACTTTTCCTCACACACATAGTGCCGAAACCTCATGCTTTTTGTCTCTAGACCCTTTTTCCTCTTAAATCCGTGCCCTACACGCGTTCTCCAACACCCTTCGCGAAGTTGATTCGCTAAAACATTTCAGTTTCCCTTGTTTTGAATCGATCAAAATTTGTTTTCAGAGCTTCTTTCTCCATTTTTACCATTTGAGGTTTGTTTCCCTCAAGTTTATCTTGAGTTTGGCGCCCTTTCCCGAGCTTCGACTTTTTCTGCCATTTTCTCTCCCCGAGAGTTGACTTTTGTTGACTTCTGGCACTTTTTGCCCATTCCGCTCATTTTCGCCTACTTTTCACCTTCTTTCAGATGGCAGACGATGCTCCACATGATGGGGGCTCTCCGAGGATGGAGGAGTAGTCCAAGTACATTCCCTTGCCACTTAGAGTCCGGCCATTCGACCCAATGACGTATCATCCCGAGGCACATGTACTACCACCTAGCACAGTCTGCCACTTTACTGGATTTGCATGGCGCGCTCTTGCAGACCACCTGCTACGGGAGCCAGAGTCTCATTTGTCCCACGACGCCTCTGAGGTACATACTGCACTCTTACATTCTCTGTGACGCACTTTACATTTCTCGTATAGCTCACACTTTTTACATTGTATTTTATCTGCTCTTTCTGAACACCTGTACACACTGCATTTCTGCTCATTCTGATCACATTCACACACTGTATTTCTGCTCATCCACATAGGTTGACTCCCATTTCATCTGTAGATACGGGTCCACCACGGTGAGGGAGTGGTATACAGACCTCCCTGACGGTGTCTGGTAGATCGTTGACGAGGCGGGGTTCGGCTTATTTTGCATGGGGCTGCCGCGCTTCATGGCGAGCAGGACCCTTTTAGGCGCGCTAGTAGAGAGATGGTGGGACATCACCAACTCCTTCCATTTTTCTACCACCGGGGACATGACGATGACCCCGTACGACTTCGCCATGCTGATAGGCCTTGAGATAGGAGGCAGCTGATCCCATATGATTCTGATACGGGTGAGTGGGAGGCTACTTGGACCCATCTGCTGGGAGCACACCCGCCTATCTTTCGAGCATTAGGCTTGGTCCGGTACACTTGGTTTGTTGACCACTACAGAGGGACTGAGCCCTCGACAATCGAGGCTATAGAGCAGTACGCCCGAGGTTTTTTGATGTTCCTCTTCGGCACTACCTTGTTCGCCGATAGGGCGAACACAGTTAGGCTGTATCTTCTGAGTGCTTTAGTAGACCTATCCCAGGTTCGGCACTATGATTGGGGAAGCGCCGACCTCGCTACCCTCTACTGCTATATGAGCTCGACCTCCCGCATGAGCGGGAACAGAGTGGGCGGCTATTGGAGAGCCTGGGAGGTATGCTTTGCTGTTCAACTTTACATTTTCTGCCATGCTTCCTACTTTGCACTTTCTGTACACTACGCACTGCACACTGCAAACACATAGTATAATCTCTGCCCTGCACTTGTACTTTTTATACACTGTGCCACACTTTGCTTTCTGCATTTTCTGTATTCTGTACTTTCTGTATTCTGCATTTTCTAGTCATTGCACACATATTCTACTTTTCCTTATTGTTTGTGTTTACCTGTATTCTCACTATCGCTGTCTTGCTTTTCACAGTTGTGGGTATACACTTGTTTCCCAACGCTTGCTTCTGAGCCAGAGGTCGAGACGCCTCTCGAGGTACCCTACTTGCATCGATATAATGGTTGGTGCCAGCCAAGGGCCCGGGAGACCCTCCCATACCTGCGCCAGTATTTTGACACCATGAGGACAATAGAAGTAAGCCAAAACTCACGGTTCTTCCGCTTTCAACTTCAATTCATTTTACATATCTCATGGCAACTGACCAGTCTATGTACTTCCTGTCTGCAGGTCATATGGCAGCCTTGGGTGTCGATGCTAGAGTTTGCCCGATTTCATTTTGCTGAAGCTCGGGGTGCTTCCTAGTATCGGCTCCTGCTCGAGGGGCCAGTAGGACGGGCTTGGTTTCTTGGAGAGCGCTTCATGTGCTAGACACTGGGCCTGCCATTGCAATCAGTCCCCTTACTGCCTCCACCTTCTATGCGCGCTACAGAGAGTCTCTCCCCTCAGGAGATCACTGACTTTATGCGAGGCGTAGATGTAGACTTGTTCATCGGGCTGGGGGACTATATGACTTATCTTCAGACATACCTCATGCCCCCGTTGACAGGTGTTTGTGCTCACACAGGAAGAGCAGCTGATATTGCTTTATTGAGCGGGGCTCGGGCAGCAGACGCCCCTTCGACGAACAGGGCTCGAGCAGCAGACGCCCCTTCGACCAGCAGGGGCCCGGGCATCGAGGAGTGAGGCTAGAAGGATGCCTCCTACTAGGCACAGTGTTGGATGGCCAAATCTCCCGACTGAGCTGACAGGTTGGCGGTACTCCGAAGTGCCCTATCAGATTCTGCTTGAGCCCCCCTTACCTGGTCACAGATATGTAAGGACACCTGACTCACCACAAGTATACGTTACAGCTTTCATTCATTTCATTTTCGCTTAGATACTTATTCATTCATTCACTGATTGTTTCAACTTGCATTTGCAACCCTCCATAGGATATGTCGAGGGGTTACTCGAGATGTTGGCCTCATTTGAGGGCATGATCTTGAGGAGAGGGACGATGCTCAGCTCCCATGGCATTCAGGTGATTTTTCAATTTTCTTACATTTCAGTTATCATATTTCTGCTAATATACTGAAACTACCATCTCAACTAAACATTTCCCCACATTGCACTGATACACTGCATGTATAGATCACATCTGACACATTGCATTCACATACTGTATCTGACTTGTACACGTACTTACTCTGTACACTACACTTGCATCTGATACTCGCTGATATATTCAAACTGCCTTTTCAGGTCACACCCTTACAGACAGGACCTTCAGAGCCTTCTCCAGCAGCAGAGAGAGAGATTCTAGCGCACGACCGAGGGAGACGTCAGGAGCCTATCATGCGCGATGACGATGACGAGTCCAGTAAGGACGAGAAGCCAGGGAGTCCGCAGTCAAAGTGATCTGAGGGTGGAGGTAACGACACCAGCTCAGGTTCTGAGGGTGGAGACGACGCTGAGAAGGGCTCTGACAGCTTTGGTTCAGGCTCCGGCTCAGATTCGGACAGCAGTGCGGATGGCGATAGCTCTGAGTCCGCTCAGCCGAGGAAGATGACAAAGAGAGCCTCTCGATCTTGAGATGGGTGGCACCGATTCAGATGTGTTTGCTTTGTTTTCTTTTTCCTAGTAGTATTAGCACATTGTACAGCCTTAGGCAGTTTTATTTTCTTAAAAACTTGTACTCTTTGTAAAAAGAAACCATGACTGGAATGAAAACAATTTTTTGATTAAAAAGTGTTGCATTTTATATTCTGACCATTGCATTTCACCATTTTACACAAAAAACGGGACTAATGGAAATTGAACATTTGTACATTATCTTGGCAATTGCCTAGTCAGGTAGTAAACCAACATAACAAACAAAATAAGACAACTCAAAGAACAACTAATGCAACAACTCGATAAGCGAAACAACTTGATGAATGAAACAAATACAACTCAATAAGCAAATTGCAACAACTTGGTAAACAAATTGCAACAAATTGAATTGAAACAAACGTAAAAACAACTCAACAAAACTACTAAACAAAATAGCAGAACGCATCCAGGGTTGAACAGAACACAGGTTTTCAGCATCCTCATCACACAGGAAGACCAAAGACACTCTGCTGAGGACAAAAAGAGGCTATCGGCCACTTATGACCATTGTCGGCCACTAAAGTGGCCGGTCTACTAGAAAAGGTGGCCGGTCGGCTACCTGAACTGGCCAGTCGACCAGTTTTTCTGAGAATCTCCAGATTGTTGCCACCTGTCTTCCACTCGGCACCTTATCTTCTATAAAAGCTCTAGGTTCGCGGTTTCTTCATTCCCGTTCTATTTTTGCTCCAAATGGAACCATTCTTCGCCGAAAAACTCTCCGGTTGGATTGCAAACTTGGATGGCATGAAAAGGCTAAATTTTTGGGGTTTCAGGATAAATGCACTATTCTCGCTGAGCCGCACTCCGCTGTGTTTTCTATTTTTCCATGCCGCGGCTAGGTGTTGGAACCCGATTACACATGTTTTTAGCTTTGAGGGACAAGAGATATGTCCCGCAATCGAAGAATTCCAAGCTTTGATGGAATCTCGGCGTGATGAGGAGATCTTGCCCCAGTCTCATTTTGGCCACATCCAAGCTTTAGGAATGATGTGTGGGCTCACTTTACACGATGCTCGGTCCTTGGTTCACAACGGGGAGTTGGACATTCCAAGCTTGATTCATCAATTTTCTGATGCCGGCAACTGCGGCGACCGTCTTTGGTAAAGTTTTCGGGAACATGCCCTCTGCTTGTGTATGTTGGCCCATTTTCTGCTTGCCCTTGGCTTCAAAGGGTCTAGTGTTCACTTGATCAAAGTTGCCCAAGACTTGAAGGAGGGCAAGAGCTGCATTGGCTTGACGCTAGCCGAGACTTCAATGGGTTTGGATGTTTTCCATTGCCGGGAGACGACTAGGTTCGCAGGAAGTCCACTACTCTTGCAGGTAATGTTTCCCTCCCTTCTCACATATATTTCTCACATCACTCGACCCTCAGGCTCTGTTTTTCTCTCGAAACCCTTTCTCACTTTTTTCTCTCCACGTACACCTCTCTATTCTTTAATCTTTCTTATTTTTCATCCCTCCCCAGGTTTGGCTCATGGAGAAGTTGAAAGTAGTGGACTCTTGCCCAGGATACTCAACGCGCGACTATTTCTTTCGCCCACAGCTAGTCGATTTCCCGAACGAGGGATGGTGGTGCCAATGGATGTACAACAGGTCTGCTGTTGACATTGCTTGGCGTTGCCCCTGGTTTGATCTGCCCGAGATGAGCTACAACATGTCTTGCCAACCTGGCATTCAGTTGATTGGCTTGATACACTGTGTCTTTTACTTTCCATTTCAGTTCCGGCGTCAGTTCGGCCAAGACCAGACTTGCCCGAAAGAGGGGATAGAATACCCAGCTTCATTTCTGATCCGAGGTTCATAGCTAGCTCGGTATACCACTGCGTGGAGGACAAGAGAACTTCTGGCTCCCGCTCCCAATTTCAGTTGCGCCCTTTCTAGCGAATGCATAGCTTGGCTTGAAGATGAGGCACAGACCGGGCCTACTTTGGCATCTGAAGCTTCCACAAGCTCTGGAAGGGGGCGCAGGTACACCTGACTTAACCATGCCCCTAGTTTATTGCTTTAATATGTATTTTCAAGTTTTCTTTTGAATGTAATAAAAAGAAACTTCAATTTATATCAAGAGTCGGAGAACTCTGTATTAAAATCAATGAAATATAGGGTTGTGGGTACTGAAAATTTTTCTTTTGGTCCAAAAATGGTCTGAGTTGTAAAAAGATTAATTTGAACAAAATCAACTTTTATTAAAACTTTTCAAACCATTTTCGGTAAGAATCACAACTGGACACACCCGAGATCTATCGCTAAGATGTACAACCCCAAATCCAACAACTGGAAAGTTGCCCCTTATCTGAATAGCATTGCATTGTAGCTTACAATCGAACTCTTGAACGCAGAAAAGACAAAGATGACCAAAACAATCATATGGACACAGTTGATTTGGAAGTGTTTATGGCTAGACTTCAAAGTGAAGTTGCATACGTATCCCAAAGATGGGAATCAGACCTTACGTAGTTCGGTTCAGGTTCACTCGAGTTTTAACACTCTCCTTTTGCGCTCTAACTTTTGCCAAGGCCGCCCTTTCGGGGTTTTCAACCTTGCGAGCTTAGTTTTTCTTATTTCAAATTTTTTGTGCTCTAACTTTTGCCTAGGTCGCCCTTTCGAGTTTTCGGCCTAGTGAGCCACTCAGGGATAGTATTTCTTCAACTTGTCCATGTTGATAGGTCGGGAGAACTTAAGGCCATCTAAGTCCATTAGAATGACAGCTCCACCTGACCAAATAGACTTGATGATGTAAGGGCCAGTCCAATTGGGTTTGAACTTGCCCCTAGGGTCGTGGATGGGTGCTCGGTTGTCTTTGAGCACCAAATCCCCTTCTTTTAGATTCTTGGACTTAACCTTCTTATTGAAAGCCCTGGAAATTCTGCGCTGATAACCTTGGATGTGGTACAGTGCTTTCAGTCTTCTCTCGTCAAACAGCATAAGTTCCTCAAACCTGCTCTGTTACCAATCTACTTCCGCTATTTGGCACTCAGCCATCACCCACAGCGATGGAACCTCAACTTTGATTGGCAGAACAGCCTCCTTCCCATAAACCAGAGAATACAGAGTTGCCCCAGTAGATGTACGAATTGATGTTCTGTAGCCCCAAAGAGCAAATGGCAGCTTATCCGACCAGTCCCTGTAAGTTTCCACCATCTTCTGTAGAATATGTTTGATGTTCTTGTTGGCAGCCTCAACCGCTCCGTTGGTTTGCGGCCTACATGTGGATGACTTATGAAAAACCACATTGTATTTCTCCAACAAATCGATCACTTCCTTCTTGAAGTGGGAACCATTATCCGAAATGATCTCATTCGGGACCCCATACCGGCAGATAATGTTATTCCTGATGAACTTAGCTACATGCGACGCTTTCAGCACTGCATAGGATTGGGCCTCGACCCACTTTGTAAAGTAGTCTATCCCTACCAGGATGTACTCGTGCCTGTTCGACCCCTTTGGAGTAACTGCCCCAATAACATCAATTCCCCATACTGAAAACGGCCATGGTGAAGTCATGTTGTACAGTTTCGGTGACGGGATGTTCATGCGATTTGCATGGATCTGGTATTTGTGGCATCGCCAAACGAAACCAATACAATCCTTCTTCATGGTTAACCAATAGTAACCCTATCTGAGGATCTTCCGAGCTAGCATCACTCCGCTCATGTGCGATCTGCACTCTCCTCCGTGGATGGCCTCCACCAGGCTCTTCGACTCTTCAGTAGCAACACACAGTTTATGCGTTCCCAGATGGCCCCGTTTGTACAATTTACTCTCGTAGATGATAAACTGAACAGCCATTCGTCGTATTGGCCTCTTAACTTTGGCATTTGCCTTTGGTAGATAAGCCTCATTTTCCAAGAAGTTCCAGATGTCATGATACCAGGGGTTCTGATCTTGTACTTCATCTATTGTGGCAATCAGCTCGTAGGCCGGCACATACCTCTGTTCAACGATGATCAGACGCATCCGAACTCCGAAGGGGATGTCTATTATAGAAGGTAGAGTTGATAAGGTGTCAGCGAACCTGTTGCTCTCACTTAACAGATGCGTAAAGGTTAGCTTCTCAAACCTGGGAATTAGAAACTCCTGGGTTTGGTGATAGATTTTCATCCTTTCTTCTTTAACCTTCCAGTCTCCTTCCGCTTGAGACACAACCGAGTTCGAGTCCCCAATGGCGTCTAACCTTTTTGCCCCTAGTTCCAGGGCAGCTTCTAAGCCAATGATACATGTCTCATACTCTACTTCGTTGTTTGATACCTTGAACTGGAGTTTGAAAGCTAAGGGTATGTGGGAATTGTCGGGCGCTATCAGCAACACCCCTATCTCATACCCATACTGATTAGACGCTCCATCAAAGTACATAGTCCAAATCTCTTCTTCAACCTATAGAATGGCCTCATCTGGGAATAGATACTCTACTATTTCATCCCCCTCCATTGGGCGATCGGCTAGGAACTCTGCTACCGCTCTCCCTTTCACAGACTTGCGAGTCATGTACTTCAAATCAAATTCGGAGAAAAGAAGCAACCAACGGGCTAGCCTACCCATAAGTGCTGGTTTCTCGAAGAGATATTTGATGGGATCTAATCTTGAAACCAATATTACAGAGTGAGCTAACAGGTAGTGCCTCAACTTTCTGGTAGCCCATACCAAGGCCAAACAAACCTTCTCGAGCGGAGTGTAACGAGTCACATATTCCAGCATCTTTTTGCTCAGGTAATAGATAGCCTTCTCCACTTCATCCTTAGATTCATGTGCAAGCATGCAGCCCATTGTCGTGTTGGTTACTAACAAGTACAATATCAGCAGTCTCCCCGGTTCTGACGGTGACAACATGGGTGGGTTCTGTAGATACTACTTGATTTGCTCGAAAGCAACTTGGCATCGGTCGTCCCACTAGAATTTCTTTCCTTTCTTCAGGAGACCAAATAGTGGTTCATAAGTCAGGGCCAATTTTACAATAAACCGTCTTATGAATTGCACTTTACCCAGAAAGCCTCGCACCTCCTTTTTAGTCCTTGGTGGTGGCATTTCTAAGATGGCCTTAATCTTGGAAGGATCAACTTTGATGCCCCTTTGTGTAATCAAGAACCCCAGCATTTTCCCTATTGTGACACCAAAAGTACATTTCTGAGGATTCAGTCGCAACCGATACTCTCTGATCTGTCGAAAAAATTTCTTCAAGGCAATGTAGTGCACGCTCTTTCCTTGGATTTGACAATCACGTCATCCACATATACCTCAACCTCCTTATGGATCATATCATGTAAGATTGTAGTTGCAGCCCATTGATAAGTAGCCCCAGCATTCTTCAAACCGAACGGCATCACCCTACAGCAGTAGGTTCCCCACGGGGTGGTGAAGGCAGTCTTCTCCTTATCTTCGGGGGCCATCAAAATCTGGTTGTACCTAGAAAACCCATCCATAAAGGAGAGCAGCGCATGCCCTGCGGTGAAGTCCACCAATTCGTCGATGTGCAGTAATGGAAAGTCGTCCTTCAGACTAACTTTGTTCAGATCCCTGAAATCCACACACACCCGAATTCTGTCATCTTTCTTCGGCACCGGAACTATGTTGGCCAGCCAAGTAAGATACTCATATACTAACAGGAACCCTGCATCTATCTGCTTGGTGACCTCTTCCTTGATTTTCAGAGCCCAGTCCAAGCGTATTCTCCGAAGCTTCTGCTTGACGGGTCGGGCCTCAGGGTCAAGACAGATCTGGTGATGTACAATCTCAGGATCGATTCCAGGCATGTCTTCGTAGGACCACGCGAAAACATCTTTGAAATCTTTTAATAAAGCGACTCAGCGCTCGCGTTCCTCCGAAGACAACGTGGACCCGATCTGGACCAGACGCGGATCCTTCTCAGTACCAACATTAATTGAAGTGATTTCGTCCACCAAAGGTTTTACAAACCTCTCCTCCTCTTGATTAGTCAAATGTTTCAAAACTGGAGGAATTTCTTCCTTGTCGTTTTTGTCAAAGTTTTGAAAGTCCTGATTAATGCAATAAACTAAAGGCATAGAAAAGTACTCAAAAGCAACAACAGTACCATTCTCATTCATAACTTCCAGATCGTCCAATTCTTCGGTTACAACCGGCTCAAAAGAAAATGAAAAAGACGACCTGGACAAAACAATGGCATCTTGGTTATCAACCCCAAGAATATTGGACTCTGACTTAGAAGAACTGGAATCTGATTCCGACTTCACAAACTTTGTGGAATCAGACTCTGGTTCACTACCTGACCCAGAACTGCTAGACAAAAAGCCTTCCTCGTACTGCCAAACAAGGGACGGTGCGATAGATGCATCCAGAATGTTGGAAGAAGGGCCCACAGCCGATTAATCTCCAATCATGGAAATAGAGAAATCATCTCTCGAGCACTCCGGTATGATCTGAGGATCTGAGAGGAGACAAGCCAGCGCTACTCCCAGTTCAAGTTCTGTGCCATTAGACTCATCCTCTTTGCACTATTCAGCCTCAGCTGGTGGGTCAGTCTTCTCTTCTACAACTTCATCCCCTTACAACTATAAGTGAAAAAAGATCTCAAAGCCGAGCAAGCGCCACTTTTCTGAATTTAGCCATGGCTCCAGAAAACGGCAAAATGGGAAATCTTCCCCCTCCCAGACAAAGTGGTCGTTCAGGGTTCCTTGGATAGGTCTATGCACTAACTCATAGTGCTTCCCAACTTGTTTAGCCTTGGGTCTTCCAACCATCTCCTTTCCCTTTCTCACCCAATCCTCTTTGGTAGGCGTATAGCCTAGACCAAAGGTATGGGGATTGTGTGGCACTTCGGCCAATGCAACAACGCCCTTTCGGCCACTCCTTCCTAATCCTATCCCGGGCACATGTTAAAGCTTATTCATGAGGTAAACAGATTGCGCACTGACATACAGTCCCTCATCAACAGCTAAAAGATCTTGCACTACCCGAGCCTCGGCCAAGGTAAACCCAAACAGGAAGACATTCTCTTCGCCGTGTGCAATTTCCAAGATCAGTGTAGTAACCTCCAGCAGCGGATGTATGGAAGAGTTCCCAAAAATAATTGCTACCCCATTCCCATGGGGGCATTTCAGCATCTGATATAAAGTGGAAGAAACAGCCTTCACTTGGTGCAGCCACGACTGTCCAAGGAGTAAGTTGAAGGTGGTTGGCACATCTAAAACATGAAACTCGATGTCCCGTTGGGCCCAGCCAACCTGAGTTCTGATTCGTACTGTCCCCATTACTTCCCGACTGGTATTGTCATAAGCCCGAATCACCTGGGCTGTTGGTATGAAATCTGCGGGCTTCAACCCGATAGCATAGGCCGTACGCAATAGGCACACATTTATTGCAGATCTCGTATCAACTAAGACAACTGGTATCCGCTTCTCTTTGCACTCCACAGAGATGTATAACGGCTTATTGTGCTCGGAGCCCTCAGGCGGTAATTCTTTATCTGTGAAGGTCAAAGTCGATAAAGCGCCACCTAGGAACACTAGTCCCACTAATTGCTCGGGGGTTGTATCAATAAAAAGCTTAGCCTTGTCCATTGCTGATAGGACGGCTTGTCTATGCACCCGCGAGGCCATGAGCAGTCCCCAGATAGAGATGTCTACTTGAATCTTTTTTAGCTGCTTCAGTACAGCTTCCTCCTCTAGCAGTTTGTCTTTCTGCTTCTCAGCTTCCTTGTCTTTCCCTGATGCCTCCGGTTGGTCCAGGTGTGGGGGTTTAAAATACCACCCACTCCGGGTCATGTGGTCGACTTCTTCGGTATACCACGTATCATCCGGGAGATTCTGTCCCCAGTCCTCATCAGTATGGGCCAGACGCAAATCATCATCTTCCCACCACATTCCCTCGGCAACCAACAAACAATTGTCCGGCTCCGCTGTAGTTATTTCCGTGTTCACAACACATTCTGTCCCCGCAGGGGCCTTGGCTTTTCTAGCCCTTTGATTAGTCTCGATTCTTTCTTGTTCAAACCACTTCAGCGCGGCCTCTTGTTCTGTGTCAGCTGTACAAATACTATTCAATTCCTGAGCAAAATCCTTCGTATCGGTGCTCTTCGGCAACTTCCCTTTGTCATCAACCATTCTGGCCATTGTAGGCGTTCCTGTTTCGGCTAAGACCCCTCACCAATATCTGGCTCATCACTAAGCCACCCTGCATTATCTGTTGATCCATTCAGGTCAAACCAGTTGATACGCACATCCCCCGGATCCTGTTTGTCGAAAAATTACAAATTAGCAATGTCCTCCTCAAGCTCTGCTAAATCATCCAACCCTTGACTTGGCTCGTCTTCCCGAACTACCCCAGTTCCCTTTGGCAATTCTATCCTCGGCTTGGCCTGATCGGTTGGCGTAATAAAGCGGCAAGGGTTGTATGCTTCTTCAGTTAAGTCCATAGAGCCCTCAGGTGTACTCTCTTCTACCATAGCCACCACCACAAGTTCAAGTTGAGGTATTGACGTGCTCATCATGCACAAGTCTGTGCTGGGGTATGGAACGACCACTGTTTGGATCAGGTTGACTTGTCTGGGTAGAGGAGGGGGTTGGTTATGCGGTGGGAAAGGGTTTGTAGTGACATTTGTCTTCTTAGGAGGCGCTATCACTTTATTGTCAATGAGATCTTGAATCTCATGACGAAGTCTAAAGCACAAATCAGTATCATACCCATGCTGCTGATGGAAGGCATAATACTTGACTGGGTTGTGTGTAGAAGGGAGGAAATTTGGCAATGGGCGTGGTTCCAGGGGCTTCAGATGCCATTTTCTAATCAGGACCCTTAAGGCCGCAGATAGAGACATGTAAAGTGGGGTGAAAACCCTCTGGCCCCGGGGTGGGTACTTTACAAGTTGTGAGGTGGCTCCAGATAAGTCGATAAAGGGGGTGGCTATTTTTGGTGTGGTGGTGACCATTCCGACATCAGAGGTCCTCACAGTTGCATTGTTACTCGTAGCTGCATTCGAATTACGTGGAAAGGCCCTCTTAGGCTGCTCTTTCTCCTAGTCAATCAGACTCTATTTCATTGTGCCTTCTATCTGTATCCCAATCTCATGAAGATCAGCAAAGGTAGGGAGGGGTAAGACAATCATCTTCTACAGCAACTTCGGTTGCAGATTCTGCACGACCATTCCTATTTGGTCTTTCTCAGCTGGCCTGGTGGTCATCATGGAGGCCTTGGCCCTCCACCGAGTAACGAAGTCAGAAAAGCCCTCTTTCGGCTCTTGCCTAGTAGCCTCAAGATCACGAGTTGTGACCTCGATTTTAGTATTATACGAATATTGGGCAATAAAGGCCTCAGCCATTTCTTCCCAACTCCTTTTCATTAAATCCTCCAGTTTAGCATACTAGATGGCCACAATACCCGACAGGGTCTAACCAAAAAGGGATAGCTTCTGCATTCTAGTTAAGCCCATTGGTTGCAAAATATCTGAAAATAGCCTCAAGTGGACCATAGGATCGCCCGAGCCGTCGAAGTGGTCTATGTGAGGCATTTTAAATCTATTCGGCAATGTCACCGTCGAATCTGTGTAGCCGTCCTCTATATCTAGGATAAATTTGACTCCCTGAGCTCGCTTGAACAGCTTTTCAAGCTTGCTCACTTTCAGAGCAGTTGGATTGACCTTAAACTCGAACGGTGTATCTGTCAGGTAGGCAAGTGCTTTGGAAGTCTAAGGTGGGACTGGCCCTGTTGGAACGTCTATATTCTCCTGGACAATGGTTGTATCCCCGGGTATTGGAACCCTAGGTGGGAGTGGGTGCGAAGCAGACGCCGCTGCTTATTGTGGTTGTTGATGTTGTTGCTGTTGAAGCCTGGCAATTACCTCAGCCTACTGGGTTACAACCTCTGTTTGTCGAGCGGTAACTTTCGCTTGGCGAGCAGTGTCTCGTTGCATGGCCTCAATAGTTTGTTGGAGTTGACGCATTATTTCTTCCATACTGACTAAGGATTGCTAATCTATCAGACTCTGTGTACACTCTGAAATGGAAGGAGAAAACTAGTTTTCACTGAACACAAGTGACTGACGAACTGGTGAATTATGCTGAACTCTCCTCCGTCTTGTAACTGGGGAAAGCGAAGAAAACACTGGTTGTCCTCTCACAAGATCCCCAGATCGATAAAGCCTCCTTACTCTGGTCCAGAGTGCTTAGGGGGTAACTGCCTCATCGAAAGCAATGGTGAAAATACAACCTTGCAAAACAGAAAATAAAGCAAAAGAAACAAAAATCAGAAAAACGTACAACACTTCAGCTTAGATAGAGACAACACATAGTTGAAATCATAAGCTGGACTATCTGTACTCAAACACTTATTTCTGTCCCCCAAAATTTTCTGCCTCAATACTGATACCCAAACTTGCAACTGATACATACATTTCTGTAGAGACACACCCTAACAGCACATATCAAGCAAGTGAGAGCCAAAACACCCCTATGATGGGGTAGGGTTTCCCTGTCCTAGTTTCGTCAGGAGCTAGGGTTTCACTACGAACGCATGCGGTTTCAAACAATCCTGCATTTGCGTGAGCAACCTATCGTAATTTGGAACAGCCTCTATGGCTTCTGACATGTAACGAGGTCAAATGGTCAAAAAGGGTGCCTCAGCAAGACCACCTAATATACCTCTTGCTCCTAACACTGAGAAGTGAAAAGAGGATCAAACGGTACAACGGTGATCTAGATCCGAGGTTTGTGTTCCCATCGTGGCAGAGCCCGTAACCGGTCAGCCTTATGGCACGCTTTTCCAAGCAAGCCTCCGACAAACCGTTCAGGAATAGCAGATGGCAAACACTGTAACTTAGGCGCACCTATGCAAACGCAATGCAAAGAAACACATAAATGTAGATAAAACAACATATCATGAGTTTTGAGGCAAGTTCTCTAAATTCCCAGTAGAGTAGCCAGAAACTGTAGACCCGACTTTCTTCGCGCGCCCCCCTTTCGGAGAGGCACGAATTGGTCTTACTACAGTTCGGACTCCTATCACGGTTCTGAATCTAATCTCACAAAGAGTAATGTGAGACTGATAAACACCAAAGAGTCCAATCTGGCAAATCATTTTGGAAAATCAGATTTTGAATCAAATAATGCCAAAACAAGACTGTTTTGCCAGATTACAGAGTCGTCACCTAAATGTTTTACTTTTGGGAAAATTAGGAAACCTTATCGGCATCCGATTCAGAAATTGATTTCGTTTTATTTTTGCCAGATCTATTCTTGTTTTCGTTTCGGTTTGCGAATTGAAAGCCTTATCAGCATTCGATTTAGAAATTGATTTGATTTATGTGTTAATTAGAATTTTATGGTAGGTTTAATTGAAATTCGATTCAGAACGATTAAATTAGAATAATTAATGTCAATTAATTAACCAACTCTTAATCAAGCCTATATAAGGCACCTATAGCCTCCACTCATCTTTTCTTTCCTTCATTCAACACACACTCTTGAGCCTACAAGCAAAAAAGTGGGAGAGAGAGAGAGAGAGAGAGAGAGAAAAGGAAAATTGAGATCAAAATTGTGCTCAACCAAGGGAAAATTGCTAGGAAGAAGAAGAATTGAACTTAGAGATTCAAGAATCAAGTTTCTAGATCTCACCTTGACAAGCCTAGGTAAGAATTCAACACTTGGAATGTACAATCATGATGTGTAAGACATGAGTTCTAGAGGTTTAGGTTGATTAATGTAGGATTTGAGCTAGGAATGAAGAAAGTCAAATCATTCCATACACGCATGTATAAATTCCCATGTTTTGAGTATGATTTTCAAGAATCCCCCCATGCATGTCTTGAATTCACTTTAATTTTGGGAAGTCATCAAGCTTCAAGTTGTTTTGTTGCACTTGATCATGTTTTGAGAAGCTTAAGGCCAAAGAAATTCATGCATGTCATGTTCTTGGATCATTCATAAACTTTTATTGGACCATGATTTCTTGAAACGATCTTTACTTCATGTTGTTTCAAGGGTTTTCATGCATTTCCTCAAGTTTTGGAACAAAAAAATTGAGTTTGATGCTTTAAAGATTGAGTTTGAGCTTGAAGATCAAATCTAAAAATTCTAGAATTTGCATCCACGCTCGAGCGTGGGATTTCACGCTCGAGCGAGCACTCTGAGTGCGAGCAATTCCGCTCGAGCGACCTGATTCCCGCTCGAGCGTAAAATGCATGTACCTAGAAGTTCACATGTTTTGCAGCACGCTCGAGCGACAGAAGTCACGCTCGAGCGAGGATTTGAGTCTCACGCTCGAGTGATGATTGAGCGTCCGTCGAGCGTGAAAAGCAAGCAACCAGTACTTTTTCAAAGTTTACAATCCGCTCAAGTGAGGGGAGTCACGCTCGAGCGAAGAAAGCCACGCTCGAGCGTGGACTCTATTTTCAGTAAAAATTGAAAAATGTTTTCAAGTACATTCTAGTATCCTCATTCCATCTTAGGCACTCATAGGCCATGTTTAAGACCCCATATGAGGTTAAAGGCTAGAAACACACTAAAAACAAATGAAATAAGTTATGTACAATCCGAGCATGTGTGTTCAATGTATGAATCTGCCATGTTATGTAGGTCACGTGCCTCAGGATAGGTGAATTGCCCACTCCGCCGTCTATTCGGAGCTACCAGTTATTTGTGAGTAATAACTTTGTAAAGTTATATTCAATGTTAAATATTTTCTGAACGCTATGACATGTAATGATTAGTTTTTGAAATGCTATGTTTTGAATGAATGAATGGTTGTCCAAAATTCTGAAAGTTATTCGTGGTATCCTTAACATCATATGATATGCGTCCCTTTATGGGTCATCGGGTCCCTTCATGGGTCATCAGGTCCCTTTACGGGTCATCAGGTCCTTTTTTGGGTCATCGAAAACATCTCTGTGCACATGAGTCATCAGAAAGCCTTCATGGTAGTCCCTTGTGGGTTATTGGATTTGTTAGTACTAATGGATATGCCACGTACTATGATATGATATATGTTTAAGTTCTGAATACAAATGTCCACGCCAATAAATCTACTCTGTTATGACATCCGATTATGTACAAGACTTTGTTTCTATATGGACATCATTCAGTAAAATATTTACTTTGTTATTATTCACTGGGCGATCGCTCACTATTTATATTATGTATGTAGGTGAGTGGGCACGTGACCAGGTCCAGAGATGACGGCCTATGTTTCAGTTTTGTCAGCCAACCTTTGTGCCTCCCAAGGAGGTTCCGAATGAAGTCAAGTTTCGTGGCTATTTTTGTAATCATATTAGACTATGTTTATACCATGTTGTATTTGGACAAGATTTCTGATAACATGTACTGGGAGTGATGTGTAAATATTGTACTTATGTCGCCACTCACAAGTCTACAAAAAGTTTTAAGTTATCTCTTTCATGTATGTTTGCACAGCTCTATGGACTATGTATGTTTAGTATATTTGCTTCCGCAACCCCTACTATATGTTATTATGTCAAGAGGCCTTTGGTAATCCAAGGATTACTGGCCGGTTACGATGCTAAACCCATAGAGGCGGGTTCGGGTCGTGACAACTCTTGTTGCGAAAGGCGAGAACCTAAGCCTTGATATGGGTCCTAAGACTCCAGAAGAGAATGAAAAGATGGCCCATGTTCCCTACGCAAATGCTGTTGGAAGCTTGATATATGCTATGATGTGTACACGCCCTGATATTTGTTATGCAGTCTGATTGGTGAGTCGTTACCAATCCAACCCAGGACCAGCTCATTGGAAAGCATTTAAGAGGATATTACAATATCTTAGAGGGACTGTAGATTACTCACTTTGCTACCAAAGTTCAGATCTACGTCTAGTTGGCTATTATGATGCTGACTGGGGGAAAGAGACTTAGATGAACGTAAGTCTACTTCAGGATATGCTTTCATGCTTAGCGATGGTGCTATTTCTTGGAGCAGTAAGAAGCAATCCTGTATCGCCTTATCGACTATGGAGGCTGAGTTTGTGGTTTGTTCATCTGCCGTTTAGGAAGTCGTTTGGTTGAGGAGATTCCTTCAGCATTTGGCTATTATCACACATACTTCAGACCCTGTGACTATCCATTGTGACAGAATGGCTTCACTCACTTACGCTAAGGATCCTAAATACTACGGGAGAACCAAACACATTGATGTGAGGTTCAACTTTATCAGAGACATTGTGGCACAGAAAGAAGTGATCCTGGAGTACATCCCTACAAGTCGCATGGTTGCGGACCCTTTGACTAAGCCCATTGCTAGAGATGCTTATCTTACTCATGTTAGGGCTTTAGGACTATGTAGGTGGTGATATATATATATATATATATATGTGTGTGTGTATTCAGTTGAACTCATACTTTTTGGGATATTTATGCCATTAGTATTCATATTTGTTTCTATTACACATTTATGTTTACTACTTTTTTGCAATGGTTTGTGAATTAGCATACACAGAATAAATAAGTTGATGTTAGCAGGCAAGATTGGCTCACTCACACGAGCAATCGCCCTTAGCGCTAGGTAGCGAGCAAGGATGAGATTAGTGGCTTATTGTATTTGGAGCAAATAGAGCGACTAGACTAAGATATGTATGGTGTGTGAGTTTAACATCACTCTTTGGAAGAGTTACTCCACTATAACATGTATTTGTACTGCATGTGCTTATCGACTCGTTAGCGAGGTGAAAGAATGGATCCCTACTTCTTCACCATGTGAGTCCTAAAAGTCATTTTTTCCTAAATGACTTCAGTTTGTGCCTTTTGTGACCTTTGACTATGTCATAAGATGAGAAGTTGATGTTCAGCTACTTTGGTATGTTGCCTGCGGTCATGCATGATTCGGCTTTAAGGGACATTACTGGGAAAGCGGTCAATTTTGAATTAAATGATATGAGGGTGAAGGGAAGATCATCTAATTCTACATCTCTGCTCTATATTCACTGTCGACAACTCACATCGCTCTCTATGGGATGCTAATTGGGTGTGAATATAATGCGGGACCTAGGAGGGTCAAACATGCTCTTTGAGGGATTAGAGATTTTTTTGGACTGATGTAGTTAGATGGGTCTGGGTACATGAGACACTATTTCTGTTCATTTTGGTATTTCTGTTCATTTTGGGTTGATGTCTCTATGCTGACTCATATTGAGTTTCTATTATAGAGCTCCCACATGCATGTGTTCTCAACAGTCGCACAGTTCATTGGCTAGTATGAGATTGTTCATGTTTTTTTGGGAGATTAAGATAGAGATGTGGTAGTGTCATGCCAACTCATGTGCGAGTGGGAGATGTTAGAAATTGGGCGCCCATGTGACATATGGCATGACCCATGACCCTTTTGAACCTTATCCATGAAAGTTTGAATTTGAATTCAAAACCTATTTGGATAACCCACTCTTGATATCTATATCTATCATATCAACTGATATGGATAGATGATATACTTAGCCTATATATCTGATACGTTATATGGGATATGGGATGAATTGAATAACGAATGATTTTTCTCATACTGACTCTCTTCTATTAAAATAATGATCAAGCTTTTTGCACTGTGACTTGTGTGGGTGATACTCATATTGTGGTATCACTCCACTGTTGGGTGTTCGTTGTTTGCATTTTTGAAGCACGTGATTTACCCACAAGATTCTTCGCTTCAGGTTCTATCACCTAAGGAATGATCTGAAATTTTTACCCGTTGCGTTATACTTGATTTGCAAATTCTATGGTTTGATGTGATCTCCTAGGTAGGTACTCGTTCACTTCAAGCTTTTATCTCCTTATTATAATTGATTCCATTTTCAAGCAGACATTCAATTGATGTACATATATAGTCCATCCATACCGCTTTCTTCTTTTGTAATTGGAAATGCTAATAAATAAAAAACAATAGATTGTGTGTTGCTGATTGTAGTTCTCCTGGAATAAAATGAATCTCCTTAACGGAAAATTAACATGTTTTGGTAATCCAAGAACCACAAACTGTGTTTGAGGCTAACAATAAAAATAAAATAAAATAATTGATAATCAGAGAAAAATAGAGTAGCACAACAATCAAGTAGACGTATTTGATTTAAAAACGTGCCATTATCGTGGTCAAATGTGTAAGATTCTACTTGATCTCTTAGTAAAGTTTTTGAGGGAAGCAAATTGAAAAAATGATGCATTCTAATTCTCTTCTGTGTTTGTACTGTTTTGGTTTGTTATTTTTTTTTTAATTTTTTGTTTTTTGAGAACATACTATTTTGGTTTGTTGTTTGTCTTTTTATCTAAATATTTCTAAAACCAATCATACCATATTCACTCTAGAAATTGAAACATGAACCAGTCTAAGAAAAAAAGAATATGATGTGGTATCAAAAACTGCATAGTGATAGTGATTACAAATAAAAGTTCTATAGAATTGGGTAGTGTTGTGGTCCATGGAATAGTGTTTATAAAAGGTTTTTCTGATTGGGAGCTGGGGTTTATAAGATTGTTAAGGGATTGGGAAAGGAAGGATGTGGCTACAGTCAACTTGTTAGCTTCAGCCAATGCTTTGAGGGCAGATAAGAATGGCAGTTTGTTATGGAAAGCCGAGAGCTCTGGTCAGTTTATACTTCAGTCCAAATTCCAATGATACAAGAGGGGTTGATAAGATGATTTGGCAGAATGTAACCCCACCCAAAGTCATATGTTTTGCTTGGTTAACTTGGAGACAAAAATTGAAGACTGCTACATACTTGCAGAGAGTTTGTGTTATCAATGGCAATGCCAATATGGATTGTGTACTCTGTAATGCTGAACCAAAGACTGTGAACCATGTGCTACTATGTTTCCCACATTCTGTTAGTTTGGCTACTTTTTGTCGACAAAGCCATTACTTTATTACTCTGCTTTACTTTGGCTATTTTATATGTTCTCTCTTTCAACCATCCTCATCCAACATAGTGGGGTTGTTGAATTGCAGTGTGTTCTACCAGCTGGTGTGGAGTTCTACACATCAGGCCTCAATTCTAATGATGTCTCAACCTTTCCACGGAGTTATCCTATTGTTTTAACTGGTATGCAACTCTTGTATATATTTCTAGCAATGTTTTCTTGTAATTATTCAAGTTTTTTCTCCTAGCATTGAGAGTATGCAATTTGTTTTTTTTTCCTTGTCAAGTTGGCTAACTAGATGTAGTAGAATTTGGTTTTCTACTGTTAAAGATGTTAAAATCCAATACCTAATAGAATATTGATTTAAAAGCAAGGTATATTCTTTTTATGAGGTTCTAGCACATCCTCGAGGGTCGGTTTCTTTTGTTCTTTGTAGAGTGGATGCTCCCTTGGAGGGTGGATGAAATGTAAAAACAAAATTACGAGTCATATATATCCCTCCAATTTCTATAAATAAAAAGTGAAGCTATCCCCTTGATTTTTTATTTATTTATTTTTTTTATTTTTTTTTTTTGATAAATATAGGTATCCCCTTGATAGGAGAAGACATTGAAGCCCAAAAAAAAGACAAATAACAAATATTGTCCCACAACCTTCCACTCTCTTCAATCTTGCTCTAAAAAAACTCTTGTATTTCTTTCCAACCAAATTTTAATTCTACACAACCAAACAACCTACTCCCAGTAGCCATAACTTTCCTAGAATAGTGGTTGGGACATTGAACTTACTAGTACCCATAAATTCCAATTGTGAGTGGAGTACTTTGCTTGAGGTTAGAAGATCTTCTATTGGTGACTTGTTTTCTTCCTTTATTCATGCGATTCACAGGTGAGGAGAAATCGAATTAGTGAAAGAATGAGGAAACTACAAGAGCTTGTCCCAAACATAGAGAAGGTAAGGTTACAAAAATACACACACTTTTTAAATGCCATCTGGTGCTTTTTATTGATGTATATTAATGGGATCTTAATGTCAGATTTTGGTCAACTGTTTGAATGGTTATGAAGCACAATTTGCTGAAGAGAAGCAAAGGCATTTCAAGTTAATGAGAAACTTGTTTGATGTTTTGCTTATGGGAGGATTTGAATAGTTGGAGCTATTTGATATTTCAATTTTTTTTTTTTCCGCAGCTGCTGGTTGTAGCATTTCAGTGCACCATGTTCACCCATTAAAGGTATTCTAATTCAGTTTTCTTTTTATAATTGCTATAATTTGAAATGTCAATTTTATTGAATAAGTGCTAATGGTTTTTTTTTTTCCTTACAGATTGCATTTGCAGGGGCTATTGTGGATATTTATTTGTATATGAAAAGCATTTGTTCTGTAAATGGAAGACATTTATTTTTCTATAACCCTTTGTTTTGAAATTTCAGTATTTTTGTATGTAATATTTAATTTAGATGAATTATACTTGGTTGGTGTGGATTTATATGATATTTGGAATATGATGTTACAAGTTAAAGTTTTTGGATAGTTGATAATGAAATAGGTATTACTGATAATGGATTTAGATGATAATTGATAGATGTATTATTCTGTATATGTCCACGTTACAAGTTGTATTGATAATGGAATGTATATAATTCAGAAATTAATGAAAAATATTTAATTTATGCATTTTAAAAAAATTAATAAATAGAGCTTTTGGCGACTAATCATTTAGTAGCCAAAAAATAAAAAGGAAATTTGTTGGCAACTAAATAGTTAGTAGCCAAAGAAAATGAAAGTTTTTGGCGACTAAAAAATTAACAATTGAAAAGGAGTACCATGATTTTAGCAACTAAAAAATTGGTAGCCAAAAAGGAATGCCACGTTTTTAGCAACTAAAAAACTGGTAGCTAAAAAATTGAAGATGAAAAATATGTTCTTTTTAGTGACTAAATATTTAGTAGGGGGAAAACAATGACACTTTAGGCAACTAAATTGTATGGTCCTTAAATGTAATTCTTTTGCGACTAAATATTTTTGCTAACTAAATATTTTAGTCACTAAAAGAGAATTTCATTTTGATTTGATTACTTTCAGCGTCTAAATATTTTGTCACCAAAAAGTTATGTTTAGCGACTAAGTCCATTTTAGTAGCCGAAGATAAGATAATTAGCGACCAATGTCAATTTAGTCGCCAATGACTATTGCCGACAAGGCTTTGGCGACCAACGGGGCAACACAGAACTTTAGTCGCCATTGACTTTTAGCGACTAAAAACAACCTTCGGCAACTAAAAATTTGGTCACCAAATGTTTTTTTTTCTTGTAGTGTGTCAGTCCCTCGACAAAGTCTTAGTCAACATATTCGAAATATTATCATCTATATGAACCTTTTCGAATTGCACTAATTTTGAATCTAAAACCTCACGAATCTAATGGTATCTCACATCAATGTGTTTCGATCTCGAATGAAAAGTAGAATTTTTACTCAAATAAATAGTACTTTGTCTATCACAATAAAGTACATACCTTTCTTGTTTCAAACCCAACTCTTGCTAAAATTTCTTCAACCATAACTCTTCCTTGGAAGCTTCCATAATGGCGATAAATTCAGCTTCGGCAGTTAAGAGAGCAACACATTTTTGTAATTTAGATTGCCATGCCACATCTCTCCTTACAAAAGTCATCAAATACCTCGAAGTAGATTTTCTAGAGTCAACATTACTAACCATCTCGGAATCTATGAACCCATCAAGTATCGGCTTACCATTCCTAAAACACAAACACAACTTTAAAGTCCCTTAAAGATACCTTAGAATCCATTTCGCTGTTGCCCAATGTTCTTTACTTGGATTAGAGAGAAACCAACTCACCACACCAACGGCGTGAGCAATATCCAGCCTTATACAAACCATGACATACATCAAAAAACCAATCGCTGAAGCATAAGGAGTTTTTAGTATCTCTTTCTTGTCTTTCTCACTTGTAGAACACTGATTTGAACTAAGCTTGAAGTGACCCGCAAGTGGACAACCAACCGACTTTTCTTTATCCATGTTGAACCTCTCAAGAACCTTCTCAATGTAACTTTCTTGAGATAACCAAATCAATCACTTATTTCGATCACAAACAATTTTCATACCAATAATTTGTTTTATCGGCCCCAAGTCTTTCATAGCAAGACTTTCTCAACTTCAACTTTAACTTTAACTTGTTAATCATGATAGAATCTTGATTTACAATTAACTTGTCATCAACATAAAGCAAAAGAATAATAAATTTGCTATCTGAAATTTTTTTCACAAAGACATAATGGTCCGAAGTCATTTTAGAAAAACCATTATTCATCATGAAATAGTCAAATTTTTTGTACCATTACCGCGGCGCTTGCTCAAAGCCATACAAACTTTTCTTCAATTTGCAAATAAATTTCTCTTTCATACAAACTTTTCTTCAATTTGCAAACAAATTTTTCTTTCCCTCTTTCCACAAAACCTTCTGGTTGCTCCATGTAAATTTATTCTTCAAGATCACCATGAAGAAATGCAGTCTTCACATCAAGTTGTTCAATTTCAAGATTCATACTTGCAGCCATGCCAAGTACAACCCAAATAGAAGGCATCTTCACAACCGGTGAGAAAATCTCATCAAAGTCAATACCTTTTTTTTGCCCAAAGCCTTTCACAACAAGACGTGCTTTGTACCTCAGATTCTTACTATCATGCTTCAATTTGAAAACCCACTTAATTCTCAGAAATTTTCTCCCCTTAGGCAACTTTACTAAACCATAAGTGTGATTTTCAAGTAAGGAATTCATCTCCTCTTCCATGACCTTTTTCCAATTATCTTTCTTTGTGTGCTCAATTGCTTCTTGGTAGCTCTCGGGCTCCCCTTGATTGGAAATCAACACAAATTCATTGGGAGGATACTTTCTTGAAGGTTGTCGGTCTCTTGTAGATTTCCTCAACTCAACTTGTGGTGGCAGTTCTTGAGTTGGATGCTCTTCCTCAATTTCTGACTCAACTCCATTCGGATTAGTATCATCCTCCACATCTTCAATAGGTGGTTGCACATCTCCCACATTTTCATCATCAACTGAAGATGAAGGAGATGGATCCATGTCAATAAGATCACTAGTTTTTTGCTTCGGTTGATCACTTTTGCCAAAGTCTTCAATTGTTTGGTTTTCAAGAAACACAACATCACAACTTCGAATAACTTTTTTGTCGATCAAATCCCACAATTTGTAACCAAACTCATCACGCCCATAGCCAAGAAAAATGCATTGTCTTCACTTGCTATTAAGCTTGGACCTTTCATCCTTTGGAATGTGAACAAATGCTTGGCAACCAAATCTCAAGTGCTCGTAAGACATATCTTTGCCGATCCAAACTCATTCGGGAACACTACCATTCAAATGATAGAAATGAGACAAATTAATCAAATCAATCGATGTCCTCATTACCTCATCCCATAGGATCTTGGGAATTTAGCATGTGAAAGAAGACATCTTATTCTTTCCAAAATGGTACGGTTTATCCTCTCGGCAACACCATTTGGTTAAGGAGTTTTCTTAACTGTCCTTTGATGTCAAATACCTTGGCTGCGACAATACTCATCAAATGACCCAATATATTCACCACCATTGTCCATTCGGAAACACTTCAATTTCCGTCCCGTTTTTCTTTCAACCATGACCTGAAAATGCTTAAACACATCTAGAACTTGATCTTTAGTTTTTAGTGCAAAAGACCAAACTTTCCTTGAATAATCATCAATGAAAGCAACAAAATAAAGTGCACCATTTTGTGTTCTAACTTTTAAAGGACCACAAGCATCCGAATGAATCAACTCCAAAACATTTTCTTTTCTAGATACAACATTTTTATGAAAAGAAACTCTATGTTGTTTACCCGCTAAGCAATGAACACAAGTTTTAAGATATGTACTTTTCAAACCGGGTAGAAGCTCTTTCTTGAATAAAACTTGCAGCCGCTTTTCATTTATGTTCCCAAATCGCTTATGCCACAATTCGGTAGAAGTATCATCCTCAAGTGCATTGAGAATACCTTTACAAAATTTTCTTTTTATCAAATAAAGTGTGCGAGTCTTCTTGCAATTAGCCACCACCACGGAACCCTGTGTGAGCTTTCATTTTCCATCAACAAATTTGTTGTCGTAGCCTTCATCATCTAGCTTTCCGGTAGAGATCAAATTGAGGCAAATGTCGGGAACATGCCTCACATCTTTAAGCAATAACTTGCAGCCCAAATTTGTTTCCAAGCAAATATCGCCCATGCCAACAATCTTGGACAAACCTTCACTACCCATTCAAATACAATCGTAATCTCCTTTGGTGTAGGAAGTAAAGAAATCAACTCGAGAAGTCATATGAAAAGAAGCACCAGAATCAATCACCCAATTACTCTCTTGGCCCACAAAATTAACATAATCATCTTCACAAACAACCATGAGATCACCATTAGTAGTAACCGCAGTTGTGTTGTCATGCTTCTTATCTACACTTTTATCATGCATTTTCTCATTGTTTTTGAGCTTTCAACATTCCCGCTTCATGTGCCCTTTCTCATGGTAATAATGGCACTTAATGTTTTTCTTTGAAAAAGAATCATCTCTCGATTTGTCACGGCTTTGATCAGGACCATTAAGAGTCTTACTTCTCTCCCTTGTTTTGCTTCGACCTCTCATAACAAATGTCTCCGAATGAGAAGAACCCGCTGATTTTCTTCTAGTTTCTTCATTCAACAAATTACTAGTGACTAGGCTCATTGTGACAACTCCATCAGGCGTCGAATTACTAACCGCCACAACCAAAGTCTCCCAACTTTCAAGTAAGAAACTAAGTAGCATCAAAGCCTACAATTTATCATCAAAAAATAATTTTCATAGAACTAAGTTGATTAGCAATACTTTTTATTTCATTTAAATGTTCTGCAATGGAGCTGTCATTTTTATATTTTAAATTAACCATCTTTCAAAATAGAAAAACTTTATTTGTGATTGATTTTCTATCATAAAGACTTTCTAATTTTTTTTTTTATAAATCATGTGTTGAAATTTTAGTAGCAACATGATGAAACACACTGTCATCAATCCATTGATGGATAACACTAACGGTTTTTCGATTAAGTCTCTTCCGTTCATCATCTTTCATACCATCAGGTTTGCCACTATCACCTTCAATATGGGTCCATACAAATCTTTACAAAATAATAAGTCCTCCATTTTAGTTTTCCAAGTTACCCAATTACTTCTATTGAAGCTAAACATACGACCCACATTCCCCTCCATTGATTTATACAAATAAACGAACCCAAATAAACCGTAAGTTCTGATACCAGTTTGTTAGGAAAAATAGATGATTTTCCATAAGTAAATCAATTGATGAAAATAAAAAAAAATAATGCAAAAAAATTAATTTAACGACACATGAATTTTTATGTGGTTCCCATAATGTGATATACGTTCACGAGATCGAAATCTGATTCCACTATCAATCAAAAGTTTTCAAACAATTACAAATGAGACATAAATGATTTCACAAACCACCCTTAGGTGAATCACAAATAATCAAGAGGGAATAGCTGACTAAATAGATAAATAAATTATCTTCGAAACAAAACCGAAACGCAATCAAAAGCTTGAAAAACAAAGCAGCAATCAAAATACAAAATCTTGAACTTGACCAAGTCTAATACACAACAACATCCTCACGAATTGAAACTTTTACACCAAGCGCTATGCTCCCACACAATGCCAAACCCACCGAATTAATCACCAAGTATATACCATCGAAAGATGTATCAGCCTCCTACGAAAAAACAAAAATAATACCAAGAAATATTGTTGATTCTTGAATTTTTTATCAAAATTCTAACTATTACCAAATAGATTATTATATAGCCATTGGACTTCCAACAGCCAAATATAATATATAAAAAATATATTATAATCAACACTAAACTAAATTAAATATTTTTAATAAATCAATTAGATGTCATATTTTATTAAAGAGGTATACCTAACAAAGTTTCAAATAAGTGAAGTGTAATGACATTTTTTTTTTTTTTATAATTTTATTATTATTATTTTTTTAAGTGCTCCTTACCCGAGACATATGGTATATCATGCAAAAGAAATGATACACCATCATATTATACAAGTCCTCATCCACCCCTAGTTGAAACCATATATTGGTTTTACCTATAATATATTTAGGAGTGCTATATTCATATAATTTTTTTTTATACAAAACTCTTTGAATGACATGACAGAGTTGGTTAGAAAATTTTAATGCTGTGTTTGGTTGGGGTTTTTGGGGTGGGATTTGGAAAAAGAATGAGAAATGTAATCCTATTTATGTTTGGTTATAATAAAAAATATATGGGAAAAGAAAGGGGGTGAGAAATAAATAAAGAAATAGGAGACATTTTAGGACATCAATTCTATTTTATAACCAACACAACCAAACCTAGTTGGGATTTGGAATTCTATTAATTCTTTCTCCTTTTCCTTTCATTTCCATTTCCATTTCCCTTCCCAAATCCCCCAACCAAACACAGCGTTAAGAATTGCACTGACATGTATTTTCCCCTAAATTCTACAACTTTAGTTTTCAGTTTACAAATTTTATTTACTAAATTACTCATAAACGATTTAATTTCATTATCTAGCTCTCCTAAAACCTTTAAAAAGATTCTCCAAATTTTAGCCATAAAAAAAGAAGAAAAAAAAAATCAAACATAATAGAAAATTAGAACTAATTAATGGAAATGAAAGACAAGAGAGAGAAAGAGAAGAGAGACCCATATGTACCTGAAGAAAGGCAGGACCGAAGAACTTGCTTTGAATCACGATTCCCGGAAAACTGGGTAGTTGGGAAATTCTTTTCCCGGCGAAACGAGAGGAAAATCACGGTGCCGGAGACCGCCATGGCGGTCACCAACACTACCCCAGGCGAGCTCAGAATCGAAGACATGTTTGGTTGAATTCCGATATATAAAAAATAAAAAAAAATAAAAAAAAATTGATAATATTTCTTGTAGAGATAGGTGAAAATGAAAAGAAAATGGATATAAATGAGAATTCACCACCGACGAAGAAAATGAAAAAATAAAAATAAAAAAATGACACCGATTATATGGATTGTACAGCTAAATGACAACTACATATATATCCACACACATCAATCATCAATGTATATGAACAACTTGAAGTGCGTTGTAGTTTGATTAAGAGACGACACGTAATATACATTTAGAGAGAGAGAGAGAGAGAGAGAGAGAGAGAGAGAGAGAGATTGCAGAGAGAAAATTTTGAATTTCAAGAGAATAAAAGTTGATTAATGAATTTAATTAATAAATGAGTTATGAAAATTTTGGAAACGACTGATCTGACAAGAAAAATAGATACTGGCATACCATCTCCATTCATTTATTAAATTTTTTATTTGATTTTAAACTTGAATAAAAATTTGTTTTTGATATGGGTTATTCTAATTTTTTATTAAATTTTTATCAAAAGTTTTTAAAAAAATGATTTTTTTCATCATAAATTTTATTAGTCTCTCTGTCTTAAAATATTAGTTCTTTATTTTATTTTTTATTGTCCTAAAATATAAGTTATATTCAAAAATTAAGGACTAAAATAATACACACTCCCCCCCTCTCTCTCTCTCTCTCTCTCTCTCTCTCTCTCTCTCTCTCTCTATATATATATATATATATTCATATGCAAAACGAGATCTAGCGATTACATACCTTACACAGAGCTTCGTGAAACTCCAAAATGGCGAAAACTTGCTTTGTATCGACAAATTGCGAAACCCTAACTCTCAAGAGTTTCAAATTCAATGAAAAAATAAATCAAAAATCAATCTCTTTGGAGAAAAGCTTCACGTAATTACAGATAAAGAAAAACCGAAGATTCAAGAGGTACAAACAGTGATTATGAATTCAAGTATTGGTTTAGTGGTTTATGCGCCATGTGTAGAAGCTTTAGGTTCATTGAAGAGTTTGAGAGAGTCTGCGATGGAGGTAATGGCAACGCGAGAGACTATGAGAGGCTGGGAATGAGAGGATGTGCATAGAGAAGGTGAGGGTATATTTGGAATTTGAAGTATGTGGGGAGGCTCTATTTACACACAACATTTTGTCTCAAGAAACACCATTAGTTAGTTTATTTTTTATTACAATTTTAACCTTAGGTAAAATGACTATAAAAGACAAGCTATGATATATACCATTTGTATAATTACTATAAAGGACAATAATAAATATAGTACATATCAACAATTCCAAACGTATTACTTACGTATCTTGTCTCTTAAGAATCCAAAAACCTTAAAACAAAAACTAAAAATCCTTACAGAAATAACCAAAAATATACATATTATTGAAGATTTTGATTGGATTCAATAATGGATACATCTGGCAATACTCATTCGGAACAATGGAGCAAGGAAAAGGTTATTTATTTATTTAGTTTTTTTTTCGTTTTGGTTTACTTGCTGAGTGGTAAACCGTTTGTATAAGTTCGGTTTTCCAGAGTCGAATAATAAATTAATGTTCGACTACCTAACCGAACAAATTGTATATGTTCGGTTTTATTGTGTCGAACTTTCTCCAAATATTCAGTTTTTAAGTATTGAACAAACACTATTCGTTCGGTTAAAAACAATCGAACAACTGCACTCAGTTCGATTCTGTGCTGCCATTAAATGAAGTTTTGATGCTCTTGATAATCATGGATTGTTGCAATGCCCTAACTACACTTCCAGATCCACCTAATTTTTTCTTCTCAACGGTACAATCCAAACTCCATGTTAGAAAATTCACTTCTAGTGATCTCCTAGGCCACCGATGCTGATCATTAGACTTCGAATTCTCCATCTGATTCCTCACCGACGTCGCTTTTCTCCTCTCCATCTGATTCCTCACCAGAGTAAGGGTAAAGATAGAATATTGTGAATAGATTGTGGGTATCGTGTGTAAGAAAGGGTAAAGATGGAAGATTGTGGTGTGTATTGAGTAAAATATTTAGGGTGATTCTACTTACACCATTACTTTATCTCTTTACACCTTCCGTATGAGTTTTTTTTTTCTTCTCAATTTTATCCATGTGTGAAATTACCTTTAAGGACAAAACACTAAAATTAAATATATTTTGTTATCTCCTTACACCCCTTGGTCTTCAATCCCTACTCCCCTTTTTTCCTTTATTAATTTTTCTTTTCTCTTACACATCTCTTTCAAAAAGTGAGAATCATAGTATTTTGATCATTAAATAAAACAATAGATGAAGAAATGGTGGTGAAGAATAGGGCTGCAAATGAACCGAGCTGTTCATGAACAAGCTCGACTCGGCTCGTTTAGTAAACAAGCCGAGCTCGAGCTCGAATATTAGGCTCGTTTAGTAAACGAGCTGAGCTCGAGCTCGCATAAGCTCGGCTCGTTTATCTTTATTTAAATTATATAATAAATATATTATTTATATATTAAATAATATATAAATAAGCTGAGTTTGAGCTCTTATAAGCCCGGCTTGTTTATCTTTATTTAAATTATATAATAAATATATTATTTATATATTAAATAATATTAAAAAAATTATCAAGCAGAGCCAAGGGCCACGCTCGAGTTCCATTAATATTAACGAGCCGAGCTCGAACCCAGTTCCTTATCGAGCCGAGCTCGAGCTCCATAAACGAGCTCGATAAGTAAACGAGCCGAGCTCGAGCTCAGCAAAGCTCAGCTCGGCTCGGTTCGTTTGCAGCCCTAGTGAAGAACCATCAAAAAAGTAAAATGGTGAGTTTTTTTATTTATTTGGTAGGTTTTTGTTTCATTTTTCTGGACTGTTGTTTGAATTTCGTTCGGTGGTTCAAAATTGAACAAAATAAAATAGTCCAGCATCACATTGCTGAATAAAAAATATAAGTCTGGTAACCAACTACCGAATGAAAGATACATTTCTAGTAACCCCAAACTTAATTTTTTTAATTTGTTCGGCTTCTCATTACCATGTATTTTCAGTTTCATTTTTTTTGTATTTTTTATTTTTTTGCCTGGAAGGATTATATTTATACTCATTGCAACAACGCAACTACTGCAATATTTGTGAACTTTAGTCGTGAATTCATTACAGATGAGGTTTGTTAAGTTTTTTTTTTATGAATACGATTTTTTTCTTATTTTTAATTTCTAATGAGTTTTATCAATAATTTGACGTATAAATGTATTTATTATCTTTAGATTTTTAGTAGTCGTGAAGCATTAATGAAATGTTCTTCTGACGTTGGGAAGAATACTGGATTTGTCATTATTGTAAAGATATCAGATGTGGGAGGTAATGGCAGAAAACCATAACTTACACTTGCTTATGAAAGAAGTGGTTACTACAAAGAAAGAAGTGGTTACTACAAAGACAACACGAAGATTAAGGGAGAACGATTGAGATTGACAGGTTCTAAAAAGTGTGGATGTCTCTTTCTATTAAGGGGGGAAAAATTACCTACAAATTACTAAGGCAAATTGTGATAACATATTTGATTGATGGATGCAAACAATTACAGATTTATGAATACATTAAGGATATTTGTACACTTGATGTCTTTATGAATCATTTTATGGATACATTTTATGTATGATTTTATGGATGTGTGTTTAATTTATGAATTTTTTTATGGATGCTTCAAGGAAAAACTAAATCTTTCAATGTACAGTGATGGGGGCCTAGATAACTCTATTGTAGTTTGGCAACATGACACTAGAGTAATCCTATCTGTATAACAATATATCACTGAACAGGCACTTCACAAGTGGCCCAACTTAATATCATCTAATTGGACGGCAACATAATGCTGGGGAAAAAAATATTGTTTGGTAACATGGCATTGGAGTAATTCAAATTAATTAGCGTTGTATTACCGAATATACCTACCACAAATTAAGAAATCATTGTTTGGAAGAAAGTGACTTTGTAAATGTATAGTAACAAAATGTTGGAGAGATCTATTTTTTCCGGTAACATAACACCGGAATAATGTAAATCGTGTTACCAAAATTAGTGGTGTAAAGAGATGAAATAGTTAATTTAGGATTAATTTTGGTAATATATTGGGGGTGTAATGAGAATTACATTTTTTTTAGTGGTATAATGAGATGAAAGGTGTAAAGAGGTTAAATAGTGGTGTAAGTAGAATCACCCAAATATTTATTTATCAAAATAATTAAAGGTGTGCTTTGAATAATAATTTACCTTGAGACAAGATGTGATATGTAAATAGAGACACTTGAGATAAAGAAGTAAAAACTAAATTATGGATTGAAAAAAATGTACGCACAAATAATTTAGTGGGTGGAAATGGAATTTTCAGATCCATTAGATCTCTAGCATTTTTGTTTCCATTTCTCTGATGTATCATGATCGTCATGACGTCATTTTCTGTGTTATCGTGAAACCGAATGGACCTCTCTCTCGTGGGCCTATTCTATCACACCGTCCAATTTAATCAAACCGCCATCAAATTCCACCAACAGTACTGCTTAACTGACTATCTCTTTGATCAAAGAAGAAACTGGTGGGTCAGCTTAGCACCAGCACTGAGTCGACTCCGATTGAACTCGCCAGCCAAAATGCCTACGGCCTCTTTGGGGGTCGCCGAAACCAACTCATTCGTCGAACGATTCCTCTGCTTCGTGACGATTAGTTCGAATCCTCGCAGCAGCTTATGAGGTATTTTGAATTGTGTTGTGTTTATAGCTCTTCAATGAAAATTTCTATCGATTTGGCTATGTAACATGTTTTGATGGTTTGAATATGTCTCTGTTCTTACAGAAATTGTTTCCAATTGCTAGTTGAATTTTGATGGAGATATTTGTTGCTTAGTATTATTAAATTTAACTTGCAAGAAAGATATACTTGAAGTAGGAACGGAGATTAGTCTATATGTTTCAAAACAATGAGTCTAAGAAAAATGGAATGAACTAGGGTTTAGGGTTTATATTCAGCTGAGAATTGGCACACATTCACTTCAAATGCTTTTGTGCTTTTGTTTTTGTTTTTTTGTTTTTTTTTGTTTTTGTTTTGGTATATGGAGGAAAATAGAACATAACAGAATCGGAAAGAAGCAGAGCCACTTAAAATGTCCTACAAAACATATCACTAGCAGAATCAGCTTTACCTTGGGATAAAGAATTGAATAAAGGAACTGGCTATTATCGTATTATATTTGATTAGGATGAGATAAAAAGATAACAATTATTTTTTACCGTCGGTTGAAGGAGAAAAATAACTTAGGTTTGTATTTGCTTGTTCGACATCTTCAAGTTTATGTATTTGTTCATATCAGCTTCAATTCGTATCTGATAGTTAGCCTCTTTTTCTTTCCATTGTAACTTTATCAGACAATTTTCAGTCATATTGTAACCTTTCTGGTTCCTATATATTAAGCAATTATCAGTTAATAAATATCTTCCCACAATTCTATGAGGTTGATTCCCTTAGGCTATGTTTAGTTGGGGGGTTTGAAGAGGAATTTAGAAAGGGAAAAGTCTAAATCCCTTCCTAAATCTCCCAACCAAACACAGTCTTAGTGATTTGATTTCAATTTTTTTTTTCATTCAAATCATCTTAATTGTTTCCCTAAAAATAATGAATAATATATTGAACTTGTTTTTACGCTAGTGAGTACAAATAACAAACCATATATAGGTAACTTGAATGTGACTTTAAAAAAAAAAAAGAAAAAAAAGTAACTTGAATGTGAACATGATCTATGCTTTTCTTGGTCTTGATTACTTAACTAGGTCATCCCATTTGCAGTACTGGCCTCCTGCTAATGCACGATAAAACCTATCCCTGCAGTAGACTGGCCTTCCATCAGCAGCTTCAGCAGCAGCTGCTGCTAGATCATCATCAGACTTCACCTCCACGGGCAATTTTAGCAGCTCGTCTTTTCTATATATTTACATAGACATAGCCATGGCAAAATCAAAGTAACATCAGTATATCTAAGCTGCAGATTAGGAAACTAAATCTATTTAAATACCTTATATTGTTTTTTTTGTTGATCTTTGAAGCTGAAACATTGGATGAGTTTGCTCCTGTTGCAAAAGTGTTCTGAATGAAATCCTCTACTGGGGTAGCAAAGATAAATAACAACACTGCTGAAACTAATAATGCCCCTGTTCCGACTAGTGTTTGTTTCAGCAATTTGATAACTGGTTTGACCTAGAGGAATAAAGAGTCATAAGCAATTTATGTTACTCTGTTTGTGTGTATATTGCAATGTATTGTTGCAAACAATTGGTATGTAAACTATTTTCTACTGAGAAATATAGTATCAGTTTATTTGTTGATCTGCAATATTACAAATTCAATGAATCTTGTTCATTTATTAGTACCTTATATGAGCCCAACAACCTGTCACGAGCCAATATCTGCAAGAAATGTAAGTTATCAATAGAAGAGTCCAAATCACATAGATTGTTCTTGTGCATATGCTAATTCTCATCCTCCTCACAGTACTCATTCTGTGTATTTATCTACCTTTACTATTCAATTGGTGAGAAATTTTAACTTCAGCTGAAAGTCACAAAATTTTGCTTGTCTAATGATTCAGTTATGGTTGGCTTATGTGTTAAGGCTAGCGTGGATGTAAAGTTTTTTGCTTTTGTCTAATGTGTTGATGGACACCAATGTCATCCACCTCTTGATGCCTTTCTTTCTTTCAATAAATCTGTATTTATATAAATAAATAAATAATGATTTCCATTATCAAACTTATGACTAACTTTTTGCTTGTTTGGCTTATAAATCTCAGTTCAATACTGGAGGCGTAAGTTAATCTGATCCTGTGCTTCTGTGGGCTGGTTGGCTGCTTATTCATAGTTGAGACAAAGTGATAACATGAACTGTGCCAGTGGAGGTAACATGAGAGCATATGGCGTTTTCATCTACATACATTAATATACTAGTGTAGACACCCCATTTTTGACCTACCTTAAGACTCAGACGTCATCGATTGAGCGTTCAGTGATTGTGCATGTTGTGCTCAGGTTACGGAGTCTCGGCTGAGAGCCTTGCCTCCGGACTTCGGGACTCTTTTGTGCTTTGTCTCGATTTGCGAACCAGGTTCTGTTTTCTCTTCCCGAAGGAAGGGAGAAGTCTCGTAGACCATCTCTCAATGGTCGTAGGCTACTTTTCGTGGTCGTAGACCACTGTTCCCGTTTGGAGACCAGTTTCAAGTTTTCGGAGCCGTCGGCCGTGCGCCTCGGTTCGGGACCGCTTAACTTTCTCCGTTTGCTCCGGTTTTTGGCACACACTTTGTTTCCTCTCTCTAGAGGGACACTGTGGCCCAGAAGACCACCTTTGTGGTCGCACGCCACTTTCGATGCTTAACAGCCTGTTTTCGAGGCACTCGGCTGCGCGTTTTGACCCCCGAACCCTCGTTTTGCATCCGTCTTGGTTCATTTTTGGCATGGACCCTATTTTCATTGTTTGGAAGGTGGTACAAGGGTGGGAGACTAACTTTTCTCCTTGGAGACCACTTTTCTACCGCCGGCCGATTTTTTGACAAGTAACTGGTCTCCCTCATTTTTGGGCCACAATTGCTGGTCTCCCACCACACCACTAGCTTGCATTCAGTTGAGAGACCACCAAATGGGGCTGCCGACCACTTTTTGTTGAGTTGACCCTTTTGAAATGGCTGGCCGACCACCTGAACTGGTCAGCCTACTCCCTCCAGTTCTGTCTTAGTGAGTTGATTCCAACTATGCCAGTTGCGAGGCACCGACTGCATCCTCCATACACGTGTATGGAGGATCTTTGGCCTTGGTTTGTAGCTTCTTTGAGAAGATTTGGCCTTATATCTCTATAAGAGAGGCCCTCATCTTCCTTGCAAAAGGTTCTGAAATTCTCTAAGGCATATACATCTATCTCCCTCAATCTCTCTCACTTTAAGCTTAGAAAGTGTGAAGTTTTTGGCCCTTTGCACATCATCTCCTAGCCTAACCCCTCCAACACCAACCTAAGTTTCTTGGAGGCATTTTTTAGAGGTTGAGGAGCTACATTTTTTATCCAAAAGCTGCTAGAGTTGCTGAGCTACAAGGGTAACACACTTTCTCCCTTTTGGTCTTTATTTTGCTTCATCTTTTTGCTATACTTGCAAGCATATTTGGGCTTTATCATAAACTGAAAAAAGTCTTATTTTGAGGTCCTTAACATGTTTGTTTAAGACCATTTTTCTATTGGGGGTCATCTACCCCCTTTGCATGCTTCATTTCATCTTATTTTGAGCCATGCCTTAGGGCCTTTGCATTGACCTTTGTTTGGTCTCTTAGCCACTGAAATCCAGTGGATTTTCAGTGGCTAGCATGCTGTTTTGAGCACCAAAATCAGAGAGGGGTGACCCTCTCACCCCTTGTCTTGTTTACTAACATATTTGGCCTAACAAAGGAGTCTTTATTTGCATGCTTCCAAGCCATGTTTTAGGCCATTTTTGGTGGGTTTTAGGACTTGCATAGGCTCTGTCCAGAGCCCATTTTTCCATTTTGGGAGTCCATCTTGCATGTGTAGAACAACCCTCTTTATAGCCTATCAAAGGAGCCTATCATTCTGGCATGCATAGACCATGTTTCAGTGGTTTTTTCGGCTTTATTTGGCATGTCATACCTCTAGATTTTTCTAGTTTGGTGACCTCTTGATTGCCTCACATGCTTGTAGTGCAAATCCTCTTTACTAGCTTACATTGCATGCTATTTTGGCCTTTGACTCTAGCACTTTTTGGCCATGCTTTAAACTGATTTTGTGCATGTTTTGGACTGCGTTAGCTCTATTTTTATGCCTCATGGTCGAATGATGCTTGCTATGCATGGTTGTAGTTCAATACCCTTGCCTAGCTTTGAGTTTTGAAGCCTATTGCATGCTTATGTTGAGGTGTTTCCATGTTTTGGGACCATTGTGCATCATATTTCAAAGCTTACATGTATGCCATATTCCCATGCTTTCCACTCTTTAAATGCGTTTGAGAGTCGTGCTTGTATGCCTCATTTTTGGACCATTGCATGAGCTTCATTTCCATGCCTTTCGAGCCATCATTTTAGTCCACTTTTCCCACTGTCTTGGACCTGCCTAGGGTCTGTTTGGGGCTGGTTTTTCCATTTGTGCATTGCTTTGCGTACCTCTAGTGTAATGCGCTTCATTAGTTTCGGTATTCAGGCCATCTAGCATACATTGTGTGAGGTGTTTACATGATTCGGGACCATCTTGCATGTCATTTTAGAGCTGGAAAATGTATGATTGTATGCCATATTTCATCCCTTGCCATGCTTTGGTAGAGCGGCATTCGATGCCTTTAGTTCGGTCCCTTGCATTGGGCATGTTTGCATGAGTGTTCCTGCCTTTAATTTCATCATGTTTGGCCACTGATTTGAGTGTGGCTGAGGCCCATTCATTTTAGTTTAAGCCCATCTTGCATTGTGTATGCCATTTAGTCCATGTTGTTGCATGATTGACCATTGCATTGTGTATGCCTTGATCATTTCATTGTTAGTCTTCATGTGTGCATTGCGTATGCCATATAGTTTTCATGTGCATTGAGTATGCCATTGATTATTTCATAGCATTGTGTATGCTAGTAGCATGTTTGCATATCATCATTTGCATGTTTGCATCATTTAGTGGCATTATGTTTAGGTTGCATGTTAGAGTTGCATTCATGCATGCCATGTGTATTGCATTGTGTTTGGAGTAGGGTTTAGTCTAGACACGGGAAACGAGGGATGTTTCGTACTCCAAGTGACGAAACGTGTCTCTATTCTCGGTCGCCGACACTCCGGATTACCCATGATGGAGTTTAGGCCTTATTGTGTTCATTTGTGCATCCATTTGACATTGAGTCATGCAATCCGACTCCTCGGCCATCATGCATCGAGATGCGTGATTGGTGGCACGAGGATCAAAGACCACACTCCCTAGAGCTCATGCAATGATGGGGAGAGTGGTCGTGCACACATATGTTGAAAATACTTTGCCATGCCCCTTTCTTGCTCTCTGTTACAGCAAGTCGAAAGCCAGCAGCAAAAACTGGTCGGTAGTATCCCTACAGCATGGTGGAGTTTCAGCCTTCTGGAGTTTTGTGCAGTGTTCTGGGACCAGTTGCAAACAAAGGCAAATCGGGGCATCGCGATGGATTTTCCGGCAAGGCGACTCGAGCATGCATGCATTCCTTGTCATTCAAGACCGAGTTGAGGCAGTCCATTTCATATGTTTTGCATGCTAGCTTATTTATTTTAGTTAATTTGTTAATTAATTAGGGTTGTGTAATAATTAGCTGTAATTCGTTATTCATTCGGTTGTGTATTATTTATTTGGACCCTCAGATGAGGGCAATGTTGTAATAAGTGTGCGTGTGTGTGATGTATGTCTTCCAACCCCATGTCTTTCTCCCTTTTATTTACCAGCTTATGATGGTTAGTTTGAGGGCACGTTTAAATTATCATCCTTATGCTCGTATGTTTGCATGCATTCATATGTCTCGCATGCACCAGGCTCGGCGCATCATACTAACTGCATTGTATTTCAATTCTGAGTTGAATACGTGTATCAGTTGTTGCATTTCATATGCCATTTTAGAATAGCTGAGCCTATCTTAGTTGCATTTTTGCATGTGTTGCATTAGGCATTTTTAGCATAGTTAGGATTCATGCATGTTTTCTAATTAGTTTCTTTCTTTGGCTTGGAGTACTCGGTAAGTGTTCATGCTTTAGCATCCTTGCATATGTGTGAGTGACTGCCATGATAGCATGCTTACCATGAGGCTATGTGCTTATATGATATAACTGCCTGAATGCCTATGGGTGAAGGTTGGGTTGCTGAGTTGGAATAATTCGTCGAAACCCGTGTTTTAGCCTACTTACGAGTAGCAAACTTCAATCCATTTTCAAAACAATCGGATATGCGATGCTTTGTTCTAACTTAGGCAATCTAGTCTATACTTGAATGCTGTGCGCATCACATAGTAATTCTAGGGTAATAACCGAAATAAGAGCACATAATATTTTCAAAACTCGATATCATGGTTAGTAGAGGCCGATCTTTGATCGGGCGAGCGGGGGTGCTCTCAAAGTGACCTTCCCCAATCGTACCCAAGTTCCCAAGCCGAGGCAACTTTGGTGATGACGGACACGTGGCCTTAGGCACGAGTCAAGGTTTCCTAAATTCTCCCAAAATAAAATATTTAGGTGGCGACTCAGTATCTGGCAAAGCAGTCCATGTTTGGCCCTTCTTTCTAAAAATCAATTTTTCAAAATGATTTGCCGAATTTGGACTCTTTGATGATTCATCGGTCTTGCATTGCACTCTACGAGATTAGATACAGGACCGAGACATTGAGTCTGAACTGTAGTGAGCCCAATGGACAAAACGGGACGTTCAGGGACGTCTACAGTTTCTGGCAAATCTGCTGGGGAATTAGAGAACTTGACTCGAACTCATGATATCTTGTTTTGACTACACTTATGTGTTTCTTTGCATTACATGTGCATTGGTGCGCCTAGGACGCCGTATTTGCCATCTGCTATTCTTGAACGGTTTACCGGAGGCTCGCTTTGAGAAGCGTGCCATAAGGTTGACCGGTTACGGGCTCTGCCACGATGGGAACACAAACCCCGATTTTTATCGGGGCATCCTTTTTGACCATTCGACCTAGTGCATATCGAAATCCGCAGTGACCATTCCAAGCTAGGACAAGTTGCTTACCCGATTATAGATTGTTTGAAACCGCTGCGTGCGTAGTGAAACGCTATCTCCTGACAAAATAGGACAGGGAAACCCTACCCCTCCATAGGGGTGTTTTTGGCTCTCACTTGTTTGCTATGTGCTTTTAGAGTGTGTCTCTACATGAATGCATATATCAGTTTGCAAGTCTGGGTATCAGGCCTACGGGCATCGATATCAGTGTTTTGAGAATCAGTTATATCTGCGGGTATCAGATTCAGTTTTGGGGCAAAATTCAGTGGAGAGCACAGTCATTCAGCTTTGCTCATATTTGTTCTGGTGAAATTGGGCTGAGATGCTTGTTTTCTCTTTTGCTAGGGTAGTCTTGGGAACCATAGCTTCAGAAGGCTTCGATATCCCCCGGGTGCATTGGACTTGTGCTGATAGACTTTGTCAGGTCAGAGATTCAGTTCAAGGGCAATCAGTGTTCATTTGCCAGAGGCAGGGTAAAAAGGCCAGTCAGGCACAGATCATCAGTTCAACAGTCTTTGGATCAATGATCATTATCCACCTCACCTGTGTGTAGTTGGGCTGAGATATCTGTTTCCACCTCAGAAAGGGGATACACATTTATTCAGTTAGATCAGCAGTTTTCAGTTAGCATGGAAGAGATGATGCGTCAGCTCCAGGAAAGTATAAAAACCATGCAGCAGGACACTATTCGTCAAGCAAAATTTGCCAAACAACAGGCCGAGGTCATGGCTCAATAGGTAGAGTTAATTGCCAAGCTACAACAGCAAACCGGAGCATCCGCTTCACACCAAGCTTCTCCCCTACCAAGAGTGCCAATACTCGGGGAGACAACTAATGTCCAGGAAGATACGGGCATTCCAACAGAGCCGGCTCCGCCTGCAATCCTACCCCAGCTGTCCAAGGCATAGACCAACCTGCCGGATTCTCCTTTTGAGTTCGAGGTGGACCCCACGACACTAAAAGTAAGCAAGCTTGAAAAGTTATTCAAGAGATCTCAAGGTGTGAAGCCCATTCCGGACATAGAGAATGGATATACCGATTCAACGGTGACATTACCAGACCAGTTCAAGATGCCACATATCGATCGTTTCAATGGTTCTGGAGACCCAATGGTGCACCTCCACCTATTTTCTGATATCCTGAGGCCAATGGGTTTGACCACAGCTCAAAAGCTGTCACTATTCGGTCGAATCATGTTTGGGATAGCCGCAATCTGGTATGCGAAATTGGAGGACTCTGTGAAACAGAAATGGGAAGAGCTGGCTGAGGCCTTTATTGCTCAATACTCCTACAACACACAGATCGAGGTCACAACTCGTGATCTTGAAGTCACCCGCTAAGAGCCAAAGGAGAGTTTCTCAGAGTTCGTGGCGAGATGGAGAGCAAAGGCCTCAATGATGACTACAAGGCCTTCCGACAAAGATCAGATCAGGATAATTGTTCAGAATCTGCATGGCAAGCTGTTGCAAAAGATGGTCGTCCTACCTCTGTTTACCTTTCCAGCCCTTCATGAAATGCAGGTTCAAATCGAGGATGCCATCAGACAAGGAATCTTTGTGGAAGATGATGAGCCTTTGCGAAAGAATGTTGTTCGCAGTTCCAATGCTACTACTAATGGTAGCACAGCTGCAAAATGCTTAGAAGTAGACTCTATCACCACTTCCCTCAATGGCCAAAAACCCGCCACTTCAAATCGGCCCCAAGCCCGAAAGTTCAATCCTCTTTACATGAGTCTCTTTCAAGCTTTGAAAAAACTGCGAGAAGAAGGGCACCTAGAACTCCTAGAACCCCAACCCCTTCCAAATCCTCTTCCACCAAGATATGACCCAGCTAAATATTGTGCCTATCATCAACAACACGGTCATGATACGAACCGTTGCATCCGCCTCCGTCATAAGATTCAGGATCTTATTGACGAAGAGACCCTAGCTCCACCCAAAGGACCTCAAGTTAGTACTGACTCGTCACCTCCCCACCTCAACCTCATCCATATACTACCATCCACCTTCGACCCCAGCATATACATCACCCCAGCCCATCTACCCAAGCCTGAGGTGTTCATTCCGAAAAGCATGGACTTATGCATGATGGGTGCACCTGAACTCCAATCATCTCAAACCCGTGAACCCACTACTTCTGAGTTGATGAGAATGATTGAAGATCTTTAAAGAACTGTGATAGATCTAGCCTCTGGGACATTGGTTCCATCATCGGCCACATCACATGCTAGGAGTTTCACGAAAAAAGGCTCCCCAATCTTGGGACAGGTTGTATTGTAAGAAGGCCAATCCCTTGGCAAAGTGGAGGCTAGTGGTAAGAACAAGGTAGGGGCAGGCATTGCTCCCCATGAACACCTTATGTGCGTTGTGGAGGCTTTGAAAATGGAAGGGCTAAACACACAGCAAGTGCTCGTAGTTGTTGCAAAGATTGTAGAGGATACTTTCGTCACTCAGAATGAGAGCAGTTCGAAGCAAGGGAAAAACCGGGAGAAGGGTTGTCGTACTAGAAACGATCTTTTAAGCTGTAAACCTGCACTCGAAAGAGATCGACAAACCAGGCCAGCACCTGCCAATCCCTTTGCTGGTGCGTCCAGCAAAAATCCAGAAACTTTAAAGTACCAACCCCGAGGTCAGAGGGTCTTCTATGCCCTCTATATGCCTTTGTCCAAAGCTCTCCAAATCCTTGTTGGACAAGGCCATCTCAAACCCCTTGAGCCTCGGCCTCTCCCGAATCCTCTTCCGGCTACGCATGATGCTGCCCAGTACTATGCCTTCCATCAACAAATCGATCATGGCACCGACAATTGCTTTCGTCTTCGCCACGAAGTGCAAGATTTGATTGAGAACGGGGTCATTGTCGCGCCAAGCTCGGCAAAGTCTATCGGCACTGGATCGGTGAACTTGGGAGATAATGTGACCATGTGATCGGGGGAATGAACCAGCTGCGGGTGGCGCTCGATTTACTCCAGACATGGGAATGGCACGCACTGTTTTGAGCAATATGCAAATACTAGTTTTTGTACTTTCTGACTTGGGTATTGGGTCAGTTTGTTATTTTGTAGATAATCAGTCTTTTTGTACTGAGTCAGTCGGGTCTGTCTTGTTGTATTGAGTTAGTCCTGTTACGTTGGAGTCGGGTGATTCCGGGGGTGTTACCTCGGACATCATTCTCTTGTTTTGTGTATGTCTTTTACACTCTTTTGAGTCTGTTTCTGCCTTGGAGCCAGTAACACCAGAAGATCTAAATGAAACAGTAGTGATTTTCACACTCTTGTGTTTGCTTCTGCCTTGCGCCAGTTGTGCCAGGAAACTTGAATAAAACGGCAATATATTTCACCTGCTCTTCTGTGCCTTGAAATCATTGCATTTGACCTTAGTTTTTCAAAACTTTTCGAACAATGTGTTGAAAACAAAGAGGAAGGAGTTCCTCGGGATTTACAAAAATTTGATCAAGTGAGAGAAAAAGAGGCATGCTAATCCCTCAATGAATGAGATCATGTTTGTTAATGTGAGTACTGAGAAGGATCCTGGCTTGATCCAGATTGGTTCTGCATTGTCTTCAACGCGAGCGATTAGTCGCTTTCTTAAAAAATTCCAAAAAATGTTTTGCGTAGTTCTACGAAGACCTGTGTGGAATCACTCTTGAGATTGTGCAGCTTAGGATCGCTCTCAGCCTCGAGACTCAACCCATTTGTTTCCAAACCTTGAACCTTAATTTAGAAAGTTCAAACGGTTAACCACAATGTAAGGCCCGTGTGGCCGGATCAGAAGCAGCCCATGAACTAGGGGCGAGAATATCAGATGTGATCAAAGGAAGTTTGTGAAGCTAGATCAAAAGCAGACCTTGAACTAGGGGCAAATATGTCAGATGTGCTCGAAGAGTCAAAAATGGGGTCATTGCTCAAGCTAATGAAGATCAGCAAGAATGCCAAATCCCAGAAGGGAAGAAAGAAGAAAGTATTGCTAAAGGATAACCGAGTTCCTATCCACAACACTAGGGGCAAATTCAGCCCCCCATTGGATGGACTCCTGCATCGTCAGTGAACAGCAGCCATTCTCCTGGAGTCAGATGACTTCAGGATCTCAAAACTATTTGACATGGACAATGCTACACTTTTACCCTTGAGAGGCTCGCTGGGCCGAAAACCCGGAAAAGCGACCCAGGCAAAAGTTAGAGCAAGAAAAAGAAGAAAAAGAACAAAAAAAATAATAATAATAAAAATGCAAAGAATGAAAAAAAAAAGAAGAAAAATGAAGAAAATGGAAAGAAAAAATGAACAAGAAAAAAGAAGAAGAGAAATGAAAAGAATTGAAAAGAAAAACAAAGCTTGCAAGGTTGAAAACCCAGAAAGGGCGGCCTTGGCAAAAGTTAGAGCACAAAAGGAGAGGTTAATACCCGAGTGTACCTTAACCCCCGAACTACGCAAGGCTTGATTCCTATGTTTGGGATACGTAGGCAACTTCATTCTGAAGTACAACCGTAAAACAGTTCAAATTCGACTGTGTCCATGTGACGGTTCTGGTCTTTGTCTTCTTTGTATCCGAGAATTTGGTTGTAATTGTCATTATGAGGACTGGTGGCCATGTGCTGCGGCGCTATTCAGACTAGGGGCAACTTTCTGTTGCCGTGCAGTACTGTGGTGCTATTCAGACTAGGGGAAACTTTCAGTTGCCATGCAGTGCCGTTTAGACAAGGGGCAATTTTTCATTATTTTGGATCTGAGGTTGTGCATCTCAAGAGTAAATTCTGCGCTCGTTGAGCAGTGGCCATTTGTAAAAACAGTTTTGAGAATTTTTAATGAAGTTGACTAATTTTCTCGAAAATTACTCCATTTTTCCAAAACTGGACCATTTCTTGGACCCAAAAAAGAAAAATTTTCAGTGCTCATAACCTGACTTGCATGATTTCAAATCAAAAAATCGAACAAGCATGTTAATCTAACTCTCATTTTGGTCAAAATTGTTTTAATAGAAAGCCAAAAACAAAAAAAATGGTCAAAATGATGAACTAGGGGCACAGTTGAGTCAGGTTTTATGTCTTTTCCCCATTGCCAACATACTCTCCAAGAAGGGCACTCATACCTGCCGAAAAATGGTACCACTGAAGCTAACCGCAAAAGGACAGAAAGCTCTCACATCCTTTAAGTAGCGAGGTATCGAGCCAAGTGCGAAGCACAAGCTGGAATGGATCAAGATATTCCAATTCCTCATCTAGATAGATCTAATCGCGTCCAAACTCCCCAGCAGAGCATCGTCAACCGATGTCAGCTGCAGATTTGCTACACACCCAGTTATAGCCCAGCCCCTCAGTGGGAGAAATTCATGTTGTGAACAAGAACAAGAATATGGTAGAATACCAAGGGCAAGAGCCCACAACTTCCTGCTTATCCATCAACCACCCAGGAGAGGGATAAAAAATGAGAGATTGAAGAATAGAGAGATGTGTGCTGAGAGAAAAGTGAGGAAAATGGCTTTTTTCAGAAAAATAGAGCTTGAGGACCGAGTGATGTGAGAACCACAAGTGAGAAAGGGTGGGAAACAATACCCGGAGAAACTGGCTCCTCGTGCATCGAGAGGTCTCTTACCTTTATAACACAGCTGAGTATTGTGTTTGTGTGTTTTTGTTTGTTTCGATTCTTGTTTTGAGTCGTTTGAGTGTCAATAGATGTGTTTAGGTTGTTTTACCTTGTTTTTCCTTTGTTGAGTTGTGTTTAGGTTATTTTACCTTGTTTTTCCTTTGTTGAGTTGTGTTTAGGTTGTTCTACCTTTTGTTTTTCGTTGTTGAGTCTTTTTGGCTGTGGTCAGTTGTAGGCTCAATACCCGGTTGAGAACCCTTTTTCTCATCTCACTTTCAAAAAATTGTTTTGTGCTCAGAGTACCATGCCATTCTCCACATTTGTGCAAAACAGAATTTGTTCTTTCATAAAACCGTAGGGTTCAACCCAGGTCATACAAGAATAGTAAAAATTAGGACCCATCTGAAACTATGAAAGTTCCGGGCTACAAAGCAAAATAAAAGAAAAGAGGGAAAATTTGGAGCGCCTGAGTTTGTTTCAACTTCTGCAAGTTCTCTCACTACATCCCATATGTTCGGAATGAGCTGTGTGCCGAATAAACCGAGTACTGTGTTATGAGCTGTGTGTTCAGAGTGAGCAGTGTGCTATTATGGGCCATGTGTTCAAAATGACCAGAATACTGTGTTATGAGCTGTATGTTCAAAAGAAACAGAGTACAGTGTTATGAGCTGTGTGTTCAGAATGAGCAGTGTGCTGTATGAGCTATGTGTTCAGAGTGAGCAGAGTACTGTATTGATTGTTTCAAAGCTAGAATGGCAATCAGAAGTGCTCTCCCTGAGTACGATTCCCCGTCAAAGTTATCTTGGCTATGTTTACAATGAGGGAAAGTTGTGAATATGATCAAGAAGGAAAACGACATTTGTGGTTTCTGCATGCCGAAGCTACCCCTTGTCAGCATTTTAGGACCTTTGTACTGCGAGTTGAAGGTAAGTGTTCGAAGAACACAATGGGAGGGAGATCCCCATCAGAGTAAAGTGGTTTACCGCCACTCACTCCATGAGGTGCTTTCTAAAGTGCCGCTTTGTTTGTTTATTGCATTCCCTAAACATCATGCTCTACATTGCTTGTAACATGAATTGTATCATCGCACTTATTGCGTTTATTTGCACCTTGTGTTATCTTGTATCATTTATCCTTTTACGTCGAGCTGCGTTTAGGATCGTTGTCCTCCGAGACTTTTTCAGGTTACGCCGAGCACGCACCTGATAGTTTGTTGGATCTCCTCTCACGATTTCAGCGTGGTTTGAGTGTCCCATTCCTCACACGATTTTAGCGTGTTTGGAATTTATCCCAGGACACCTGATGCGCGGGCCTGGGCGGGTTTTATCTCAGGTTGCGTTGTAGACGCGCTGGGCGGGTTGTTGGACCTCCTCTCACGATTTCAGCGTGGTTTGAGTGTCCCTTTCCTCACACGATTTCAGCGTGTTTGGAATTTATCTCATGTTGCGTTGTATACGCACCTAGGCGATTGTTTTCGAGCCTCTTCTCACGATTTCAGCGTGGTTAGAGTGTTCTTTTCCTCACACGATTTCAGCGTGTTTGGAATTTATCTCATGTTGCGTTGTATACGCACCTAGGCGGTTGTTTTCGAGCCTCTTCTCACGATTTCAGCGTGGTTAGCATGTTCTTTTCCTCACACGATTTCAGTGTGTTTGGAATTCATCTCAAGTTGCGTTGTGTATACACCTAGGCGTTTGTTTTTGACCTCCTCTCATGATTTCAGCGTGGTTTGAGTGTCCCTTTCCTCACACGATTTCAGCGTGTTTGGAATTTATCCCAGGTTGCGTCGTGTACGCACCTGGGCATTTTGTTTTCGACCTCCTCTCACGATTTCAGCGTGGTTTGAGTGTCCCTTTCCTCACACGATTTCAGCGTGTTTGGAATTTATCTCAGGTTGCGTCGTTTATGCACCTAGGCGGTTGTTTTCAAGCCTCTTCTCATGATTTCAGTGTGGTTAGAGTGTTCTTTTCCTCACACGATTTCAGCATGTTTGGAATTTATCTCAGGTTGCATTATGTATGCACCTAGGCGGTTGTTTTCGAGCCTATTCTCACGATTTCAACGTGGTTAGAGTGTTCTTTTCCTCACACGATTTCAGCGTGTTTGGAATTCATCTCAGGTTGCGTTGTGTATGCACCTAGGCAGTTGTTTTCAGGCCTCTTCTCATGATTTTAGCATGGTTAGAGTGTCCCCTTCCTCACACAATTTCAGCGTGTTTGGAATTTATCTCCGGTTGAGTGAAACACTCTCTTGATTGGTTTCCTTTGTTCTTCCTCCTCTCACGATTCCAGCGTGGTTGGAGTGCATTACCCCTTTTGCATCTATTGCTCTATCTGTTACATCCATCGCATCATATTTGTTTTATGCTGGTCTAGGAGACCTTAAATCCTCTGGTCTAGGAGACCTTAAATCCTGCATCTTTATTCGCACTGTCTTGTGCACTTTCCGGTCTAGGAGACCTTAAATCCTCTAAAGGTACAATTCCTTTGGTGTTTGTCGTGCCCGAACGACTTCCGGCGGTCTGGTATAGCCACCTGCCTGTGTTTGCAGTGAGTTCCTAGGAGACCAACTGAGACGGTGGAAACTAGAGTTCGAATGGCTCATGCCTAGAACGCAGAGGTTCGGGATTTCCGAGACTAAAGTCTAGTTTAAATACCCAGGGGTATATCTTCGGCTTGAAATCTATATGGCAGCCCCATAGATTGAGATAGCATGTGTATGCGCCTCAATTCTGGATACTAAACCAACCTAATCTGTCACCCTATTGGAGAATAGGGAAGGCTGCGACCATAGTCAGGGAGAAAAGTAGTACCTGCGGTTCAACCGAGAAGAAGGGGAAGGTCCCTAGCAGCATGAGGTAGGTCATTGCCAATTGCCCTTGTAAGGTACCTTCACTTCCTAGCTATTGCATTGCATTGCATTGCATAAATCCTGAATTGTCAAACCGGCTTCGCTTAGCGTATAAGTCCAATCTTCAAACCGGCTACGCGTAGCGTATAAGTACAATTTTCCAACCGGCTTCGCGTAGCGTATAAGTCCAATTATCAAAATCTTCCTGCATAACATTTTGCATTCCGGCGCCTGCTTAAATTGTTGCATTTATTATATATATTTGTTTCGTTACAGCTTTCTTTGCATGATCATAAGTTATGACCGGCTTTATGCATGTCTCTTGCATTTTGCCCCTGCCTGCGGGCACATCTCTTGTTTATCTCGCCTGTTTGTTTAAGTCTTTGGCCTCGTCAAAAATGGATCATCTCTGGGCTTTGACATTCACTCCCGTCACTTATGACTTTCGAGTTCTTTCAAAGAGGGGCAACTGTAGACGCCCCATTTTTGACCGACCTTAAGACTCAGACGTCATCGATTGAGCGCTCGGTGATTGTGTATATTGTGCTCAGGTTACGGAGTCTCAACTGAGAGCCTTGTCTCCGGACTTTGGGACTCTTTTGTGCTTTGCCTCGACTTGCGAACCAGGTTCTGTTTCTCTTCCCAAAGGGAAGAAGAGGTCTCGTACTTTTCGTGGTCGTAGACCATTGTTCCAATTTGGAGACCAATTTTCGGTTTTCGGAGCCGTCGGCCGTGCACCTCGGTTCGGGACCGCTTAACTTTCTCCGTTTGCTCCGATTTTTGGCACACACCTTGTTTCCTCTCTCTAGAGGGACACTATGGCCTGGGAGACCACCTTTGTGGTCGCACGCCACTTTCGATGCTTAACAGCCTATTTTCGGGGCACCCGGCTGCGCGTTTTGACCCCCGAACCCTCGTTTTGCATCCGTCTTAGTTCATTTTTGGCATAGACCCTATTTTCATTGTTTGGAAGGTGGTACAAGGGTGGGAGACCACCTTTTCTCCTTGGAGACCACTTTTCTACCGCCGACCGATTTTCTTGACAGGTAACTGGTCTCCCTCATTTTTGGGCCACAATTGCTGGTCTCCCACCATACTACTAGCTTGCATTCAGTTGGGAGACCACCAAATGGGGCTGCCGACCACTTTTTGTTGAGTTGACCCTTTTGAACTGGCTGGCCGACCACCTAAAGTGGCTGGCCGACCACCTGAACTGGTCGGCCTACTCCCTTCAGTTTTGTCTCAGTGAGTTGATTCCAACTGTGCCAGCTGGGAGGCACAGACTGCATCCTCCACACACGTGTATGGAGGATCTTTGGCCTTGGTTTATAGCTTCTTTGAGAATCTTTGGCCTTATATCTCTATAAGAGAGGCCCTCCTCTTCCTTGCAAAAGGTTCTGAAATTCTCTAAGGTATATACATCTATCTCCCTCTATATTTCTCCCTCTAGGCTTAGAAAGTGTGAAGTTTTTGGCCCTTTGCACATCATCTCCTAGCCTAACCCCTCCAACACCAACCTAAGCTTCTTGGAGGCCTTTTTTAGAGGTCGACGAGCTACATTTTTGGTCCGGAAGCTGCTGAAGTTGCTGAGCTACAAGGGTAACACACTTTCTCCCTTTTGGTCTTTATTTTGCTTCATCTTTTAGCTATACTTGAAAGCATATTTGGGCTTTGTCATAAACTGAAAAAAAGTCTTATTTTGAGGTCCTTAACATGTTTGTTTAAGACCATTTTTCTGTTGGGGGCCATCTACCCCCTTTGCATGCTTCATTTCATCTTATTTTGAGCCATGCCTTAGGGCCTTTGCATTGACCTTTGTTTGGTCTCTTAGCCACTGAAATCCAGTGGATTTTCAGTGGCTAGCATGCTATTTTAAGCACCAAAATCAGAGAGAGGTGACCCTCTCACCCCTTGTCTTGTTTACTAGCATATTTGGCCTAATAAAGGAGCCCTTATTTGCATGCTTCCCAGCCATGTTTTAGGCCATTTTTGGTGAGTTTTAGGACCTGCATAGGCTCTGCCTAGAGCCCATTTTTCCATTTTGGGAGTCCATCTTGCATGTGTAGAACAACCCTCTTTATAGTCTATCAAAGAAGCCTATCATTCTTGCATGCATAGACTATGTTTCAGTAGTTTTTTGGGCTTTATTTGGCATGTCATACCTCTGGCTTTTGCTGGTTTGGTGACCTCTGGATTGCCTCACATGCTTGTAGTGCAAATCTTCTTTACTAGCTTGCATTGCATGCTATTTTGGCCTTTGATTTTAACACCTTTTGGCCATGCTTTAAACTGATTTTGTGCATGTTTTGGACTGCCTTAGTTCTATTTTTATGCCTCATGGTCGAATGATGCTTGCTATGCATGGTTGTAGTTCAATACCCTTGCCTAGCTTTGAGTTTTGGAGCCTATTGCATGCTTATGTTGAGGTGTTTCCATGTTTTGGGACCATTGTGCATCATATTTCAGAGCTTACATGTATGCCATATTCCCATGTTTTCCATTCTTTAAATGCATTTGAGAGTCATGCTTGTATGCCTCGTTTTTGGACCATTACATGAACTTCATTTCCATGCCTTTCGAGCCATCATTTTAGTCCACTTTTCCCACTATCTTGGACCTACCTAGGGTCTGTTTGGGGTTGGTTTTGCCATTTGTGCATTGCTTTGCGTACCTCTAGTGTAATGCGCTTCGCTAGTTTCGGTATTCGGGCCATCTAGCATGCATTGTGTGAGGTGTTTGCATGATTCGGGACCATCTTTCATGTCATTTCAGAGCTGAAAAATTTATGATTGTATGCCATATTTCATCCATTGCCATGCTTTGGTAGAGTGGCATTTGATGCCTTAAGTTCGGTCCCTTGCATTGGGCATGTTTGCATGAGTGTTCCTGCCTTTAATTTCATCATGTTTGGCCACTGATTTGAGTGTGGCTGAGGCCCATTCATTTTAGTTTAAGTCCATCTTGCATTGTATATGCCATTTAGTCCATGTTGTTACATGATTGACCATTGCATTGTGTATGCCTTGATCATTTCATTGTTAGTCTCCATATGTGCATTGCGTATGCCATATAGTTTTCATGTACATTGAGTATGCCATTAATTATTTCATAGCATTGTGTATGCTAGTAGCATGTTTGCATATCATCATTTGCATGTTTGCATCATTTAGTGGCATTATGTTTAGGTTGCATGTTAGAGTTGCATTCATGCATGCCATGTGCATTGCATTGTGTTTGGAGTAGGGTTTAGTCCAGACACGGGAAACGAGGGACGTTTCGTACTCCAAGTGACGAAACGTGTCTCGATTCTCGGTCGCCGACACTCCGGATTACCCATGATGGAGTTTAGGCCTTATTGTGTTCATGTGTGCATCCATTTGACATTGAGTCATGCAATCCGACTCCTCAGCCATCATGCATCGAGATACGTGATTGGTGGCACAAGGATCGAGGACTACACTCTCTAGAGCTCATGCAATGACGGAGAGAGTGGTTGTGCACACATATGTTGAAAATACTTTGCCATGCCCCTTTCTTGCTCTATGTTGCAGCAAACCGAAAGCCAACAGCAAAAACTGGTCTGTAGTATCCCTAGAGCATGGTGGAGTTTCAGCCTTCTGGAGTTTTGTACAATGTTCTAGGACCAGTTGCAAACAGAGGCAAATCGGGGCATCGCGATGGATTTTCTGGCAAGGCGACTAGAGCATGCATGCATTCCTTGTCATTCAAGACCGAGCTGAGGCAGTCCATTTCATATGTTTTGCATGCTAGCTTATTTATTTATGTAATTTGTTAATTAATTAGGGTTGTGTAATAATGAGCTGTAATTCGCTATTCATTCAGTTGTGTATTATTTATTCGGACCCTTTGAAGAGGGCAATGTTGTAATAAGTGTCTGTGTGTGTGATGTATGTCTTCCAACCCCACGCCTTTCTCCCTTTTATTTACCAGCTTATGAAGGTTAGTTTTACGGCACATTTAAATTAGCATCCTTATGCTCGTATGCTTGCATCCATTCATCTGTTTTGCATGCACCGGGCTCGGCGCATCATACTAACTGCATTGTATTTCAATTCCGAGTTGAATACGTGTATCAGTTGTTGCATTTCATATGTCATTTTAGAATAGCCGAGCCTATCTTAGTTGCATTTTTACA
>NW_021025204.1:269353-297778 GCF_004153795.1 Camellia sinensis | reverse complement strand
AGAATTTGGAATAGTCTCAACTTTTATAGTCATGATTAGTAAATTCACCACATTGAGGGCAAACCTAGCAATATGTTCTACTGTGGATTGGTTTCCGTTCCCATGAAAGAGGACAAAATCTGGTATCCTGAAACCTCTTGGATATTCATGTACCCTATCGACCCATTCTGGTATGGTTTTCTATACACAGGGGTCTGGACCCCCCGAGCCATTGGTCCACACAACTCCCTAACTATCTCAGTGATCTGGTCCCTAGGGACCATATTTGCGCCTGCTGAACCACCATTGGGGGAACAAACACAGGATTTGGTGGACAACCTTGTGCTTGTGTTCCTCTTGGTCCATAAGGTGGTACATTTGGGACTGGTTGTCCCTTGGTAGAGGTGCTGTTGGGGGTGTAGGTAACCTCTTTGAGCCTTCCTGCGAAAGGACCCACGAAAGGTGCTGGAACAGGTATTGTATCCCTTCCACTTGTAGGAAAACCTTCCAACCCCCCGGGTATAAATTCGAATAAGGGATTATTGTACCCCCTGGTGCCAGGTATGGCTTCGAATGTGGGATTTGGAATTATTTTTTATGCCATTTCTTGTACCGGGCTAGATCCATTCATTTGCATGGCTTCACTGTTGAACATTGAGGCATTCTGGGGCTGCTACAGGCCTTGAAATGGGTTCGTACCAAGACTGAGGTGGTAATCTTTCATGAATCTGATTACTGGTTTGACCATTAGAATGTCCATTAGCTTGCATAGGCTGTTTTTCTCTAGCCAATCTTTGCTGAGGGACATTCACCTCCTCTATGTGTCTTACAATTCGTTGGTTGGTGGTTATTCATTCGATCCAAAAAGGATACTGCCCACCTTTCCATTGTGTTTATTATATGTGTCCCATGGCATCTACCAAGCTGCCCCACGGATTGACTGGCTGAGTAGATGGGACACTGGATGGTCCAATTCCTTGGTCTCGTCCACTATTACGAACAAATGGTATTTGCTCTGAAGTATTGGTTTGTTCGACCATGGGTTCCGATAGGATAGGAGTCTCCACAGGATTGTTATCCATTATCCTCTGGATTGGATGTCTCCACTTCTCCTTCCACGCCTTCTTCAAACGTTCATTTTCTCCTTGTCTCCTACGTCTAGCCATTTTTTTTTTAAAAGGTCCCACCGGGCGTGCCAAAAATATATGTTGGCTTTTTTGGCTTTCGAAGGTTACTTTCGTAATTATGAGCGTGCCAGCAAGGATCAATCAGTCCTTACAGAATTGTAATTGCCAAACAATTATTAGACGATTGTGTTTATGGTTCTTTCGGCCTCAATAAAGAGGACTTTTACTGGTGGCTTACTGGTAATTTGACTCAGAAAACTCGAGCATAAGAACAGTTAAATAAACTAAAGTATTTTATAGTATGAAAAACTTACAATGATCTTAGTTCCGTAGAGAATTACAGCGGCAATATACTTGACAACTACTCCTACAAATGAAGTGCAGCGCAGAAACTTAAAGTACAGGAATATAAAGGACAGGAAATAACACTGGAATATGTAAAGTGATTCTTTAGATTTTTCTCCCCCCTTCTCTCTGGTCCTTCCTGCTATTTATACTTTCCAAGATAACCATCGAATCGTACTTCAAACCGTCGAACTGCTCCTTCGTAATTGCTGATCATGTACCTTATAAGTAGCTCCACTAGCCTTCACTTGCATTAGGCTTCCCCCTTATATTCGAATTTGAATGTGAGCAACCGTTGAAGCCACGTCACTGTACGTCTCTTTGTTGATCGCCTACTACTCAGATCTTATAAAACCAATATTAATTGCACGTGTATGATCAGGATCGAAGACCTACCTGGTCTCCCCATATTACCCTCCCTTTGTCACGTGTCGAATTGTCACTGGCTTAGTACAAAATGTATAGCCAACAAAAACGTATCAATATAATGGAAAATGTTAATGTAAACATTTAAAACAAATGAATATCTTCAACTATTAACTAAAGGTCTTGTATGTCCTCTTATTATGCCGATCAATACTTCCACATTGACTACACTTCGTTGCCCTTTTGAACTCTCCACTAGAAGCAATTATGTTCGTCTTTGGCTTACCAGCTAGACTCTTACTCAATGGTAATAAAATCATAGCATCATTAATCAAGTTTCCCAATAGTTGAAACTGTGCCAATTGTAAACGAGTATGCTTGACGATATATATTATATTTAATGGCAATAGTATCATTCCCATATTTGCACAACAACATGACGTATCCATCTTGTAACAACCTCGACCTGTGATTTACCTTAATCTTTGATTTAGAATGCCTAATAAGTAATTAAGAGAAAATCTTAAGTTAATTATATGTGGTTGTGTTATTTGGTTTGTATCTGTCTATCATAGAAATATTTGTCTGTGTTTTTGTTCTGTTTTGAGAATTGAAGGCCTTATCGGTATGTGATCACAAAATTGACTTGGTTTATGTGTTATTTAGAATTTTTAGAAAATTATGGTAGGTTTAAAGAAATTCGATTCGGAACCAAATAATTAGAATAAAGTAATTATGAATTGCTTAGCTTAATTAAAAATAATTAGAGCTTTTTAATTAGGCCTATATAAGGCTATTAATGACTCAATAACATTCATCTTCATTTTTTTAAGAGCAAAACAATGAGAGAGAGAGAGAGAAGAGAGAGAGAGAGAGAGTTAAAGTGTAGGAGCTTGAGTTCAAGAGAAAATGAGATTGAATTGAGAAAAAATTTGGAGCATTTGACTTGTGAGCTTAACCAACTTAACAACCAAGCATATCGATCATGTAAGGTAAGAATTCAACCTTTTAGCCTTGTAATTGAGTCACTTAGCACATGAATTCAAGAATTTAGTTGATTAATGCAAGAATTGAGTTGATGGAATAGAAAGGAAGATCATATCCTGCATGTATGCATTTTAATCCCATTTTGAGTTTGAATTTCAACTAACTCCCTTACATACATAAGGTTTTTGTAGAAGGACTTGAAGAATTTTTCATGTTTTTACACTTTTCACTCCATGAATTTATGTTTTGAGAAAAAAGAGATTTCGATTCTATATATGCATGTTATGTTTCAAAATTTTGAGTTTTGTTTTGTACAATTGGCAAAACTTTGGTTTGATTCTGCAAAATAACTCCGATCTACGTGAAGATTTCTTAGATTTCAAAAGTTTTGGCCAAAAAACACAAAATATGAGATTTAAACATGTGCTTTCTTTTCACATAAGATGCTAAAAAATCTTGCATAATTTGGTAAATCGACCGTTTTATTTCTTTAGAACGTTATTTTTGTTCTCCAATCTTTTTTGCTAATTTCATATTGTCATAGAAGTTAGGTTTGAGATTTAAATTATTTATTATTGTTTATTTTCATATCCTTGGGTAAGACATAAATGATGAGAATTTGAATTAGAGTCAAACTATCTTTTATTTTTAAATATTTTGAAAATCTTTTATCTGTAAATATTTTTGAAATCTTTTATATCCCATGCCATAAGTAATTAAAAAGTGAAATAAAATATAAAAAAAAAGATAAGAAAAAATAAGGAATAGAATGAGAGAAGGAATGATGTGCCACGTAAGAAAGAGGTCATGAGATATTAGGATGGAGTTTGATGAGAATTTGAATTAGAGTCAAAATCATCTTCTATTTTAATATTTTTGAAAATCTTATCCATGCCATAAGTTATTTAAAAAAGTGAATAACAATATAAAAAGATTAGAAAAAAATAGGAAATATATTAAGAAGAATGGATGCCACGTAGGAAAGAGGTTCATAAGATGTTAGGTTAGGAGTTTTGAATTTTTTAGAGATCACTCATTTGCTTATATTTTGTATAGATTTTATTATTTTTAATAAATGAGGTGGATCTCCCTCCCCCTGTAGGGATTAGCAATCTAACGGACTCCCAAGTATAATAATTTTTCAAACAATATATAAAAAAATTATTCAATCAGTGATATTTAAAAATTATTATAAATTTCTGAAAAATTATAATTATAGTATTTAATATTATAATATTTGTCACTATTTTAATTATTTTTTTATGACACCACTTTCTTTATTTATTTCTCATATACATAAATATTTATACCATCTAAAAAAAAAAAAAAAAGACTTGCGATAGATTCCAACACAATTAAAATCCATTAATCCCAAACAAAAAACACTTACACCATTAGTTTTATATTAATAATTGTTACCAAATCTTTTTTCTTTTTAAATTTAAAATGCTGCGATATCCCATCATCGTCGAACTTCCGTCGACGTCCACTTGAAACTTATCGAAATATTCAACGTTCACCCACAACCAAAAAAACAACCAACAAAACAAAATATGGAACTAGGACTCTCTCTTTCTTGTTGTAAACAAAGCATAAGCCTGTAAAAGCCTGATAGTCATTTAACTTTCTTGATAATTAAGTTGGTGTCACATGCCATAATTCGGGGATAGGCTTATGAATGTATATCACATACATCCACCTTTTTGCAAAGTTATAAAAGTCTCTTGCTAGGATAATCTACATAAATTCACAGTGCCATGTAATGTTTATGTCTCCCGCACATGTGAACGCTTGTGTTCTAGAAACATTCAAATCCCAAGAGTATTCATCTGGGGATGTTTAGGAAGTGTTTCATGAGTATGGCATTCCATAAATATATGTTACAATCCGTGATCTTTTGGAATGTCTAATAATTTGTTTAGGGAATATAATTAGAATGAGAAGTGGTAGGACAGCAAAATGTTAATCAAACTTACTAACTCTCCTTCTCATTCACAGTGTGATAAATTGATTGAAATAAGGAGAAAACACATTAATTAATAAAGTGATAAACGCCAACTGGAGAATTAATATAAAGGATTAATATACTTATATAATATATTTATTTTGTGTAGGGTTTGAATATGTAAGTATACTTTCTCAATTTTGATCAAACTTGGTGAATAAGGGAAACTATGAGGCTGTATAATAGTCGTAATCCGGTGCTGTACAATCTCAGGATCGATTCCAGGCATGTCTTCGTAGGACCGCGCGAAAACATCTTTGAAATCTTTTAATAAAGCGACTAGGCGCTTGTGTTCCTCTGAAGACAACGTGGACCCGATCTGGACCAGCCGCGGGTCCTCTCAGTACCAATATTCACAGTAGTGATTTCATCCACTAAGGGTTTAACAAATCTTTCCTGCTCTTGTTCAATTAAGCGTTGCAAAACCAGAAGAATTTCTTCCTCGTCGTTTTTATCAAAATTTTGAAAGTCTGAATTAATGCAATATGCTGAACCACCATTGGGGGAACAAACACAGGATTTGGTGGACACACTTGTGCTTGTGGTCCTCTTGGTCCATAAGGTGGTACATTTGAGACTGGCTGTCCCTGTGGTAGAGGGTGCTGTTGGAGGTGTAGGTAACCTCTTTGAGCCTGTCCTGCGAAAGGACCCACGAAAGGTGCTAGAACAGGTATTGTATCCCTTCCACTTGTAGGAAAACCTTCCAACCCCCCGGGTATAAATTCGAATAAGGGATTATTGTACCCCCTGGTGCCAGGTATGGCTTCGAATGTAGGATTTGGAATTATTCTTATGCCATTTTCTTGTACCGGGCTAGATCCACCAATTTGCATGGTTTCACTGTTGAACATTGAGGCATTCTGGCCTGCTACAGGCCTTGAAATGGGTTCGTACCAAGACTGAGGTGGTAGTCTTTCATGGTTCTGATTATTAGTTTGACCATTAGAATGTCTATTAGCTTGCATAGGCTGTTTGTCTCTAGCCAATCTTTGCTGAGGGACATTTACCTCCTCTATGTGTCTTACATTCGTTGGTTGGTGGTTGTTCATTCGATCCAAAAAGGATACTGCCCACCTTTCCATTGTGTTTATTAATTGCTGTCCCATGGCATCTACCAAGCCGCCCCACGGATTGACTGGCTGAGTAGATGGGACACTGGATGGTCCAATTCCTTGGTCTCGTCCACTATTACGAACAAATGGTATTTGCTCTGAGGTATTGGTCTGTTCGACCATGGGTTCTGATAGGATAGGAGTTTCCACAGGATGTGTTATCATATTATCCTCTGGATTGGATGTCTCCACCTCTCCTTCCACGCTTTCAAGGATCAATCAGTCCTTACAGAATTGTAATTGCCAAACAATTATTCAGACGATTGTGTTATGGCTACTGGTAATTTGACTTCAGAAAACTCGAGCATAAGAACAGTTAAATAAACTGAAGTATTTCATTAGTATGAAAAAACTTACAATGATCTTAGTTCCGTAGAGAATTACAGCGGCAATATACTTGACAACTACTCCTACAAATGAAGTGCAGCGCAGAAACTTAAAGTACAGGAATATAAAGGACAGGAAATAACACTGGAATATGTAAAGTGATTCTTTAGATTTTTCTCCCCCCTTCTCTCTGAGGTCCTTCCTGCTATTTATACTTTCCAAAGATAACCATCGAATCGTACTTCAAACCGTCGAACTGCTCCTTCGTAATTGCTGATCATGTTACCTTATAAGTAGCTCCACTACGCCTTCACTTGCAGTTAGGCTTCCCCCTTATATTCGAATTTGAATGTGAGCAACCGTTGAAGCCACGTCACTGTACGTCTCTTTGTTGATCCGCTACTACTCAGATCTTATAATAACCAATATTAATTGTCACGTGTATGATCAGGATCGAAGACCTACCTGGTCTCCCCATATTACCCTCCCTTTGTCACGTGTCGAATTGTCACTGGCTTAGTACAAAATGTATAGCCAACAAAAACGTATCAATATAATGGAAAATGTAATGTAAACATTTAAAACAAATGAATATCTTCAACTATTAACTAAAGGTTCCTTGTATGTCCTCTTATTATGCCGATCAATACTTCCACATTGACTACACTTCGTTGCCCTTTTGAACTCTCCACTAGAAGCAATTATGTTCGTCTTTGGCTTACCAGCTAGACTCTTACTCAATGGTAATAAAATCATAGCATCATTAATCAAGTTTCCCAATAGTTGAAACTGTGCCAATTGTAAACGAGTATGCTTGACGATATATATTAATATTAATGGCAATAGTATCATTCCCATATTTGCACAACAACATGACGTATCCATCTTGTAACAACCTCGACCTGTGATTTACCTTAATCTTTGATTTAGAATGCCTAATAAGTAATTAAGAGAAAATTCTAAGTTAATTATATGTGGATTGTGTTATTTGCGTTTGTATCTGTCTATCATAGAAATATTTGTCTGTGTTTTTGTTCTGTTTTGAGAATTGAAGGCCTTATCGGTATGTGATCACAAAATTGACTTGGTTTATGTGTTATTTAGAATTTTTAGAAAATTATGGTAGGTTTAATAGAAATTCGATTCGGAACCAAAATAATTAGAATAAAGTAATTATGAATTGCTTAGCTTAATTAAAAATTAATTAGAGCTTTTTAATTAGGCCTATATAAGGCTATTAATGACTCAATAACATTCATCTTCATTTTTTTAAGAGCAAAACATGAGAGAGAGAGAGAGAGAGAGAGAGAGAGAGAGTTAAAGTGTAGAAGCTTGAGTTCAAGAGAAAATGAGATTGAATTGAGAAAAAATTTGGAGCATTTGACTTGTGAGCTTAACCAACTTAGCAACCAAGCATAATCGATCATGTAAGGTAAGAATTCAACCTTTTAGCCTTGTAATTGAGTCACTTAGCACATGAATTCAAGAATTTAGTTGATTAATGCAAGAATTGAGTTGATGGAATAGAAAGGAAGATCATATCCTGCATGTATGCATTTTAATCCCATTTTGAGTTTGAATTTCAACTAACTCCCTTACATACATAAGGTTTTTGTAGAAGGACTTGAAGAATTTTTCATGTTTTTACACTTTTCACTCCATGAATTTATGTTTTGAGAAAAAGAGATTTCGATTCTATATATGCATGTTATGTTTCAAAATTTTGAGTTTTGTTTTGTACAATTGGCAAAACTTTTGGGTTTGATTTTGCGAAATGTTTGTAATTCTTCACGTACTATGAGTTTCTTAATGTTTCACCAAGTTTTGGCCCAAAATGATGTGTTTTGAAGCTTTGAAATTGAGTTTTGAACTTGGGAAGCAAATCTAGAAATTCCAGAATTCGGCATCACTGCTCGAGCAACAGATGTTGCGCTTGAACGACCACCCTTTGTTTTGTGCTTCTGCTCGAGTGAAGAAGTCTAAGCTCTAGCATAAAATTCATGCTTTCAGAAGTTTACAAAATTTTGTAGACTGCTCTAACGACCTAAGTTGCACTCGAGTGGAGACCCATTTTACTCAGTCTTTGGCTCGAGCGACTGTCTAGCGTCCGTCAAGCGGAAAAATCATGCAACCAGTACTTTTGCAGACTTTGCAGACCGCTCGAGCAACCAATGTTGCACTTGAGCGGACTGCACTGATTTTGAAAATTTGACTTGGCCTCGTTTGGGAAGAGGCTAATTTAGTAACTTTTTGGCTTTTTGGCTAAAAAAGTAGGTAAAAAAAACTTGTATGTTTGGGATGACTTTTTGGCTAATTACGAAAAGATGTGCAAAAAGTAGAGAGAAAAGAGAATCTTTGACTTTTTGGTATGAATTGTTGGCTTTTTGGCTAATTTAGTAACTTTTTGTCTAATTGGCTAAAATAGCCTCTTGCCAAACGAGGCCTAGTGTTTCAAGTTACATTTTGGCATCCTCATTGCATTTTAGGCGTTCCTAAGCCCTAATTAAGACATAATAATGAAGATAAAGATTAGAAACACACCCAGGCAAGAAAGAAATAAACTAAATGTATTCCGAGTGTATGTTGCAATGTGTATCCGTTCTGTGTTTGTGTAGGTCACGCGCCATAAGATATCTGCTTTGTCTACTCTGTTTGTCTGTTATTGAAGCCAACTGTGAGTAATAACTTTGTAAATCTATGTTCAATTACAAGTATTTTCTGAATGATATAATATGATCTGTTTTCTAAATTATTATTTTCTATATAAATCAATAGTTGTCCAATATTTTTGAAATGTATTCATGGCATTATTAGCTTCAAATGACATCTATTATCTGTTCTGTTATATCTCAATTATGGGCCAACTGAACGTCTCATGAGCCAACTGTATCGTCTCTGTGCACATGAGTCAACTGTATGCCTTTATAGACGTCCCTTTATGGGTCAATTATTTCTGTTAGTGCTAATGGATGTACTACTTACGATTGCCTGTAAATTTTGATTATGAAGATGATTCTGATTTCATTTCTATTACGAATACTGATTTCTAACCAAGAATATGAATCCACTTCTGATAAGAGCTGAATTCTATTTTATGTATATGTTATGGACAACATTTATTAAATCCTTTACTCTGTTATTATTTACTGGACTCCACCTCACTATATTATTTATGTATGTAGATGACCAAGCGTGTGGCCAAGCTTAGAGTTGATTGCCTGGAGTTTCGTTTTGTCAGCCAACCTTTGTGCCTCCCGAGAAGGTTCCGAAGAGAGACAAGTGGTCGAGCTTTATGAACTGAGTTTAGGATTTTCTTTCTTTTACTGAATCTGAACAAGTTTCTGGTTATCTGTATATTAGGCTAAGTCTCATTTTGGTTTTATTTGTATATGTGAGTGACGTAAGACTAATGTAAATATGATGTCACAAGTATGTATATAAAGTTTTAAATTTTTTTCCATGTATGTCTGCATAGCTCTACAGATGTTGTATTTTGTATAATTACTTTCGCTAGCCCCTTAATAATATGTTATATTGTACAGAGGCCTTCGGTAATCTAAAAACTATTGATCGATTATGATACTAAACCTATAGGGGCAAGTTTGGATCGTGACACATCTAAACTGTAACCAAAAAACAAAAACAAAAAAATCAACTCATTCAATTTAGGAAAATTTGAAAAATCACATAAAAAGCACATAAAAAGAACAATAGAGGAATAAAAGACCAGAGAAATTTACAAACTTATAATTGATAAGCATGTTAAACTCTCTACTAGAAACAATAACAAACTTATAATTTTCTCTGCAATACAATAGCAAACTTATAATTTTCTCTGGACGACAAATAAATGTCCAGAGAAATTTTCAGACTTGAATTTACTTTGAAAATCACAAAAATAAGAACACATTCACATCAAAAATACAAAATTCTAACTATTCCACAGAACGCAGAGAAAAACACAGAGCAAATCTGATTTGCTCACAAAATATTCAATTAATTTTCAAATCCATATATCTAATCCATAGAAAATTAAAAATCAAAAAATATCAAACTTATAATAACATGTTCATAAAAATTCTAATTTTCTCTCGATTATAATAACAAATTTATAATTTTGTCTGGATTACAAATGACATACCAGAGAGATTTATAAACTTATAATTGATAAGTGTGTTGAACTCTCCACTAGAAGCAATAACAGATAACGAACAATCAAAAACAACAATTTAGTGATTGAAAAAACAACTTCATTAAACTCCAATGCAAATTAAAATCAATCAAAGCAAAATAATGCAACACCTTCACGATTAGAAATCAACTCCACAAAACAGAAATCAACTCCATTGCAAGATCGAATAACAAACAAAATAAAAATACCTCGAAATGAACTCCATTGGAACAACAAACACAATCAAAACAAAAATCTAATTCAAAATACACTCAAAAATTTACGCAACAACTTGACAATCAGAGCAATCTCCATCGAAATCAACTCCACAGTTACACCTCGACAATCAGAGCAATCTCCATCGAATTCGAAATCTCTACACAATCTCCTACACAATAGCAATAAAATTGTCAATTTTCCAAAATCCAAATCAACGTATCTTATAAAGGAGGGTAGATTAGGTATTTTACAAACATAAAAATACCCATAGTTGGAGAGGGATGTTATACCAATTTTCCTTTAAATTTAATTATACTAAACTTGTAAGACTTACGTTGTGTTTAGTTCAAAGATTTTGGTAGATATTTAGGAAATAAAAAATAAAAAGTATGCGAAATGTGAATGAAAACACTTCACGCACAATATTCCTTTCTCTTTCTAAATTTAGTACTAAATTCATAAATCAAAAACAATTTTATTAAATTTTTTAAAAATTTGAAGAAATATCAAGATAATTTAGAAAGATTTTTAAAAACTTTAAAAAATTTATCAAATTTTCTATAAAATATCTCGCATAAATATGAGACTCACATCATATAAATTTCATATGAATCTCACAATTATATAAAATATTTGATAAAAAATTTAATAAGACTTTTATCTCTATCATTACTCGATAATTTATACTATTTAACTTGGATTGTCAAAAATGAATTCAAAAATGAGTCCAATGAAGCGGACTAGACCCTCTAATTCAGATGGTGGACTAGAAGCAAGCCACTGCCAAGTTGGCCTCCTTTATGTACAATTTATGCGTTCGCCATTGCCTTTGGCGGTGTTTGGGAAGGAAGTTTTTTGGTTTTTTTTTTTGATTTTTTTTCACTAAAAGATAAATTGGTTACAAAACTAAAAAAAAAAAAAAAAATCAAACAAAATATCACATCAAACTCAATAATTATTTCACTTTTTCTCTCATAAACATTACATCCAACCACAAAAAAATCCAACTATCTTTCTAAACACAAAAAAAAATTCTCTAATAATATCCTGCAACTAAAAGAACCTACAAAAAAATCAACTTCCCTAAAACCTACAAAATAAATAAATAGATAAACAAATAAATGTCCAATCAATGGAATATTGTAATATATACATATAGATATATATCGTTTTCATTTTTTGTTTGGTATTAATCATTTTTCATATTTACATTTGGCAAGTGAAGTTTTTAATTAAAAAAATTAAAAAATCACTATAAATTAATATATTATTTTTTTTTATATTTTACCTATCTTTTTTTATAAAAAGTTAAAAAATCGAAAAATTGTAACTTTAATTTACTCTTAGGGTTATTTTGGAAAGATGGTTAAAAATTGATTTTCTAATTTTTTTTGATTTTTTTTTGAAAAATGTGTAAAAAAAATATAGAAAATAATGTGACCCAAAATAGATTAAAAATTAAAATATGACTTTTAATCATTTTCCTAAAATAGTCCTTACACCAAACTGATTCAAACCATGCTTACTACTTCTACCATTTTCTGTTGCATCCAACGTGGAAAGGCTCTCTCTATGACCAAATCGAAAAATGTTTAGGAGTTCTAGAGGAAGAGTTTTAGACAGAACTCAAATGATAGATCTCACTATGTGATGTGATGCTTTAGCTTATGTTCTTTTTTTTTTTACTTTACCATATCACTAAGGCCCCATTTGTTATCTGCTATCACAGTCTACTTCGGACTATGATAGATGAACAGTGAAGATAACTCCCGTTTGTTTTGGTTTTGGAGGTCCGGATTGGTAGTCTGAATAGACTATGATAGGCCTTGGTGAGGGGTATTAGCAGTCCGGACTGGGAGATGGTATTAGCAAAATAGTCCGTTCGAATTGGGTGTTGCCAGAGGTCCAGCCGATCAACTAGTCAATTGAAATTTTTTTTTTTTTAACTTGTTGGGCATTTTTTTTGTAAACATTAATGTTTAATGTTTTTGTATTTTTTGTTAAGTAAAAATTATAATTTTATTTGTTTTATTACTTTATATTTATTTTATATAAAAATAATTTAACAATCCCCACATTAATAACTATCATTAAAACAAATATAATTTTACTAATCCCCTCACTATTAATCCTTCACTAACAATCTCCTTACTATTAATCTCCTCATTATCAATCCCTTTCATTTTACCTCTAAAAATAAACGGGGCCTAAAACTCATACTCCCTCCGTCCCAAAATATTAGTCCCTTATTCCATTTTTCATTGTCCCAAAATATTAGTCCATATTCAAAAATCAAGTACAAAAATAATATAAATTTCTCATTTTACCCTTATTTTAAATTCATTAACAACATAAAAAGTACAATTATGACATTGATATTTTCTAAAAAAATGTACTATCAAAAGATAATTTTGAAAAATTAATTTTTTTAAAGTATAATAATTGTACTACTAAACAAGTTAAATTCTCTAAAAAAAATTATTACTTTAAAATGAAAAGAGTATTAAAACTTTATTTTTAAAATGATGTATTATTTTTTTTTTTTTTATTCAACTGAATAGAGAAAACAGAATACAAGGCTAGAGTCAAGGGATATTTGAATCCCTTCTTGAACCAACATTGATCATGTCAGTAGCTAACAAAGAGGAAACAGACCTGGGTGGGTCTTCTAGGAAGAGGAGGTGCTCCTATTGATTTACTCATAAATTTGCCATAGCATCTGCAGTGTGGTTTGCTTCCCTGAGAATTGTGGCAATAGTATATTGGCATCTTCTGAGGATGAAGTTGGCATCTTCAATGAGTGCCCGATATGGGGAGTTCGCACCAACTCCGTCCCGAATGAGTTCCATAGCCAGCTGTGAATCAGTTTCGATTTGGATGTTGATCATTCCTTTTTGCATGATTATGGTGAGACCTCTGTATATGCCCCATAGCTTAGCTTCTAGGCCTGTACAGTTACCTAAATAGCCATAATATCCCCAAACCCAAGTACCTACTTCATCTCTAATCAACCTACCAAAACCAGATTGGCCAAGATCACCCTTGGAACATCCATCTGTGTTGAGCTTAAGTTGACCTGCAATAGGACAAGACCAGAGCATTAGTTTAGGATCTTTAAAATTTGGGTAGAGGATAGCTTGAAAAGCTTCTTGAATTTCCATAGCCTTATGTAGTATGGAGTTAACACTGGTGTGAGGAGGCTGTGTGATATTATCGAACACTTCTTTGTTTGTTTCTTTCCAGATGATCCATAGAGTAGTCAAGAAAACTGTAGACCAGTGTCCATTATTGACTTGGTCTTTGCTATGGATGTTGGTTTTGATCCAATCTTGAAAAGTAGCATTGTTGCTATGTTGCTACCAAGTAAAATTCTTCAGAGTCAACCAGATTACCTGAGCTTTGGTACAGCTTCTGAAAAGATGTTGCATGTCTTCTCTGGATGCATGGCATCTGGGGCAGATGTCTGTATCTGACATATTCCTTATAAGCCTCATATGATTAGTTAAAAGTCTTTCATGCATGACAAGCCAAAGAGAAGTTCTCAATTTATGAGGAACCTTTAATTTTCAAATCCATTGCCAGTTAACACCATCTGGTTCTTGATTAGATAGGGCTTGATAGGCTACTGCAGTAGAGAACTTACCAGTGGGGGAACTTTTCCAATGAGGTGTGTCATTATATATAACATACCTGGGTCTATGGATTCTAAGAATAGTATCTATGGTCTGTTGTGGTAACATGTTATGAATTGAAGTGAGGTCCCAGTTACCATTATCATCAAGAATGGAACTGACTTTAGTTAGGTCACCAGTGTGATTTCCTTGGGTTGGCATGCATAAAGGTTGTTCACCACACCACCAGTCAGTCCAAAGAGAAACATGCTCCCCAGTCCCAACATCCCATTTAATATTCCTATCTAAGACACCTCTGTTATTGATAATGTTTTTCCAAGTATGAGAGGCTTGTCTCCTATTGGGCCAATTGGATAGAGAATGTGTTTTGAGATACTTAGTTTTGAGAACTTCACACCACAGCTCATCAGAGTTAGTGGCAAGTTTCTAACCAAGCTTAAAAATAAAGACAGAGTTCTAAACTCTGGCTTCTTTAATACCTAAACCCCCATGCTTCTTTCTTTTACAGACCTGCTGCCAATTCACAAGATGGACCTTCCTCCTGGCTTCAGTACTACCCCAAAGGAAGTTTCTATTAAGTTTATCAATTTGGTCGCAAACTTTCCTAGGTATTTCCATAGTTTGCATAAGATGGTTAGGCAAAGTAGAAGTGACAGCCTTAATCAGGGTAGTTCTGCCAGCAATGGACAAATTTTTAGCTTTCCATCTTGAGAGTCTTTGGGCCATTTTGTCAAGGATGTCCTTAAAATGGGATTTGGAAACTCTGCTATGGAAGAGGGGGGTGCCCAGGTATTTACCCAGATTAGCAGTGAGTGAGATGCCAGAAAGAAGGCTGAGAGATGTGGCTTCCCTTTTAGGGACATTAGAAGAAAAGAACATCTTAGATTTTTGAAAATTGATTTTCTGGCCAGACATATCACAAAATTCAGCAAGAACATCCATAATACAGTCACAATTTCTTCTAGTAGCTCTAGCAAATAAGATAAGGTCGTCAGCAAAAAGCAAATGGGAAATGGGAAATGGAAGGGCTGTTTCTAGAAGCTTGAAGGCCTTTCCATTCTCCATTTTCAATTTTAATTCTAATCATGTTGGACAAATTTTCCATGCAAAGAACAAATAAATAAGGGGATAAAGGATCTTCTTGCCTGAGTCCTCTCCCCATACTAATGCTGGGTAAGGCCTCACCATTCCAGATGATGGCAGAATTAACATTAGATACACAGTTCATAATGAGAGTGATCCAGTCAGGGTTGAGATTTTGTTCTTTGAGGGAGTGGTGGATGAAATCCCATGAGATGCGGTCATGCCTCCAAACTTGCCTTTCTTACCTCTAAGGGTGTGAAGAATTTCTTGGGTTATAATAATGTTATCAGTGGTTGTACACCGAGGGATAAAACTACTTTGGTTGGGGCTAATGATCTTAGAAAGAAGAGGTCAAAGACGGTTAACAATAATTTTTGTAATGGTCTTACAGGTGACATTACAAAGGCTTATGGGGCGGAATTGTTTTATGGACTCGGGGTTTTGAATTTTGGGAATAAGGACAATTTGAGTTTCATTGATCTCCATGGGGATAGTCTTATGCTGGAAACAGTTCTTAACAAAATGACAGACAGAGTTACCAATTATGTTCCAGTTATTGTAATAAAAAAACAACCTGAAACCCATCCTTACCAGGGGCTTCGAAGGCTTTAATGCTTTTAATGGCATTCCAGATATCAGTGTTAGTCACAGGGATTTTAAGATTAGCATTATCCTCTCTAGTAATTCTATTTCTAACAATATTTACCCAATTATCTAACAGATGTGTTTCTTCATAATGGAATAGGTTGGAGAAATGGTCCAAAATGTGTGCTTTGTGAGATTGTTTGGTGTTGATAGGAATCTTCTTCCTATAAGAAGTCACTATGCTTCAAAACTTCAAAGAGTAGCTCCGTTTTGAACTTCAGAATTCACAAATTGTTTGTTTGGTTGTGCTTTCGATTGTCTTCATTCATACAACCTAGAAAAAAGATGTTGGAGAAGATCGGGTTGCGGGGAGGACATGAGCAATTTATATGATTATCTTATAGATTTCTTTCATACCCATGCTTTGAAATTAGTCCTTTAGGGTTCTAATTTTGAAACTTGAATACCATGAGTTGGTTTTTTTTATGATAGCATGGGATTTTTTATTTTTTTTTTGATGTATGAGAATTTTTTTTGTTTAACGCTGTTATAGAACTTGTTTAATAATGATTCAGTTCAAGTCATAGTTTTTGACTTGCTAATTTTGGTGAAATTGTTCTGCCTTGGTTTAGATTTGCTTAATTTGCCAAATTTTGGATTGAGTTTCCACAACTGATTTGTTGGTATTCTTCTCGTTATAACTTAAATTTGAAGTTGCCAAATTGACCAAATTATTGTAGAAATTGTTGAAGAGTATTGAAATGGCTAAATAATTCGAAATATCCTCAAAATTTGCTTTTTTTTAGATCAACTATATGGAAATTTGTTGGGATTTGTAGATTAAAGAAACTGAATTTGTTCAATCAGCCTCATTTCTTGAAGTTTTTCTTGTGGAGCTAGTGGAAAACAGATAGCTAATTGATTCCAGGGGAAATTGCATTTTAGTTGGACAGTGAAAAAATAATCTTTGTTTAGGAAAACCCCACATCATTGATCAAACACTACTACAAATACAGATAAAGATCACATTTTTTTTGTGTGATGTATGTTTTTTAATCACACCTTTTAAATTTTATTAAAGTGTGATCTTTAGGAGTGTGATTAAAATGGGTCATTTTTAATCACACTTTTTAAGTGTTATAAAAAAAATGATTTCATCACACCTTTTAAGTGTGATTAATAATATTTAGATCAAATTTTTTAAGTGTGATTAAAAAAATTTAGATCACATCTTTTAAGTGTGATTAATAATATTTAGACCACATCTTTTAAGTGTGATTAAAAACAATTAGATCACATCTTTTAAGTGTGATTGAAAACATTTAGATCACATCTTTTAAGTGTGATTAATAGCAATAAAACCTATGATAAAAAAAAAAGAATTCGACATATTTGAAGAATAATCAATATTATTTTTGTACGCGCATTTGAAAAATGTAATAAACACTATATACTATATTTTGAATCACAACCATATATTGAATGGAATAACGTCATATATTTCATAAATGAAAGTTAAATGTTCAAAAGTATATACAAAGGAATTAATAAAAAAGTTTTTAACTGTGATTACATATATTAAAAAATGAAAAACAAAAACTTGAAAAAAACTAAGTTCTTGAATTCTTTAACCATATTTTGCATCTCTCCAGAAAATTTCTGACCTGAAACATAAAAACACAAATTAATTCAGAAACCGCTAGAAACATATGAATAGACTTACTATTTTTGGAGAGACTGTTCTTGTCTTACGAAAGACAAAATCGGACAATTTCTCATCACACTGACTCTTCATCCCCTGCATCAATAGAAAATGAATAACGACTTTGATTGTTACTAGTATAAAATATTTGTATTACCATATACGAATATGACATATACATAGAATCAATAAATCCAAAATGAAAATCTTCAATGTATGGCCAGATATTTTAAAGTCACAAAACCAAATATATATAGAATCAACAAATCCAAAATTATACACCAAACATAACAAAAAGAGTCCCCCCATTTCATTTCTCACCAAATCACTCTAAACACAGTGTAATTTTATGAATTCAGCTTCTGGCAAACAAGAACTCAACTTAACTCAACTCCATTGATTCATAATCCAACTAATTTGAAATTAAAAATAAATAAATAAAAGAAAAAAAAACTGCATAATTGGTTCACTCTCCAATTATGAAATAACAAAAGAGGGCAAGTTACTGGATTTGGATTTATCAATATTATCCTCACTCTTTATATGAAGATTGGTTTTCTTTTAGCCTATGGAGCATGATTGAACAGTATATATAAACACATATTAGTAAATCATAGCCTTGAAAAGATTTTATCAAAAAATGATTATGGCAACACATCAATAGAGACTGTAAACTAAATTAAATCCCAACAAAAATTAAAACTCAGATCAAGGTAGAGAAAGAAAAGCAATTAATATACCAAGTCAAGATGGGTCAACTCCAAAAGAATAAACAAATGAGCAATCCTTCACAGTTCCAGTATTTGAGTGTTGAGCAATTCCACCAAGATTTACATGATCCTAACTTGTTTGATAGAGGAGTATGCACCACCCCTGTTGAGTATTATTATATGCAAAAGCTGGCAAGAGTTTTTTTAGTATTACAAAACCATCAACTGAAAATGTAAAAACATAAGGATTGAATAGAAAATCATAACTATAGACTTCAAAAATATAATCAACAGAAGTTAAAATAATTTTTTTTTTTTCTTCTTCTTCTTCTGGATAAATAAATTAAGTTAAGTATTAACTAAAGACACCAAGAGGCCACCATCTTAGTACACTAGATATCTAGCACTCCACAGAAAGTCAAACTAAAAACCACTTGGCAAAACTAAGATCTCATATTAAATCAATCAAAGAAAAGGATGACTCGCAGAACTATTGCAAAAATGCTGGAAAATGTTTAACAAATATAAAACAATTAAGAAACAAAACATGTAAATTTCAATTGAAAATTAATGGTCTTTGACTTCGTGTCATATATTTTTTTACAAATAGACTGAATCTAAAATCGGCAGTAGATTTTCTCTTAGTCCTACTACCACAAAAGTAAGAATTGAACTTTTATGCCAGTTCATTGTATCAAATACACTTAGAAACAGTAAAAAACTTAAAACAAAGAGAATAACCTGGACACACCCAAATAACACACTTTCCCACCCAAACTTTTGGCTTGACACTTGCACCTTATGCAGCACTTGCTTTCACTCTCATGTACCCATGTATTCAATCATTCCTTTGAGCTTCTCATATTCATAGAAACACCCCCCTTATATGGGCATAGCAAAGATAGGTGAAAGGTCAAGATAAAATAAAAAACTCTGTGCAATGAATATTAATTATCGGAAAGTTGAGAATGGTTTCTAGACCCAATATTTCAATGCTGCCAAATCATAAGCATGAGTAGTAGCTTCTTCATCATCATAGGCACCTGAATTACCAACACCAAAAATAAAATAAGAGCCACTAAGTGACCATATTCCTAGAAATAATTACAAAAAAAAAAAAGGAACTATATTAATTGGAACATACCAAGATAGACTACATCATTTTCATTAGGATTCCACAAAACCAGCACCACCAATGCAATAAGCAGAAAGAAATCAATAAAATTGCTATAAAGATATGTTTATGAATAAATCTATATATATATATATACATAATATGAAGAGTGAAGTGATATTGAACCTTGTCTTCCTTTCTGGTTTTGGAATTCATTCCAGCAATTCTAGTCCCACAAATGAGCTTCATACCTTCCTGTACATCGATGTCTTGAGCAATCACAATAACAGCCATTCGAGGGTGTTAAACATATCCTCTGTTTCTTTATAGTTTTTCAACCATTTGAGGGTGTTGGTGTAGACACCCCATTTTTGACCGACCTTGAGACTCAGACGTCACCAGTTGAGCGCTCGGTGATATTGTATATTGTGCTCGTTCAGAAGTTTCAGAGTCTCGGCTGCGAGCCTTGCCTCCGGACTTCCGGACTCTTTTGTGCTTTGCCTCGGTTTGCGAACCAGGCTCCGTTTTCTCTGTTTTCTCTTCCCGAAGGGAGGGAGAGGTCTCGTAGATCATCTCTCAGTGGCCGTAGGCTACGTTTCATGGTCGTAGGCCGTTTTGCCCGTTTGGAGTCTGGTTTTCGGTTTTTCGGAGCCGTTGGTCGTGTGCCTCGGTTCGGGACCGCTTAACCACCTCCGTTTGCTCCGGTTTTTGGCATGCATCTTATTTACTCCCTTTTGAGGGACACTGCGGTCCGAGAGACCAACTTCGTGGTCGAACACCACTCCCAATGCCTAACAGCCAGTTTTCAGGGCCTCGGGCTGCGCGTTTCGGCCCCCGAACCTTCATTCTGCATCGGTTTGGGTTCATTTTTGGCAGGGACCTCTGTTTCATTGGTAAGAAGGCCGTAGAAGGGTGGGAGGCCAGTAATTGTTCTGTCAGCCAACTTTATCCTTTCATCGCCCTCCGTCGCCCGTTTTTTCTCACTTTAAAGCCAATGTTGACCACCCTTGGGCCATTTTCTTGAACCCTAAATCCCATATTTGTGATGTACACATCTGGGAGGCCACCAATATTTGGTGGCCGGCCAGTAATTGCTTTTAACCCTTTTGAACCCCTTTGAAAAGTGGGTTGTTCTCTCTCCTGGTTCCCTGTCTCCAGTTTTTGACCACATAATTGTGTTGAGCACACATGGGAGGCCACCAATATGTGGTGGCCGGCCAGAAATTGTTCTTGGACCTTTTGACCCTTGGCCGGCCGGCCATGGGAAGAGCCGGCCGGCCACCTGCAACCTCAATAACCAGCCGGCCACGACCCCCTCCACTGATACAGTTCAAATATGTATCTCTTTCCCCCCAGATTTTGTATCCGGGGGGCCAACTTTTTGGGGGGAAACTTGAGTTGTTTTCCCCTCCATTTTTCCCTCCTTTTCTCCCCCTCTTTTGCCTATAAAACCAGCCTCCCAGCTCTGTAATAAGGGTTAGAAAAATCACCTTTGAGCTTGCATATTGTATCTCTCTCCCTCTACACTTCCAAGCTTCAAACCTCTCAAGTCCTACACCCATTTCTTCACCAACCCATAGCTCCACCCTTCCATCCTCCATTCCAATAGCTTGAGATTGTTCTTCAGAGCCTAGGAGTGCTGCATTTTGGTCCAAGAGGCTGTCAAAGACTAGTCTTCAAGGGTAAGTCCTCTTCTCCCCCTTTTGACCCTTTTCTTGGTTCATACTCTAGCCCCTTGTGCTTACTTTTTTGAGCTCCGACCCTAACTGAAAATAGCATTTTTTTGAGCTCTATTTCATGTTTGTTTAAGGGCCTCTCACTGTTTGAGGCTTCCTTGTGGCACTTGCTTCTTTACCTTTCTTTTATGCCATCTCCTTGCATAGTATTTTAGGCCTATGTATAAACTGTTTTGAGCTCTGTCATAAACTGTAAAGTGGCTTATTTTGAGCCCTTATTCAATATTGTTGAAGGGCTCATCACTGTTTGAGGCTTCCATTTTCCACTTGCCTTTGTATCTCTCTTTTGGCTCCATTTTTGCATGATTTGTTAGCCTCTTATGCTTCTGTTTTTGGGCTCTGGTCCGAACTATAAATGACCTTATTTTGACCCCCTCTTCATGTTTCATTAAGGGTCTTTTACTGTTTGAGGCATCCTTTTTGTACTTTGTGTTATAGCTCTCTTTTTGGTCTTGTTTTGCATAGTATTTTGAGCATGCTTGTGCACTGTTTTGGGTTTGATCATAAACTGTAAAATGCCATGTTTTGGGTCCCTCTTCAACATTGTTGAAGGGCCCTCTCTTGTTTGGGGTCAGAAGCTGTAACTTGCTTCTTTATCTCACATTTAGGGCCATTTTTGCATGCTAGCTTAGCCCCATTTGTGTTCATTGTTTAGCCTTGCTTAAAACTGTAAACATGCTTTTTTTGGGGCTGCCTTGAATCTGTCTTCACACTTCATGTTCAAATAATGCATTTTTTGTATAGCTATAGGCCAATGCATGCCTAGTTTTGCATTTCAGGTCTCATTCCGTGCATCGGGTGCCATGTTTTCCATGATTCGGGGCTGTTTTGCATCATATTTTGGTACTAAAATTTGCATGTTTGCATATCATGTTTCATACCTTGCCATGCCTTGTTAGAGTGGCATTCGGTGCCTTAGGATCGGTCCTTGATTTGCGTGCATGCGTGCACGCATCTCGAGTGTCTCATTTTCATCGCATGGCCTCCTACGTGAGTGCGGCTGAGGTCCACTCACGTTGGTGTAAGCCCATATTGCATTGTGTATGCCATTTCATTTCATAGCATTGTGTATGCTAGGCCGTATGTTAGCGCATTGTGTATGCCATGTTATCTCGTGCATCATGTATGCCATTTCCTAGCATTGTGCATGATAGGTTGTATCTTAGTTGCATTTCATGCATGTCATGCATATTGCATCGTGTTGGGGATAGGAGTTAGCCTAAGCACTGGAAACGAGGTACGTTTCGTACTTCGAGTAACGAAACGTGTCTCAATTCCCAGTCACCGACACTCCGGATTATCCATGATGGAGTTTAGGTTTTGTTGTGTTTATGTGTGCATTCATTCCATATTGAGTCATGCAAATCGACTCCTCGGCCATCATGCATCGATATGCGTGATTGGTGGCACGAGGATCGAGGACTACACTCCCTGAAGAGTAGTCACGCATACGTGTGAAAATACATTGCCATGCCCTTTTCCTGCTCTCTGTTGCAGCAAATCAAGAATCAGCAGTCTTCCGGGGCTTGGTGTGCTTTCCAAGAATAATTGTAAAACAGAGGCTAATTGGGGCATCCCAGTGGATTTCCGCGCAAGATAGCCCAAACATACATCATTCATCAGAGTCGAGGCAGTCCTTGGCTTGCATGCCATGTTTATAGCTTTCTTAGATTAATTTGTAAATTAATTAGGGTTTTTGTATTTATTCGGGACCGTATTATTTATTCATTCGGGACTGTATATTATTTATTCCAGCCCTCTGCGCGAGGGCAATATTGTAATAAGTGTGCGTGTGTGTGATGTATGTCTTCCAGCCCCTCGTCTTTCTCCCTTTTATTTACCCCACTTATGATGGTAGACTAGGGCATCTTTAAAATTAGCATCCCTTATGCAATGCATGCGTGCATTCATACATTTGCCTTGCATGCACCGGACTCGGCGCATCACGCTAACTGCATTTGTATTTTCATTCCAAGTTGAATATATGTTAGGTGTAGCATTTCATATGCATGTTAGAATAGCCGAAGCCTGGCTATAGTTTCACTCTTGCATGTGTTGCATTAGGCATTTCAGCATTATTTAGGATCATGGCATGGACTTCTAATTAGCTTCTGTTTTGGCTTGGAGTACTCGGTAGTTTTATGCTTTAACATCCTTGCAGTGCGTGTGAGTGATTGCCATGAATAGCATGCTTACCATGAGGCTATGTGCTTATGTGATATATTCTGCCTGAATGCCTGTGGGTGAATGGTTGGGGTTTTTGGATTGGAACAATTCATCAAATTGTGTTTAAGCCCACTAGATAGTGGCAAAATCATGTTTTTCTAAGCCACACGAGGGTGGCCATTCCACGTCTTAGCTACTTGCGGGTAGCACGCATCAAACCATATTTTCAAACAAACAAACATGAAATGTTTGGTTCCTAATTCAGGCGATCCAGTCTATACTTGTATGTTTGTGCGCATCACTAGTAAATCTAGGCTAAATAACCGGAATAAGAACATTATATGTTTTCAAATAGATATCTATGTGTTAGTAGAGGCCGACTTGTTGGATCGGGCGAGCAGGGGTGCTCACGAAGTGACCTTCCCAATCTACCCAAGTTTCGCAGCCGAGGCAACTTTGGTGATGACGAACACGTGGCCTTAGGCAAACGAGTCAGGGTTTCCTAAATTTCCCCAAAAATAAAATATTTAGGTGGCGACTCTGTATCTGGCAAAGCAGTCCATGTTTGGCACTTCTTTTCTAAAAATCTGTTTTCTCAAAACGATTTGCCGGATTTGGACTCTTTGGTTCAGATTAAGAACCGTGACATTTGAGAGTCCTGAACTGTAGTGAGCCCAATATCGAACGGAACGGGGGGGACTCATTCCTCCCGGGGCGTTCGGGGGACGTCTACAGTTGGTGAATGATTGGTGAAGTAGTTCCTATATGCAAATGTGAACAACATGACTCAACTAAGCCGTACAAGTAAAAATGATTGCAAATTAGTGAATTTTGTGATGACTTCCATTAACTGCTGAATGTATACAAGGAAAGTGCAACAGCCGACAACCTAAAAAATGGTACATGGTCATGAACTAATATGTATCAGGTTGCAAAGATCATTTTGCCATTTAGCACATAAACTCGTCATTATTTCATCTTATCATAAGTGACAGATTGATTATAGTTGCCGATAACAAAGTGTAATAGGACAAATATATTGAAATATGAAATTTCAAATGGGCATGAAATAGGGAAAATGGACAAATATAATGTGTGTGTGTGTGTGTGTGTGTGTTCCTTCACCTCGAAAGCCATGTCTTTTTTGGTTACAGTATTCAAGTCATCATAACCTAACAGGGAAGCCACCTCCGCAAAGCACAAAAGGTTGTTACAACAAGTGGGAAATAATAATCTAACGTAACGTAAATTATAGAAAAATCATTGGGCATACTATGAAGAAAAACAGTCGTATCCGTTGAAGCATATCCACCTTTCAGTTCTTCATACAAAACAGCGAGCTGATTGAACATCCACACAACACATTTACTTGAGTTAACACTATTAATTAAGAGCACTCAACAATGGCAAATACTCTGGATGTCTATCAGGTTAAATAATGGAAATTCTTTTACGAAGAAAGAAGTGAGCTAATTAGAAGTTTGAGTGGGAAAAACTAACCGTAGAATAAGATCCATAACTAAATATTTCTGATTTAAAAAGTTAACTCTCATTTTCTATGGCATGCCTAGCTATCATGTCTAGAGGGACATCAATCCATATAGAAAGCCCGTGTCTCAATAATGCCCTATAAATATTAATTGGAAAATCTAGTTTGAAAACAAAACTTGATGTTTGAACACAACAGAATAGACTAGTATTGCAAAACAAGACAAGTAGAGAAACGGAGGAATCAATAGACACACAGATTAGTTGTGCTCTGAACTGCACCATTTCTAGCACAAACAACCAGGCGACCCATGGATGATAACTATTTCAATACTTCAGTTTGATAAAAGATTTACCGCAAAATTTAGCCAGTTTATTTAGATTTGAGCAACTAAAACAGATTGCGTAATTGGATTTATTGAAGTTTTTACGATTAATTGTTCAGTTTTGGTCACAGGATGCCTTAATTGCAAGATAGGCATTTGCTCATTTATTGCACAATCCCACTTTGAATAACAAACCTAAAGAAAGAACTAAAACAAACAATCCCAAACCCTTAAAGCAGAGCATTAAAGAAATGTCTGCAAAAGTTACCTCCGATTCAAAAAATCCTTCCTTATCTCTCTCTCTAAAAGATTTGCCAACAGATCCACCACTTGCAGCTTCCTCAACCAAATTATCACTACACACTAAGTAAACCAAAAAATTAACTCAACTACCATATTTCAAGCTGAAAGAGCTTCTCCTAATTTTGCGACAGGATTAACTAAGTGGCCATATAGTTGTAGCGAATTTCATTTTGCATACATCCAGAACCATTACAGTTGGCAATATCATAAAAGAAACAAGAACCATCATCGTGAGCGAGAAGAACAGCTCACCCTCAGATACAAACCATCCTCCAGTTGAGGTCTTACGGCCAATTTCATTGAACCGATAAATGAAACTATTCTTAATCTCCTCTTCAATAATCATTTAACTAATAAATGAAACTATCCCCTGTTACCTCTCTGACTTCATCCCCCATCCAATCTCTCTTAACACATAAACACCAAACAGAAATATGCACAAAACAAGGACAAGATAGTGGAGCTCTTAAAGTAACCTCCCCCATCCAATCTCTCTTAACACATAAACACCAAACAGAAATATGCACAAAACAAGGACAAGATAGTGGAGCTCTTAAAGTAACCTCATTGTGCCAACACAGTTTTCTTCTTTTTTTTTTTTGAGTCAGGCATTTTTTCACACGGTTAGAGGTTAATAATATTAGATAACATTTATAGACTACCATCTATTACATATGTACAAATATACATAGCATGTATATATTGATGAGAAATAAATATAGAGGAGAGAATCTTGACAGACCTAATATCATTGGACAGTGCTGATTCCAAACTAAAAAAATTTCTATGTATTCATTCTAGACACACAGAGGAGAATCAACCCAACACACTGGCATATATAACCAAAAAATTCCTATGTATTCATTATAGATACACAAGAGAAAAGAGATTATGAGGGAGTAGGAGAGCGATAAAAGATATACAATCCTAACTATGCTCAGTCTAGTGTTCACTTCATGCTCGGAAAAATGACCTAGAAGAGAGAAGAACTATACCTGGATGTCGAAGGGAGATTTAGAGACGTCGATGTTGTCATCAATGGGGAGTTACCGCCACTGCTAGAAAGTGAGAAAATTGGGAGATCTGTGAACGCCAGTCTATGAGAGAGAGAGATTGTGAGCGTCTACGAGAGCGAGAGAAGAGAATGAGAGGACATGAGAGGATGAGGGTTACCTAGACACGCTGGTGTTGTCGCCACAGCGTCACCTTCTGATGAACCCTAGCCTTCTACTTTCCTTTTGATTAGAAGTAGCTAAAGAGGTAAATGTATTTTGAATTTTTTTTTTTTTAATTTGTGTTTTGGCTTTGGGGCTTTCTTTTTTTAAAAAAAAAATTGGAAATTGTATATTTTATATAAAAATCAATTTGGAATATTTTATACAATCACACATGTTTAGGGAGTGTGATTAAAAAGTAGTAATGTATATATAATCACACTTTAATTAGAAAGTGTGATTAAAAATATATATATATATATAATCACACTCATTTTAAAAGTGTGATTAAAAAGTAGTAGTGTATATATAATTACACTTTAATTAGCATGTGTGATTAAAAAATATATAAATAATCACACTTTAATTAGAATGTGTGATTAATATATATATATATATATATATATAATCACACTTAATTAAAAAGTGACATAAAAAATAAATATCATCACACTCAATCAAATTAAGTGTGATTAAAATATCAATCTAATTTTTTTTTATCACACTTCCAATAAAAGTGAGATTTTTTTTTTTTGTTAAAGTGTGATCTTTAACTATTTTTGTATTAGTGAAACAAAGCTTTCTTTCATCCGAGGTCGACTGGATGGTCGACCGGTCAATGTAAATTATTCATAAATTATGTCTTGTGGTGGTTATTCAAGGGACATCCGGTCGTATGTCCGGCTGAGTGGGTCCACACTCAATGATTATGCACAGTAAATTATTGAAAGATGGAAAACATTCTCAATTTGATGAAAATTTTAGATTGTTCTTAATTTCAGAGTGGTTTGGGATGTTCTAAATAAGTGTACTTTTTGAATTTTTATAAAAAGATGTATAAAAAAATAGGGTGAAATGTTGATTGATATAACCTAAAAAAGATAAAAAAAAAAAATAAACTAAAATAGATTATGCCAAACAAGACTTAAAATTTTGAAAGTTCTTTTTATAGACAAGTGATAATGTGGCTTGATGACTGGGCCAATGAGATAAACCTATTATTTATTATCAAATTCAATAATGAATCTGAAGAACAGTTAGAAATGACTTAATTTCAGTCGCAATGAAAATCGCTTACGTATTCACCTATTCACGAAACGTACGGTATGAATTTATGGCCCAATTCACAATCGATGTGACTTATTCATTCACAGTCGGCCGGCCACTTGCCTCTTCTCACTCGGTCTCGTTTGCAATTTAAAAGTGTTGTTGTTTTTTAAGAGACAAAACGGATGAAATTATTTAAATTAAAATTTATTTGATATATAAAAAATTAAATTTAAATAAAAAAAATTAATAAAACATCTTTCTTTAATTTTATATAATAAGAGAAATTCAAAATGTTTTTTTATTACTTAAAGTTTCTTTGTGAAATTCTCTGTAAAAATTAAAATTTATTAACAATACAAAAAGTATAATTATGATAATTAATATTTCTAAAAACATATACTATCAAAGGATAATTTTAAAATTTTAATATTTTTAAAATGTAATAATTGTACTACTAAAAAAAAGTTAAATTTTTTTAAAAAATACTAATATTTTGAGGAAAAAAACGTATATGTAGTAGATTATCAATACGGAGCACGTAACTAACCCAATGAACCACAGTCAACCATCCAGTACTAGTGTGAACTGGAAATAATTCAAATTTCAAACCCATACACATAGATATATATATATATATACATAGAGAGAGAGAGAGAGAGAGAGAGAGAGAGAGAGAGA
>NW_021025204.1:251236-269303 GCF_004153795.1 Camellia sinensis | reverse complement strand
TTTGCCATGCACATTAAACTCGTCATTATTTCTATCTTTATCATAATGACAATTGATTTATAGCTGCGATAACAAAGGTAAATAGGACAAAAATATTATTGAAAATATGAAATTTCAATATGGGACATGAAATAGGAAAAGGACAAATATAATGTGAGTGTATGTGTGTTGTGTGTTCCTTCACCTCGAAACCCACCATCACAATCATTTTCAATCACCCACCCCCCATTCATACCAACCATACATTATGACATGTAACCAATCATCATTTCCCCATTTTGTCATTCCATATGCCCCCCCATATATTCACAGTCCCCCCCAGCCCCATTCATCCCACCCCAACATTCTTGCCCCCCCATCCCATCCATACCCCAAATTATTTTCCCATCCCATTGCCCCCCCCCCATATCAATCCCATGTTTTTTTGGTTACAGTATTCAAGTCGATCATAACCAACAGGAAGCCACCTCCGCAAAGCACAAAGGTTGTTACAACAAGGGGAAATCAAATAATCTAAACGAACGTAAATATATAAAAATCATGCTGCATACTATGAAGAAAACAGTCGATCCGTTGAACATATCCACCTCATTTCTTCATACAAACAGCAGCTGATGAACATCCACACAACTACGATTTACTGATGTAACACTTAAATTGAAGAAGCATCTCAACAAGGCAAATACTCTGATGTCATCAAGGTTAAATAAATGGAAATTCTTTTACGAAGAAAGAAGTGAGCAATAAATTTGATGGGAAAAACTAACCGTAAGAATAGATCCATAACTAATATTTCTGATTTAAAAAGTAACTCTCTTTTCTATGCATTGCCACTTCGATGTCTAGAGGACATCAATCCAGTCATAGAAAGCCCGTGTCTCAATAATCCCTATAAATATTAATTCGAAAATCTAGTTGAAAACAAAAACTTGATTATCTAACACAACAGAATAGAACTAGTATTGCCAAAACAAAAGTAGAAGAAACGAGTGAATCAATGACACAAGATTATTCTAACTGCCCACCATTTCTAGCACAAACAACCACCACCCTGTATGATAACTATTTCAATACTTCAGTCTATTAAAAGATATACCCAAATTAGACCAAGTTATTTAGATTTGACAACTAAACAATGCGAATTGGATTTATTGAAGTTTTACGATTAATTGTTCAGTTTTGTCACAGGAGCCTTAATTGCAAGATAGCATTGCTCATTTATGACAATCCCACTGTTGAATAACATACCTAAAGATCTAAGAACTAAAATCAAACAATCCCAAACCCTTAATACAGAGCAGTAAAGAGAATGCTCTGCAAAATGTTACCTCCGATTCAAAAAACCTTCCTTATCTCTCTCTTAAAAGATTTCCCAGCCGCAGAACCACCACTGTGCCAGCCTTTCCTCAACCAATTATCAACTACACACCAATGTTAAACCAAAAAATTAACTCAAACCAATATTTCAAGCTGAAAAGCTTTCTCCTAATTTTGCACAGGATTAACTAAGTCCATTATTTGCGATATTCATTTTTTGCCATACATCCAGAACCAGTACAGTTGCAATATCATAAAGAACAAGAACCATCAGTCGTGAGCGATAAGAACAGCTCACCCTCAGATAACAAACCATCCTCCAGTTGATCTCTTACGGCCAATTTCATGAACCGATAAATGAATACTATCTAATCTCCTCTCATATAATCATGTAACTAATAAATGAAACGTATCCCTGCTACCTCTCTGACTTATCCCCCATCCAACTCTCTAACACATAAACACCAAACAGAAATAGCCCACAAAACAAGGACAAGATATGTGAACTCTTAAACTAACCTCATTGCCAACACAGATTCTTCTTTTTTTTTTGATCAGGCCATTTTCACACGCTAGAGGTAATAATATTAATAACATTATAGACTACCATCTATACATATGCTACAAATAATACATAGCAATGTAATATGATGAAAAAAATATAGAGGAGATAATCTGACAGACCTAAATCATTGACAGTCTATTCCAAACTAAAAAAATTTCTAGTATTCATTCATAGACACACAAGAAAGTCAATTCCCAACACACTGCATATTAACCAAAAAATCCTATGTATTCATTATAGAACACAGAAAAAGAGATTATGAGGAGTTAAGACGATAAAAGATATACATCTTAACTATGCTCAGTTATTGTTCACTTATGCTCTGAAAATGACCTAATAAGAGAAGAACATACCTGATTCGTAGGAGATTTAAGACGTCATTTGTCATCAATGATTACCCCACTGCTAGAAAGGAGAAAATTGGAATCTTAAGACGCCATACTACTGAGCAGAGAGAGAGATTGTGAGCGTCTACTGAGACGAGGAGAAGAAATAGAGGACATGAGAGATGATGTTACCTATGACCACGCTGGTTGTCGCCACAGGCACCTCTGATGAACCCTACCTCTACTTCCTTTCTGATTAGAAGTAGCTAAAAGTAAATGATTTTGAATTTGAACTTTTAATTTGTGTTTGCTTTGGGCATTCTTTTTAAAAAAAAAAAAAATATTAGAAATTTGTACATTATATAAAAATCCAATTATATATTAATACAATCACAACTGTTTAGGAGAAGTGTTGCATTAAAAATTTATAATGATATATTTAATCACACTTCAATTAGAAAGTTGATAAAAAATAATATAATAAAAATATAATATATAATCACACTCATTTAAAAGTGTGATTAAAAAAGATAGTGTATATTAATTACACCCTTTAATTAGCATGTTGATTAAAAAAAATATATAATAAATCACACTATAATAGAATGTGATAATATATTATATAATAAATATATATATAATCACACTTAATTAAAAAGTGACAAAAAAATAAATATCATCACACTCAACAAATTTAAGCTGGATTAACAAATATCATCTAAATTTTTTTTTATCACACTTCCAATAAAAGTAATTTCTTTTTTTTGTAAAGTTTGACTTAACATTTTTGTATAGTAAACAAACTTCTTCATCGAGGTCGACTGGTATGTTCCGTACCTCAATGGTAAATATTTCATAAATTATGTCTTGTTGTGTTATTCAAGTACATCCGGCGTGTATGTCCGGCTAGTGGGTCTACACTCAATATTATGCACTCTAGTAAATATATGAAAATGGAAAACATTCTCAATTTGATAAAAATTTTAGATTTGTTCTTAATTCAGCGTGTTTGGGATTTCTAAAAAGTGTACTTTTTGAATTTTTATAAAAAGATGTAAAAAAAATAGGGTGAAATGTTGATTGATGTTGACCTAAAAAAAATAAAAAAAAAATAACAAAATAGTATTAGGTCAAACAAAAGACTTATATTCATTTGATAAAACACTGTTAAAAAAAAAAAAAAAAAAAAAAAAAAAAAAAAAAAAAAAAACTATTATTATGTCAAATTTCAATAATGAATCTGAAAAACAGTTTAGAAATGACCTTAATCTAGTCGCAATGAAAATTCGCTTACGTATCACTATTCACAAACGACGTATGAATATTATGGCCCAATTCACAATTCACATTGACTATCATTCACAGTCGCCGGCCACTTGCTCTTCTCACTCGTCTTCGTTTGCAATTTAAAAAGTGTTGTTGTTTTTTAAGAGACAAAACGGATAAATTATTAAATTTAAATTTATTATTCTATATAAAAAATTTAATTTTAAATAATAAAAAAATAATTAAAACTATCTTTCTTTAATATTTTATATAAGAAGAGAAATCAAAATGTTTTTACTACTTAAAGTTCTCTGCTTGAAATATTCTCCGGTAAAAATTAAAATTTTTTATTAACAATACAAAAAAGTATATAATTCATAATAAATAATATTTTCATCAAACATTATATTATCAAAGGATAATTTTAAAATTTTAATATTTTTAAATAATTATATATTATATTATAAAAAAAATTCTCTAAAGAAACTATTACTTTAAAACGAGGGTTTATTGTAATTTCTCTTAAATTTTTAAACACTTTTAAAATTATGTCTAAATTTTAAAGATAAACTTTTAAAAAACTGCTACTCGGTTCTTTCTTTTTTTTCTTTTTTTTTTTGAATTGGATTTTTTTTTTTTTTTTTTTTTTTTTTTCCTATACACCTCTCTGACTGTCCTTATTCTCACCCACCCACATTATTAATGGATGTACCCATCAGAAAGATGATAGTCAAATACCAAACACAAAAGCCCCCCACACAATAAGTGCCTCATTTGACATTATTATTATTATGCTAATCTTTTTTTGTTGTTAAATTTTTTAAATCTCATTTGTTTAATTTTTTAATTTTTTTTTATTTTTATTTTTGTAAAAAAAAATAATAATTATAAATTAAAGTAATATTTTATCTTAAATTTATTAGTCTTATTATCATTTTGTTTTTTTTAACTCCTAAATATACCCAAACCAGAGCTAAAAATCAGCATTACTTTTAGCAAGTTCAGTTAGACTCAGCATACGGCTAAAAATTAATATTAATGTGTATTTTATGTAGAGTTTATATATGCCGCTTAAAAATTAAATTTTTGGATAATTTTAATTAATAAAGTGAATTATTATTATTCAAAAAATGTTTACTATTATGTGTAATTTTTTTCCTTATTATTTTTTTTTAAGTTTCCTTCACCACACATTTTATTTAAATAAAATATTAACATAAAATTTATAAATATATTTTATAATTTTATATATATTTTATATATAATATATATATAATTATCATAATGTTATCGGTCAACTTAATCCATTTTTTGTGGATACGTATTTTGGAGTACAGGAGATTGGTTATATGTAAGGTTGTAAATGAATAAAGCCGTTCGGAAATAGTAAGAACTTCTTTAAACTCTATTCGTTACTTTTATTTTTTTTTTTGCATTTGAGCTCCAGCTCGAGCTCGTTAAATTTTTAATAAGCAAATCCAAACATTCTAAAACTCGACTTGTTAGTTGGCTGGTTTAACATTTATTATTTATATATTAAATAATGTAAAAATATGTATAAAAAATAACATAAATATGTTATTTATTTATTTTAAAAATATAAATGTAAATAATAATTAACTATAGATAATACCTTTATATAATGGTGGTAGTATATATTATTATTTTGATAAAATATTGACTTTTTTTAAGAATGTTTATATATATTGTATGTATAATTGTATAATCAAAATTTAAATTTTTGTTTTAGTCTCATACGTAAGTATGAATTTATAAATTTTTTGACTCATTAAGGCTCGTGAACAAGCTCAAGCTTGAGTCAAGCTTAAGCCAACTCGGCTAGAGCTCGATTCGTTACATTTTTATTGAGTTCGAACTCAAGCTCAAGTTCGTTAAAATCTTAATAAATAAGTCCAAACATATTAAAACTTGATTCAACGTAGCTCGTTTGCAACCCTAATTATATGATATGCCCTCATACCGAGATGTCATGAAAAAACAAGAAGAGATAGGCGTCGAGTAATTTCGTAGAGGATGTGATTAAGTTGGATAATAAGACATGGATTTTTGAGAAAATTAAACCAACTCAATTAGGAGAAGATAATGAATACTTACTGGCCCTGTTTGATGTTGATTAAAAGCTAAAGGTTGATAATCAAAGCAAAAATTAAAAGTATATCTCTCTTAATTTTTAGATAATTAATTTTTTTTAGTTTATTTTAAGAAGTGCCAAATAAGTTAGCTTTCTTGTTTATTACGAAAAGATATATAAAAAACAGAAAAGTGATGTGTGACTCAAATAAGCTAAAAAAGCACTAAACTATCACTTTCCAAAAAAAAGCCTAAGTTTTAAGAAAAAATTACACCAAATAATCTTATACATACTTTTAAATTGAAATAAATTATAATTACATCTATTAAGTTGTAACAAACACCCCTACTAAGCAATTGTATTCGTTATTTAAAAAAAATAATAAATAAATTAAATAAATAAATAAAATTAGGGAGGCAACGTTGCAAATAATGAACCAAGTGAGTTTGTTTTTAGATCATCTAAAAATGTTACTGCGTCAAATATGTTATGTGGGGTCACTGGACAATGTGATTTGCAATGTTATATAGGCCTCGTTTGGGAAGTGGCTATTTTAGTAGGCTATTTTAGTTTTTAGCTATTTTAGTAGACTAAAATTTTTATATTTAGCAAGATGATTGGATTTTTTTGTGGTTGAATGTGATGTTTGTGAGAGAAAAAGTAAAATGATTATGGGTTTGATGTGATATTTTGTCTTATTAGCTATTTTAACATATTTTATCTTTTTGTGATTTTTAACCTAAACTAAGCTATTTTTTTTCTTCCCAAATATCAAATAATATCTCAATGTGATTATTTGAATACTACTGATAATTTTTACCCGAGTTTGATTGGATGAGAGATGGACTAAAAACTAGAGACATGCATAAATATGTACCTAAAATTAGAAATTTATTTTAAAAATAATTATATATAATTTAAATTTATATCTCATGTGATATGATTCCCAGCTAAAATACTTTCGGACCCACATGAATGTACATATCACAACTCATTACTCATTAGATACCTATCACTGATCTGAACTTTTAGTATGATATGATTGATTGGATTATGTAAAAATACACTCATGTAATTGGGTTGGTTTCATTTTACATGAATGACAATGTAGATAGGATGAAACATGCTTTTGGTGTCTATATATATTTTATGAAAAATTCTATAAATTAGACACAATTTTCTATTTTAAATATCAGTCACTTTCTATTCTTAAATCTTATAAAAAATTGTTTGAGATAATATATTTTTTGATTTTTTATAAAAAAATTGTGCAGAAAAATAGAGAGGTGATGTGACCTAAATAAGTGCATTTATTTAGTTTATACCAAACAATACCTATGTATTAAGATCCAATTGAACACTTACTTGTCCACTACAAATTACAAATTATCAATATCGAAACATATTTCAGTACCGATTTTTGAAACTCACATAAGGTGAATTCTATATTTTCATAAATTTTATACTCTTATAAGATTATAATGTCTGATTCTGTGATCAATTTTTATACCAACAGAAGAAAAGAAAAAAAAAACAACTATGCAAAAAAAAAATGCCAAGTCTATTAATTAATCAATGTAGCATATGGTTAGAAAGGAGACATTAATATATGAAATTTAATGAGTACAAGGATGACCCACAAAATAAATTGTGGGGTTCCTCCACGAGATTCTGTTGGGTGTGTTCCCTTGGAAGTATTTGATAAGGAAAGAGCATGATGGTTGCTTCTGCAGCTAACCAGACAAATATGACCAGTAAAATTGCATTTACAGACCACAAATTTAAAGCAGAAGAAAGAAGAAAACATCAATGGCTTGGGATTGCTTTTCTTTTCTATCCTTCATATGTTGGAATTGAAGCATGAAAGTCAGTTAACTTTGTCTGAAGGCATGAGAACAGCAAGTGAACAAACCATTGAATTCCTTAACCAACACCCATCTCACCAACACATGGCTTTCGGCCTAATCTTTAGGATGTTTAAGGTACCCCACTCTAAAAGGACCAATTGGAGAGTAGTGTTGTCCTGTGTGGGCCACCTCATTTTATAAGATTTTTCTAATAAATTATACGAGTAACAAATCAGATTGATTGAATAATTATAATCACATTATGAAATCATATTTGTATTTTATTTGATTTGAATTTTTAAAAATTAATTATAAAATGGATTTTCATTTATCTTTAGTGAATACTTTTATATTTTAATCATATTTTTTAGCTTTTCAATTTCAACAATTTCAAAGAGGGGTAGTTAACTTTTTAACTTTTTAAATACACTTAATCTAAATGTATCTAAATTTTTTTTTTTATTATATTTGAAAAGTGACTAAAATATGAAAAATAATTCACTAAATAAAAGAAAAACTCATCTAAAAATGTTTTTGAAAAATTCAAACCAAACTTATAATTATGATAATAAACCATCTATTTTTTAAAAACAAATATAATCCCATTTTGTGGAAATGAATGTTCAATTAATCCAATTTTTTGTATGAATAATCTATTCTAAAATCCTTTCAAAAATGAATCCCGTATTGACCCACCCCGGACCAACAAAAGCCACCCGTATCTCAGCCCAATTTTTATATACACAAATTATATTCGTATAGTTTTATTCTTTTCGTTTAGAAAATGTTAAATATACACATTTTTTACAAAATAATGTAAAAATGATATTTTTGATAATTATGAATTATAGTGTGAGTATTTACCTTTAATAAATAAATATAAATAAAATATATTATTCTCTATATAAATTATATTTGTATTATTCTATCCATCTAGCATTATTGATGTCAACTAAATTAAAAGTGGAGGATCAAATTGAAATTTGATAAAAATACAAAAACAAACGTGAAATTTTGATTAAAAAAATATATAAGACTACTAATGAGACCACACCCATATGATTATTATGTAAAATATTTAGTAATTTTTTTGTAATCTCTAATATTTTTGACAATTTTAGGGTACCATATATGGATGAAAAGGTGGCAGCTAGACTGGACATATATATGCTTAAACAATCAGTAAGTAACTACAAACATGAATATAAAGCAGATCAAACAGGCTTGCAAGAAAGGGATGGCTTCATTCAGACTTCAATACTATAAATTAAAATTAAAAAGTACGTTTGGTTTGTGTTTCTGAAAATTTTTTGGGAAATTTTCTCTTCAAATAAGTTTTTAAAAGTAATCAAATCAAACAAATTTTTTCAAAAAAATTTCTCAAAACTTGTTAACCAAACAAGTTTTTCAAACAAATCTCTCTCTCACACACATCAAATCAATCACTTTTTCCAAAACTCTCTCTCAAAATAATTTTCCAAAACATCTTTTGAAAAAAACCAAACCAAACAACTTTTCGTTTTTTTTATCTCTAAAACACATATCTCAAACACAAACCAAACATATCCAAAATTTCCACTCTGTTTTTCTTGATTTGTTAGATGGTAACAACACATACCAAAAAGTTGAGAAATGGCCCTAAACCAACATTTAATAGTTGTTATTTAATTCTGCTATTGTTATAATTTAACATGATACATATAAAAACACAGTTTAACAATACGTTATTTATTATAGTTTTGTATTTGATATGATAGGAACATTGTATTAAATTTTAGCATGTGGAATTTTTTACTATTGAATTTTTTTTTTTAAAATTATGATATTGTTCCCAAAAAATGTCAAATTAAATTCAATAAAATTAATATTTTCTAAAATATGAAGCATCGTAGTAATAATTTTAATTCAAAATATAATTTGAAATAATTTTATCAAAAAATCTAACTATAAAAAAATATAGATAATTATTTAGTAGTTTATAAAATACCATGTTATATTGTCTACGCAATACTTCAAATAAATCACATATTATTTTTTTTATAAATGTGATATATTGACTAACTTTTGTTAGATAGTTAAGAAATAAAAATAATCTATTGAGTGAGTATACACTACGATTTCTTGTTAATCGAGAACACTCACAAAAAATGTTTTAATAAATTTTTTCCCCACTCTCTAAATACGTTAAGGTTGTGTTTGTTTTAAAAATTTGGAGAGAGATTTGAAAAAAAAAATTGTGAAATGTAAATAAAATATAGTTATATTTTATCTACGTTTTTTTTATTAAAAAAAAAAAAAATCTCATTAGAACCAAACATAACCTAAAGTAAAAGCCAAAAAGAGGGTAAGGGCAGTAATTAGTTGTCTTTGAATCGGTTGAGATTTTCTTTTGAGAACGAAAATGGGTTGAGATTTTCATTCATTCATTGGGAAAGATTCACAGCTATGCTGACGTGAATGGATTTTTTCTTTTTTCTTTTTTTATTTATTTTTTTGTAATGTTTGGACACAAAAAATTTTGGGGGAATTATGCATAAGTGGATCAAAATGAATATTTATAAAAATAAAAATAATAAATATTTTAAATATTAATAAATAAAATTATTAACTTTTTTATATTTTTATAAATATTTTTTCTGATCCTACTCATGTGTAATTCTCAAAAAAATTTACAGTAAATCTATACTAGAGAAAGAAGTTTGGGCCTGTTTAAGTGGGCTATCTGGGGATGCTAAGATGGGTCAGGGCAATAACTTTTTGAATAAACCACCCCCCGCAACCCAAAATCAAATCAAATAAGTTGACAATTAAAGACTTGCGAATGCAGAGGTGGGCATGGCCGAATGGTCCGCCCAATTCAGTCAAATCAGTTTGATATTTTTATGATTTTAAAAAATATTTAGTCTACAGACTAGCCTATGATAAGATTTTTAGTTCGTTTAATTTTTAAATTACACTTATGTTATTAAACTTATGTTGTGTTTGGTTTGAAAAATTTAGATAGTGTTGGTTACATATTTTATGCTAGTCAGTGACAATTCGACGCGTGGTAAAGTAAGGATAATATGGGGAGACCAGTCAGGTCTTTGATCCTGATCATACACGTGGCAGTTAATATTGGTTGTTATAAGATCTGAGTAGCAGCGGATCAACAAAGAGATGTACGGTGACGTGGCTTCAACGGTTGCTCACATTCAAATTCAAATATAGAAGGGAAGTCTAACTGCAAGTGAAGGCGTAGTGGAACTACTTATAAGGTAGCATGATCAGCGAACACGGAGGAGCAGTTTAACGGTTTGAAGTGCAATTCGATAGTTATCTTTGGAGAGTATAAATAGCAGGAAGGACTTCAGAGAAGGGGACGGAGAAAAATTTAAAGAAAACCAGTCTTATTTTACATATTCCAGTTTTATTTCCTGTTCTTTACATTTCGGGAAGCCTAACTGCAAGTGAAGGCGTAGTGGAACTACTTATAAGGTAGCATGATCAGCGAACACGGAGGAGCAATTTGACGGTTTGAAGTGCAATTCGATGGTTATCTTTGGAGAGTATAAATAGCAGGAAGGACTTCAGAGAAGGGGACGGAGAAAAATTTAAAGAAAACCAGTCTTATTTTACATATTCTAGTTTTATTTCCTGTTCTTTACATTTCTGTACTTTAAGTTCTTGCACTGCACTTCATTTGTAGGAGTAGTTTTCGAATATATTGCCGCTATAAATCTTTACGAAGCTGAGATCATTGTAAGTTTTTCATACTAATGAAATGCTTCAATTTATTTAAATGTTCTTATGCTCAAATTCTCTGAAGTCAAGCTACCAGTAAGTCACCAGTAAAAGTCCTCTTTATTGAGGCTAAAAGAACCATAACACAATCGTTTGAATAATTGGTTGGCAATTACAATTCTGTAAGGACTGATTGATCCTTGCTGGCACGCTCATAATTACAAAAATAACCTTCGAAAACTAAAAGGCCAACATATATTTTTGGCACGCCCGGTGGGACACTTTAAAAAATAAAAAAATAAAAAAAATGGCTAGACGTAAGAGACAAGGAGAAAATGAACGATTGAAAGAAGGCGTGAAAGGAGAGGTAGAGATATCCAATCCAGAGGATAGTGTGATAACACATCCTGTGGAGACTCCTATCTTATCGGAACCCATGGTCGAATAGACCAATACTTCAGAGCAAATACCATTTGCTCGTAATAGTGGACGAGACCAAGGAATTGGACCATCCAGTGTCCCATCTACTCAGCCAGTCAACCCGTGGGGCGGCTTAGTAGATGCTATGGGACAGCAATTAATAAACACAATGGAAAGGTGGGCAGTATCCTTTTTGGATCGAATGAATAACCACCAACCAACAAATGTAAGACACATGGAGGAAGTAAATGTCCCTCAGCAAAGATTGGCTAGAGATAAACAGCCTATGCAAGCTAATGGACATTCTAATGGTCAAACCAGTAATCAGATTCATGAAAGATTACCACCTCAGTCTTGGTACGAACCCATTTCGAGGCCTGTAGCAGGCCAGAATGCCTCAATGTTCAACAGTGAAGCCATGCAAATTGGTGGATCTGGCCCAGTACAAGAAAATGGCATAAGAATAACTCCAAATCCCACATTCGAAGCCATAAGTGCTGATCGAGCTAAAACAACAGTGTAAATTAAGTATAGAGTAGTGGAGCTCTAAGCAGGTTGCTCGGTTGGAAGAACGTGCAAATATTGTTCTTAGCTTGGTCATTGAGCTAGGTGCGTCAAGCTTTGAGAGCTCGGTTCCATGAACTTGCAAGGCTTTAGCTCAGCCTCGAATTCGAGCAAGGTTTTAGCTTGGCCTCAAATTCAAGCATGTTTTTAGCTTGGTTCAAAGTCCGAGCAAGGTTTTAGCTCGACCTCAAATTTGTCTTTGGTTTTAGCTTGGTTCAAAGTCTGAGCAAGAGTAGTGGTTCAGTAGGCACAAAATATGGTCCCTAGGGACCAAATTACTGAGATAGTTAGGGAGTTGTATGGACCAATGGCTCGGGGGGTCCAGACCCCTGTGTATAGAAAACCATACCCAGAATGGGGCGATAGGGGACATGAATATCCAAGAGGTTTCAGGATACCAGATTTTGTCCTCTTTCATGGGAACGGAAACCAATCCACAGTAGAACATATTGCTAGGTTTGCCGCTCAATGTGGTGAATTTACCAATCATGACTATATGAAATTGAGACTATTCCCGAATTCTCTAACTGGGGGAGCATTTGTATGGTACATTAACCTTCCACCTTACTCCATCCAGACTTGGCAGCAAATGGAAGAGGCATTTCATGCCCAATTCTTCTAATCAGAGCTAGAAGTTTCCATGACAGACTTGGCAAGATTGAGTCAAAGGCCTAAAGAGAAGGCTACTCAGTTTATTTCCATATTTAAGAGGGCTCGAAATAATGTAGAGTAATCTTGCCAGAAACGGAATTCGTAAGATTGGCCCAAAATGGCTTAGAGTTCACGCTTCGAAAGAAGTTTGATTCAACAGAGTTTAGAGATTTAGTGGAACTGACTTACAAAGTATCTAGATATGAAGCATTACTAGAAGAGGAACAAGATCGAAATAATGCATCATATAGGACATACTACAAAGATCCTAATTATGAGATTGATGCAGCAGAAATTGTGGGAAAAGAGCCTATGATCTGTGAAGCATTAATCCATAAAGATACAACAATTGACCAGCAGTTTAAAAAGAAAGATCTCCACAGGAAATATTCTTTCGATTTAACTAAGGCAGATGACATTTTTGATCATTTGCTTGCGGCCAACTTCCTTAAGTTACCAAAGGGTGTTAAAATTCCATCTCTTGATGAACTTAAAGGAAAAGTATATTGTAAATGGCATAATTCTTGGTCTCACTCGACTAAAAACTGTGTTGTTTTCCGAGACAGGATCCAAGAACAAATTCGGAAAGGGAGTTTGAAGTTCCCAGCCAAAGCTGAAAAAGCCATGGGGATCGATAGCAATCCATTTCCAGAAATTGGAGATGTGGCAACCAATGTCATTATGTCAGACTTTCAGAACCTGTCTTTGAAAGAATTGGAAGAAGTCAATGTACAGATGCATGTGGCTAACCAGATAGCAATCCAAAAAGACATTAGAAATCCACCAGCTATTGGACGAGATTTCTCACATCAGAGGGAAGACTCTGATGAAGAAGCACTGGATGATGACTCCTTAGAGGCAGCCGTAATGCAAAGGATGTGTCCCAGGTGCAGACTTAGTTATAAGTGGTTGAAAGGCCTTCCAGTTGATGGGAAGCAATATTACAGGGATGTGCAGAGGCGTCCCAAACCAACCAATGCTTATAATAAAAGGCCGTATCCGGCTAATGTTAGGCGGCAGCCATTAGTGGTTGAGCCTGCAGTTGATAGAATGCATGCTAAAGGTAAGAGGCCCTTATATGAGACTAGGTCACCTAACTATTACAGAATGGAGAGTAGTCATTCTGAGAGAAGATTGGAAAAGAGTTCAGGTTTTAGGATCAAAGCCAGGAATTGGCCCCCTGGGCCAGCTTCACGAAGGACAGAAAATGATCACCATCATCGAGAGCCTGAATCAGTCTCAAAGCTTGGAGACAGGGCCAAACAATTGTCTTCACAGCCAGCCTCGAAGGTGACCTCGAAGGAAGAAAAAGGCAGTTTAACGTCTGGGTCAATAAGTTCGTGGGTACCTGGATTCCCAAATTGGTTTGTGATGCAAAACAAACCTAGGGAAATGCCTACCCAAAGGAATGTTGGAAATCAAAGTAGGATGGTAAAGCCTCCTTTGGTGGCCCCCAACAACTGGGTATTACTGAAACACCCAAGAACGAGGGAACCAGATATGGTCCCCGTTATTTTCAGATCACAAAGGAGGAAAATTCAGCGTAGGTACACCCAATACCAAAAAGACCTGAAAGAAAGTGGAGAGAGTTCTTCGATGATCCAGACTGGAGAAAAGAAGAATCGAAAGTCAGACCATAATCCAAAGCCAGTTATACAAAACGAGGTGGATCGCAGCAGAGAACAGTTGGCCAAGGTTCATTCTGAACTAAAAGTCAGAGAGAAAATATCCAAGAGGTTTCAGGGTACCAGATTTTGTCCTCTTTCATGGGAACGGAAACCAATCAACAGTAGAGCATATTGCTAGGTTTGCCGCTCAATGTGGTGAATTTACCAATCATGACTATATGAAGTTGAGACTATTCCCAAATTCTCTAACCGAAGGAGCATTTGTATGGTATATTAACCTTCCACCTGGCTCCATCCAGACTTGGCAGCAAATGGAAGAGGCATTTCATGCCCAATTCTTCCAATCTGAGCCAGAAGTTTCCATAGCAGACTTGGCAAGGAAACAGGTACAGCCAGTCATCCAGTTTGGCTCGTTTCCCCCAGTATCAGTGAACATGGTACACATACTGCCACAGGAATTCCAAGCTGGAGATGAGAATCAAGAGGGGCAGGAAGCTGATCCAATTCCGATCTCTAGTGAAGATTCACAAGCGAGTATGGTACAAGATAATTTCGAAATGGTTACCCCAATGAAAGCTGAATATGAGAGCGAGGAAGTGGTTAGCATTAACCTCTCGTATCCATTCGAATATCCCTCGAATTCCATGACGCAGCATGTTAAGCCTTTGTACATTAAGGCCTTCTTCGATGGGATACAGTTAAACCGAGTCTTGGTGGATAATGGGGCGGCGGTGAACTTACTACCGAAATCCTCGTTGAAGAAATCAGGAAAGAAGAATCCCAGGTTAATCCCAACCAGTACAGCAATCGCTGGTTTTGCTGGAGACAAGCAGATGGCCCAGGGAATTCTACCCATCAACCTGAGTGTGGGAACCAAGGACTGCATGACGCCGTTTTTCGTCATCGACAGCAATGCGAAGTACAATGCTTTACTTGGTAGAGATTGGATCCACACTAATAAATGTGTGCCTTCCTCTTTGCATCAGAAAATGATAATAGCTCTAGGCAATGGGGAGACGGAGGAAATTAATGCAGATCCTCAACCTTTCATAGCCTGTGCAGATTTCGCAGAAACCAAGTTGTATATTAATGGCGTGGCACCGCTCAGTATACTGATGGAATTCGATGGCTCACCCGAAGTACCGGCTGATGAGGAAGTAGCACACCTGAAGCATTTAGTCCAGGAGAGTGCTGATGAAGAGCTAGTTGTTAAAGATGACAATGATGCCTGGTTATAGGCGGCAAGATGAAACACCAGAAGCCAGGTCTTTGGTTTTAATTAAGTTTTCAATATTGGATATAAAGTTAATAGTCCAGAAAGTACGAGAGCAAGAGAAATAAGTCATGACAATTGGCTGCAAGCGGGAGCAGCAACAAGCCAGAGTTTTGACCCTTGATAAATACTGTGCATTGGACATAGAAACGAAAGTCCAAGAAATACAGGAAGAAGAAACCTTGTGGACAGACTTTGTCTATGAGGAGGAGAATAAAGAGGAGGAATTAAAGAGCCTGGAAACAGAACACGGCAAGGAGACTTCTTCGAAGTCAGAAAAGATCAAAGAAGGAGTTCCAGTAAGTACTCAGATACAAGACCCCTTAGAAGAAATAAATTTAGGAGAAGATTCTGTACAACAACCCATTTATATAAGTGCTTGGTTGAATTCTCTTGATAGGGACCAGTTGTTGGTTATTCTGAGAAGATATAAAGATTGTTTTGCATGGTCATACAATGAACTACCAGGATTGGATAGGTCATTAGTGGAACATAGGCTTCCTATGAAGCCTAACTTCAAGCTATACAAACAAAACCAAGAAGAATGGGTTCGGAAGTGATCCAGAAAGTTAAAGAAGAAATTCTTAAACTACTCAAGGCAGGCTTTATCAGGACAGCCAGGTATATTGAGTGGCTATCTAATATTGTACCTGTAGTCAAGAAGAATGGCAAAATGAGGGTGTGCATCGATTTTAGAAACCTAAATCTGGCAACTCCAAAAGATAAATATCCTATGCCTATAGTAGATTTGCTGGTGGATAGCTCAGCAGGACATCAAATTTTATCAATGATGGATGGGCACTCAGGCTATAACCAAATCTGCATTGAGGAGGAAGATGTTCACAAGACAGCATTTAGATGCCCTGGGAATATCGGGACCTTCGAATGGGTTAAAATGTCGTTTGGCCTAAACAATGCCGGGGCCACATATCAGAGGGCTATGAACACTATCTTTCATGACCTTATTGGTGGGTATTTAGAATGTTATATTGGCGACATTGTGGTTAAATCCCAATCCATGAAGGAACATCTATTTCACCTAGAGGCAGCCTTTGAAAGAATGAGAAAGTTCAAATTGAAGCTCAACCCTCTTAAATGGGCCTTTGGCGTATCATCTGGAAACTTCTTGGGTTATGTGGTACACAAGAAAGGAATACAGATTGACCAGAACAAAGCCAAAGCCATCATTGCAGCCAGGCCTCCATCAAGTAAGAAAGAATTGCAGAAGTTCCTTGGACAGGTTAACTTTCTTCGAAGGTTTATTTCTAACACTGCAGGAAAAACTAAAGTATTTTCTTCCTTGTTAAGGCTGAAAGCTGAAGAAGAATTCGTGTGGTCAGCAGAGCATCAAATTGCTTTCGAAGGTATCAAAGCCTACTTGGCTAACCCTCCAGTGCTGATGCCACCAAAGAGGAACAAGCCCTTGAAGTTGTACATAGCCGCAGCAGAGGATTCATTGGGAGCTTTCTTAGCCCAAGACAACGAAGAAGGCAAGGAGCAAGCTATTTATTACCTTAGTAGGTTTTTAAATTCTTGTGAATGTAAATATTCAGCTGTTGAAAAGCTGTGTCTTGCTTTGTATTTTGCTGCAATAAAATTAAGATATTACCTTTTGCCTACAACTGTCTTGGTAATTGCAACCACAGATTTGGTTAAATATATGTTATCTAGACCAATGTTGAGGGGAAGAATTGGCAAATGGATACTTGCCTTATCAGAATTTCATCTAGAATATGTCCCTCAAAGGGCAGTAAAAGGGCAGGTTTTAGCCAATTTCTTGGCAGATCATCCATCTCAAACAGAGAGCCAGGAGATAATGGAACTTGGTATGACCAGTGTTGAGCCATGGCAAATGTGGTTCGATGGGTCGAAAGCAAATGGGTTAATTGGAATTGGTATTGTAATCAAGTCTCCACAGGGAACAGAAACTACCCATGGTTTTAGAGTAGATGAAGCTACCTGTTCCAATAACCAGGCTAAATATTGCTTGGAAGGGATTGGATCCACACTAACAAATGTGTGCCTTCTTCTTTGCATCAGAAAATCATGATGGCTCTAGGCAATGGAGAGACAGAGGAAATCGATGCAGATCCTCAACCCTTCATAGCCTGTGCAGACTTTGCAGAGGCTAAATTGTATATTGAGGGAGTAACACCTCTCAGTATACTGATGAAAGATGACAATTCAGCCGAAGTGACGGCTGATGAGGAAGTGACACACTTGAAGCACTTAGTCCAAGAAAGTGCTGATGAAGAGGTCGTTCTAAAGGATGACAATGATGCCTGGTTATAGGCAAAGAAGTGAAAAGCAAGAAGCCACATCCTTGGCTCTGATTAAATTCTCAACATTGGATGTAGAAGCTATAGTCCAGAGAGTACAGGAGCAAGAAAGGAAG
>NW_021025204.1:200755-250973 GCF_004153795.1 Camellia sinensis | reverse complement strand
CACCCCATATTATGCACAAGCCAATGGTCAAGCTGAATAATCCAATAAGTCCTTGAAAAAAGGAATACAAAAGGATGTGGAAGATAATCCTAGGGATTGGCATAACTTATTGTTAGATGTATTGTGGGCCTATAGAACTTCCCCAAGGTCAAGCACATGAGTCACTCCTTATGCCTTAGTTTATGGGCATGATGTAGTATTACCTGTGGAGATCAATGTTAAATCCTTAAGGGTAAGATGCCAAGACCAGTTGGATCCTGAGCAGTACTATCAGAGTATGTGCTTGGAGTTAGAAGACATAGATGAAGCTAGAATTCTGGCATTAAATAGCATTCTTTTTCAGAAGAAGAAAGCAGCCAAAAATTATAATAAGAAGGTCAAACACGTTGGCTTTGATGAAGGTGATTTGGTGTGGAAGACAATACTTCCAATAGGAATTAAAAGCCATAGGTTTGGCAAATGGTCACCTAACTGGGAAGGACCATATCAAATTCATAGAGTTTTGCCTTTTGAAGCATACCATTTGAAAAATTTGAATGATTATGTGCATCCCAAAAAGATTAATGGCAGATATTTAAAACCTTATTTTCCAACTATTTGGAAAACACAAGGAATAAAATAAACACAGTACAAAAACATAAGACGATAAACAAGGAAATGTTTTTATAAAGAGCCAAGTACATTGTGCCACAAATTGGCCAAAAAATCATTACAATGTTTTAGTTGTTTTTGTACAACAGATTTTCTATTGGTAAATGACGAAAATAGTTGAATAGCTGCAGCCATGTCTCTCTTTTGATCGGTCAGCCCTTGATTGGTGATTTGCAGTTTGATGTCAGTTCGAAGTAAGGCCTGATTCACTGCAGAAAGCTCCTCTTCGAGTTGAGCTTTCCTCTCCAGTAGTTGAGTTCGAAAGTGAGAGGCAGAAGAGTGTTGTTCCTTAAGCTTCGATACTTCAGTATGCACTTGAGAAACAAAACTTTGGTCTCTAACCAATTTCTCATCTGCAGCCTTGGCAGCATGACAGATGCTGATGTAAAATTCGATAGTAGCTGCTGCCTGGGATAGGTGATTTGAGACATCCATACCAGACTACTCAGCAAGTTTGCAGCATTGAAGAAACCCATTTTTAATTATAGGCCTTTGTAGAGCCTCGAAGGGAATCCTCTAAAAAGAAATTAACAGGTCCAGACAGGTGTCTAAGTCTATCAAAGGCACAGAAGGCTGGCTGCTGGAGGAAGAAAAGCTATCAAAAATTTCCAGCAAAGAATCAGCCAAAACTAATGGCTCAGCTTCCTCATCGAATGTCGGAGAAGTAGAGGTGCTGTCAAAAAGACTAGCTAATCTTGCTTCAAAGACATCAATCTCATCATTAGACATGAGAGGCGCAGAGAGAGTTGCCATGGGAGACACAGAAGATTGCATAGGGATAGGAGAAATGGGTGGAGCATCTTTAATGGTCTCCATGGTCCTGGCCACCAATGAATCAAGTGAAGGAGGGCTGGAGCTAGGTAAAGGTGACAAGTCACGAGTTGGAGAGCTGCCAGCACTCATCAGAGATAAGGTAGCAGTTGGAATCTCCTTAGAATGAGAAAGAGGAGCAAGACTCAGCAAAGAAGTAAATTGAGGAAAGTCAAGAGTCAAGTAAGAAAGACGTGGAGTCAAACCAAGAGAAAGAAGTGCAGGAATGCTTGGTCTCAAGAAAAGTGCAGGAAGTGTAGACCCTGGAAGTGGAAGTATGGTCTGAATAGTCCTTACATCCTGCATCTGATCAACCTCGAGTGAAACTGAGAGAGGTCTCATATATTGAAAACATGGAAATTTTTTTAATGAAAGGCATGGCTTGTGATTAGTTTTAAATGGCATTGCATGACATATACATTTACAATTGCATTTAATATTGAACCTCTTACATAAATGTATATACTTTGTTAAGGTTTCTTTACTGGGCTTTATGCTCACCCCTACAGGACTTTGGTGCAGGTAACCTGCTCCAGAAGTGTCGGCAATGATGGGAGAACTACGAAGGGTGTAATATCTGGCAGTTTGTTGCCTTCTTGCAGTTTCCCTTTGTAGTATGTCAGCAACGGCAGCTTCATCTCTCAGAAATTGTTGCTGCCGTCTCTTCTCAGTTCTCTCGAAGACAATCATGGCTTTAGAATGTTCTTGTTCTACTGTCTTGACGGCTGCTTCATGGATGGTATCTTCAACCCAGATAGGAGCAGAAACAGACATCTTTTTTCTCTTTTCCATTGCTTTGGCAATTGTCTCAGAATCAGAGTTTTCGATCATATCAGAAGGAGAGACAGTCACCTTTCTTTTCCTTTTCCTCTGTATTGGCAGGGTCTGCTCCTTCTCAATTTCCTTCTCAACTTCTTCAAGCTGCGATCTGGATTCCGAAGAGATGAATTCATCTTCCATCCCTCTGGCAGTTGTCTCATCCCTAACCAAGTCAGATGAAAAGACGATCGCTTTCCTCTTTCTTTTCAAGGGTAACTCTTCCTCTTGATCTGTTTCTTCTTTTTCTTCTCCTTGAGTATCAGATGTTTCCTTCTCAAGTTCAAAGAGCCCCCTTTTCTTTTGTGATTGGCCACCTCCACAAAAGAAGAATTAAAAATAAGGCAAAACGCATTGTAAAAGACAAAAGGAGAAGGGACAAGGGTATACCTTTCTTCGAGGCAGCTCGAGTAACTCTAGGAGAAATTAAAGCAGCAGGAGCAGATTGTGTTGTAGCATGTGCTATATCTGAAACAATGGAAGAGGTGACAACCCCAGCTTCTTTGGACTTGGTCACATCTAACACCGTTAGTAGGTTTAAAGATGAAATGGCCAAATAAATCTCCATGTTAGTCACCCACCAGTTTTTGTACCTCTTCAATACGGTACCTTGAGGAATGAAAGGGGTATACTCGAAATTGGCTAAGTCATCTATAAATTTAAAAGTTGCCTCTTCTAGCTTGGACTTTCGGACTTTCAGATCCCTTCTAGTAAGGTTGAGATTTGTGTTGCTATAGAGAGGTATTGGGACCCCTTGTATGAGGCCAAATTGTCTAGCAAATTGAGCAGGACAGTAAGGTTCAGCAATGCATTTGTAGGCCTTCGGGTTCAAAGTCCCGATAAATAACTCTCTGGGGATCAGGATGGAAGCCCATATATCTTTGTGAATAGGTGAAGTACAGGACTGGTCACTTAGGAAATTTCTCAACCAAGATGGACCAATGGAGGGTTCGAAGGGACGAAAACGGTAAGTAGGAAGGGAGGCTGGAAGCTGGTGAAAAAAAGAGAAGTAAAAAGCAAAGGTAGAAGGGTAAAGTGAAGCATTGGACAATCTTATGCCATGAGTAGGAGGGTTTGGCTCGGAAAATTTGAGGCATTTGGATTGTAACTCAGTAAAATAGGCGAAAAGCCAAAACTGAAGAATCCAGAATGGCCCCCCTTGATTAGCATCTAAGGGTTTCTCACAGAAAAGGGAGCAGACTCTATATACGTGACCTAGAACATATGGTGCTAAGGCCACCTTTTTCTGTAAAATAAAGGCTTTGGCAAGTGGGGCAAATTCAGGCATGATTCTCTGAGAAGAGGTGCAGAAAAGGAATTTGCAAAGCCAATACAATAAGAAAGAAAAGAATTCCCTATCAGTCATAGGGCCCTCTCTTTTATTCTCAGCCCTAGCGAAATCACTATAAGATGAGTTAAGGGAGGAGAGAGAGAAAGGGACTGCTAAATCAGGATAATCCAGTCCAAAAGGCGTACCAATGGGGGATAGTCCCAGTAAATGGCAAATATCAAGAACAGTAGGGGCCATCATCCCACATCTAAATTGGAAAAAGTTAAAGACAGGATTCCAAAAACATAAGGCAGTAGGAATAAGGAAAGGGTCCTCTGAGATAGTTACCCTAGATAGTCTGAGAGCATCGAGAAAGCAGAGTTCTTAAAGGTCCAGGGTCCTAGCAGGAATAACCCGATCATACCATTCTTGCCACTCTGGTCTCACCGTGGGCCAGCATCGGTAGGGGCGATTTACCCTCTAGTTCCTCTAGTCAAGACCACCTTCGTAAAGGAGACATTGGTTTTCCAGATGGGGATACAGGGCTGGGAGTTCAGTAAGGATCTCTTTGAATATGGGCCCGAGCACGTAGTCTAGCTGGACATGGCGACGAGGGACAAAGATGCGTCCATCAATAGCGCTTTTCTCCCCAGCTTTGTACTTTTCACATTCTGCATCAATAATCCTCTTCAGGGCCACAGATGGGCTCGTACGCTCTACGACTGATACTAAAGGAGAAGCCATTGACAGTATGCTTTTCTTGAAAGTGAAACCGGGAAAGGAAGTAGAGAGAGGCCGAAGATCGGTAGAAAGAGGGGTTTGTGCGTTAGAAAAGCAAGTGATTTCAGAGCACGAAACAAAAGGGTTTTTAAAGCCCTCGTATTTGAAAATATATTACATGAGCTGTTAAGTATTAGAAGTGCGAAGACGAAAGCTTCCTTCAATATTGATACTTTTGGAGGGAAAAACAAAGCCCAGTTGTTGAGGCTAGCTTCGAAGTAAGATATTTTGCTTCGAAGCCAAGCCAAACGGCTTCGAAGCAGGTTGCCATACCCAAAATATAAAAATACTCGAGTGTTTATTTCACTTAAAAGAGTTTAAAGACCTGTTTTTAGGTTTTTGACAAAGGTAATGTCCTTCGAGGCAAAACTTGAGATTCTTTAAGAATGGGATTTGGTGTTTGAAACATCAAAAGCAATAATGACAATGACTAGATGTTGACTATGGTCAAAACAGACTTTAAGTATAAGATTGCTAGATTCGAAGCACTATTTCTAATTGAAAATCAGCCAAAACTGTCAACTTTATTCCACAAATTGGAAAGGTTCATAATTGGCTCTTTTAGTGTTTCATTTAAAACAATTAAGTCCAGATGCAAATGATGAAATTGTTCAAAATTTGAAGCTCTGAATTGACTTTTAAAACACAAGTGAAAGCAGGGTCAGACAATGACAAATGAAGAAGAATTTTGTTTATATTAAAACCAAAGCGATTACATCAGATGACCCTATCTCGGTATGAACTCGAGCTCATAAAAATAAGGAATGGAATAAATAACAAGATCATGAAATTTAGTCCAACAATGATCAATAAACTTTTGTTCTTTCCTTATTCTATCTCCCAAATTTTCTAGCATTGGCTGCATAAGTTTATGTGCTCTCACTTCATAATAGAGCTCTTCAGCCTTTATTTCGAAAGCCACCTCTCTTAATCCTTGTTTCAATTCGTCAATGTCTAAGTCATCCCAATACGCAGAATCTTTATTCTTGAAATCACCAAATTCTTCAATAAAGTTCTCGGCTTCGTACTAAGCATGAATTCGAAGAGACGAAAGTTGGTCTAAAGATTGTGTAGTAGCCACAGAATTTCAATGCCAGTAAAGGAGCAATGGAAGTTGGTCCAGAAACATATGAAGTTCTGCCTGAGCAAGGGGATTAAGGACATGGCCCCTAGTCAGAATATCACAAGCCCATCGAAGGTTCTTGAGAGGGACTTCATCCTCAAGAACATTAAAAGGCAAATGAGAGAAAGTTGCAAGCAGAAGTTGAGCTTGTTTCCGCTCAGCTGGAGTAGGAAAAGGTAGAGGTTTATAAGGTGGGAAGACATTTTCCATGGATAGGGCAAGCTTCAGTTTCTCTGTCCAGGAAAGAATTGGTGGGGGAGAAGGTATGAATACTTCAATTTCGGGAGACGAAGAAGAAGGTGTGGACACTTCTATTTTCGGAGATGACACGGGAGCAGAAGGAACAAAGGCATTAATATAATCAAGCCAGTCAGAAGAACAAATCTTCGCCTTCTGAGCTAAGAATGATGGGTTATACCCTTGTGCTTCTTCTGGGCGGGGGGCAGTGTGCACTATCTTTGTAGGCATGGAGGATGTATACCATGCTACAAGAAGATTTTCCTCCAAACTACGCCGATGGTCAATGGGCACATAGGGATAGACAACTGAACTTCGAGCATAGGAAGGAAACTCTAAAGGGTCAGTGAACTCAACAAAGTGATGGTTGATTCGCTCCTTCAAATCATAGGTCTCAGGTATTGACCAGCTTGTCCAGTCAGAACCCCCAGAAGAGGAAGAAGTTGCAGCTTTATCCCATACAGAAATTTGCGAAAAAGAGTTTCTCAAATCCATATTTGCAATTTTCCGAATCAAAGGTTTGAGAGTAGATTGTTCGAACTGTAAAGGTAGGTCAGAAGGGAAAATTCTTATGTCTTTGTTTGTAGCTTTCTGAATCGAAGGATTAAGAGCAATGTGTTCGTAATCCAAAGGTTGGTAATTTGCAAAGGCATCCATGACCTGAATATAGAAAGGTGGGTAAAGGTGGCTAATAAATGCATGCTTTCGATGAGGAACAGCATCGACATATGACTCTTCGTGTGCTTGATCGCTGGAGGAAAGAATTAATTTGGCCATGAAATGTATCAGTCTGTTCGAATACTAAGATAGTGAAAATATTTAAAGGATCAAAACGAGAGTATTAATACAAATGGTGAGTGACAGTTGCATTCCTGGGAAGATGCAAAACCCGTGCACGTTCTAAGACGTGGGAAAAAGGACCCTAATATCACCAAGTCTTGGGCATATTAGTGCGGGGGATAATGTTGGCTACATATTTTATGCTAGCCAGTGACAATTCGACGCGTGGCAAAGTAAGGGTAATATGGGGAGACCAGTCAGGTCTTCGATCCTGATCATACACATGGCAGTTAATATTGGTTGTTATAAGATCTGAGTAGCAGCGGATCAACAAAGAGATGTACGGTGACGTGACTTCAACGGTTGCTCACATTCAAATTCAAATATAGGAGGGAAGCCTAACTGCAAGTGAAGGCGTAGTGGAACTACTTATAAGGTAGCATGATCAGCGATCACGGAGGAGCAGTTCGATGGTTTGAAGTGCAGCTCGATGGGTATCTTTGGAGAGTATAAATAGCAGGAAGGACTTCAGAGAAGGGGATGGAGAAAAATCTAAAGAAAACCAGTCTTACTTTACATATTCCAGTTTTATTTCCTGTTCTTTTCATTTCTGTACTTTAAGTTCCTGCACTGCACTTCATTTGTAGGAGTAGTTTTCGAGTATATTGCCGCTGTAAATCTCTACGAAGCTGAGATCATTGTAAGTTTTTCATACTAATGAAATGCTTCAATTTATTTAAATGTTCTTATGCTCAAATTCTCTGAAATCAAGCTACCAGTAAGTCACCAGTAAAAGTCCTCTTTATTGAGGCTAAAAGAACCATAACACAATCGTTTGAATAATTGGTTGACAATTACAATTCTGTAAGGACTGATTGATCCTTGCTAGCACGCTCATAATTACAAAAATAACCTTCGAAAGTCAAAAAGCCAACAGATAGAGATTTAGAAAAGAAAATGAAAAATGTGTGTGAAACTAAGTGAAATATAAGTATATTTTGTTCATATTTCATCTAACTTTTCTCTTTCTCTTTTCAAATTTTTCCTCAAATCTTTTAACTAAACACAACATTATGATAAAAAAATTTAACCCAATTCGCTTGTTTATAAAATATTAAATTTTAATTTTATATTATTTAGCCGGCACACCCAGCGAAACACAACTTAAGGGAAAGGTGGGATTAAGGTCAAGTTCGATACAGGTGGTTGAAAAGAAAGTGTGAATCGAATATAAATTATTTTTTTAATTTTTTTTCACTTTTTTTTTTCTTTCATAAATTTTTATATAAATTTAAAATTCAAACACATGTTAATTTTTATCTAGTTTTAAATCTGCACTTATTGTAATTACTTATTGTATTAACTTGATCACTGTAATTTTAATTGGATCAATTTTGTCTTTTATTTTTTCATAGTGAATCAATTTAATTCAATTAATAATATCCGTTACGAGATTGAACAAAAATCAATAATAAAATGGTGTATTCAAAAGAGAATTGGCTTCATTTCCGATGTACCAAAAAAAAAAAAAAAAAAAAAAAACAGAGAAAATTTTGTAAAAAAAAAAAAACAGAGAGAGAATTGGCCATTTCAAATTGGCTGTCAACTTGTCAATGAATTTGGGGAGAGTAATGAACTATTTTGCCCCCAATGATTTCAATCCAATTTCTGAAAGATATAATAAAAAAATTAAAGAATTAAATTGACACAGTAAACAAATTATAGGGACTACATATATATGTAATTTATATTAAAAAAAAAAAAAAACCCACTAAATTTAGCTCAAAAAAATAATGGATGGGCTTATTGTCTGGATTGTGGCCTTTACACGACCGCTCAAATACGGACTATGAAAGTGAAGACCAGCGTAACCTAAACCGAGTTGGGCCCATATTGAGGCCTTAGCTGAGCCTTCGAACTCACATCTATTCTTGATTATGAGTCTTTTGGTGTAGTTTAATTCAAGTTGAAAAATTAGAAAGTATAAATTAAAGAAAAAATTATTGAGAAGCCCAAAGAGTGTTTTCGGACAAGAGATCCAAGCTTTGATTTTTTTGTTTGATTATACAATGCCACTTATTGGTTGATAAGTCCAAATATGTGATGACAAAGACAATTAAAATCTCAACTTAAATTCTACAAATCTATTTTTAATAAAATGGATATCTGTGATTTTTTTATTTTTGAGATATTTCAAATAAGGTCAATATTGAATATGAAATTTCAAAAAAAAAAATAAATTTAAAAAAGGAAAAAAGAAAGTAAATATATTGGCTTTTCGTTTAATCAAAATAGCGAAACAGCACTTTTTGCAAAAATAAGCACTCGAAACTGATTTCGACAGTTTTGGATGAATAGATCTCCAAAAAAAATATATGGAATAAAAACTTTTAAAATAGGCTACCGAACGCAAATGTATGACCTATTGAAAATTTTCCACTATAAATATTTTTTTTTTCATAAACAAAGTGTTAAGATTTCTTGAAAATATAACTATGATATAAGGAATAAGTCCATTTATTAGGATTCACACGTAAGTATCTCAATATATATTCCCTCTCCAAAGAGATTAGAATTTTGAAGCAAATCTAATCAAAAGGACAAGGACCTCCACGGAGAGACTGAAACATTGCAATGAAAATGCCTTCTTTTTGCATTTGAATCTAGGCGGGCCACCGCTAGGCACTGCCAAACAAAGTACAGCAAGACAAATTATTAATTTTCTTGAATTACTTTCAAAAAAGAAAAAACACAGTCGGTATACAGGGGTGTTTTGAAAAGATAGTTAAAAGTTGTTCTTTGATTTTTTTTGACTTTTTTGTGAGAGAAGAAAGTGAGTTAAAAACTCGGAAGTGACTTTTAACCTACTTCTCAAAATGGCCCACAATATTGGTTGTATTGCATGTGTGCTTAAGTGAAAGTTCAACCCACCGTAGAAAACAAGATGTTTGTAACCAGAGGGTACATAAATTCATAAAGATTTCATATTTGAACAGTAAGTGCAGCTATAAAAAATTAGGTTAATTGTATATGAATAGATATTTGTTTGGATCACATCTGTATGGGAAAAAAAAAAAAAATCAAATGCCTGATTTTGAAGATAGTTTGTCTATTTTTTTTCAAACAAATGTGACTTAATCAAATGACTACTGTTATTCGATCAACATAATTTTTTACACGGATATTGCACTCAATAGGCACTATGAGATGAACGGTTTGGATCGTTGAGGTGCGTTCATAGTGAGCCCACAATAGCCTGAATGGACCTCTCCAACCCAGTTATGTCAAAGTTGTGATGTTTGTTGTATTTTCTTTACACCAAAATGTCAATGTAAATTACCCTAGAAAAAGTAGAGTTGGGAATAACAATTTCCTAATTTTCAAGTAAAATTATGTTTGGATTATGGATTTAAGTGAAACTTTTATGAAAGAATAGATATTTGTTTTTTTTAACTTTTTTCTTCTTTGTTTTCTTTTCTGTCCACAAATCATTTCTCAAATTCTTGATTCAATCATAACCTAAAAATTATCTTTGTTAATTTTTGGGTAGTTGATCCCATAGGCCTAGTTAACTAGTAATCTCATTTTATTGTAAGGAGGACTACAACACAATTAAATTAGTGAAAAATAAAATTTATTTATAATTTTTTATTAATTAATATTTTGACCCACACCCTGACATACCTGACTCTCCAAAGAGGGGACTCAAACACTGTCTAACCCACAAGAGACACCACTACTAGGCTCACACAGCCTTGGTGGTCTGATCATAGGTTGTTGATTTGAGGTGTGAGCGGTCAATTGTTGCAGTTTGATAAGCCAACTACAAAAGTTAAGAAGCCTACCAACCAAGGGCCTCTTTACTTCTATGTAAGTTATTGTGGTTGCTGAGATCATATTAGTTTTTTTTAATAGTTTTAATCTTATGAATGAAAGCATTTTACCAATTAATCTCAACATAAGAAATTGAACCTCTATTTCTGTGTTTCTTTCGCCACCAAACACTTCAACATAAGAAATTGAACCTCTATTTCTGTGTTTCTTTCGCCACCAAACACTTTTCTATTGCCTTTGTGCCATTTTATGACTCTTTACTAAACCAAGTTTTAATTCATTAAAATTTTCACGGACTTTGTGAAATGATCATTTGACAGAACTTCCGACTTGATACTATATCGAATGGCAGCAGGCATGGGATTTTCTATATGGACCTCCCGTATCCTGTGTTCAAAAATCACTCTCTACTGCACGGCAATAAAAGAGTGATTCATATTCATCGTACGGGATCTATATGAATTTCCCGTACTCCCTATTTATGACGTCGCTCTTTATTGTACGGTCAAATAAAAGAGATCAATCATTATAAAAAAATCTTCGTATGTTATTTATTACACAATCAGATTAGAGAGATTCATCATGTAATAATTGGAGAATCAAAAACAAAGCTAGAGATTCATCATATAATAATAGAGCATCAAAAACAGAATTCACACGGGCTAGGACTTCCAGAATTGTATACATATGGTTTATGTATGAAGCAGGCTTTGTTAGAAGTCAATCAAAAGCAAATTGGTGGCCCAATTAACAAATTAGGAGGTTATTCATAGGCGCAGACATTAGAAGAAGAGTTTGTTGAATTTATTAACATTAATGATTGAAAAAGGACACAAACAACGAATTACCAAATATAATAATAGAAAATTAAGCACTCTTTTCATTACTAGTCAAACTGATGAATATACATCTTAATCTCTCATCATACATATCAAACCTCAACAAACAAAAGGACTCTCAGAGCTGAAGCTGATAGCAATGACCAAATAGCAGAAATAAAATTAAAAAAAGGCATCCAAACAGAGATTAACGAAACTATCTACTACTGGCGGGTGGTAACAGTCCACCTCTGCCAAAAAAAAAGGGCCTCAAGAATAGAGGGCACCCCATTATTAGGGTACCCCCACAAGCAAATTAAAATGATAAAAAGGCCATTTAAAATAAGCCCCTTTTCATTTTTTTTAAACCCTAGAGGCCAAAATTACCCAAAATAGATAATAATATATACTTCCTAATTAAAAGTCACAATACTAATACAAGTGACTATATCTAAATTAAATCTCTGTGTTACAGAGAAATTAAATTTGAGAATGGAGAATCCCCGTGCTGTTGGAATATGATTCTTTAGCGAAATTGTCTTCCGCTAAAGGTCTGACCGAAGGACCAGCTAGCTGGGGCAACATTGTAGGAGACCACGCTACGACCGTCACTAGTGGTGACCTTGAAGGAGAGGGTTTGGCCGTTGAGGTAGGTGTTGCTTTGCCAATTCTGGCCCCAATTCCTTGACATTGGCTGCCAACGGGTCCTGAACCCTTTGACGGCCACAGCATGTACATCACCAGCACCACCAACGTTGGTTATAAGGACCAAGTTGAAGTAGGAATGGCCATTGATGGTGAACCTTATGCCTCCCCTCCTCCTGCAGGGTACCCTACAAAAACCCATAAAAAAGGAAACAGTTAATAACCCTTCCAACCAACAATTTGGCAAGGGAAAGAACAGTGAACATCACTAGTTTTATCAAGGGTTAATTACATTTTACCCTTTAATTAATATTTAATATTATCTTATCATCTATATTCTAAAATCATACATTTAGATCCCTTAATTGAAAAAATAACCCTTTGGAGCGAAATGAAATCCAAATATATTTTTTTGAAGTTGAGAGATAAATTATATTAAGTGATAATTGAGAGACAAAAGTTGCCGTTTGACAAAGGTTGGGTTTGGGTTTAGGTTTGGGTTTGGATTGGAACTACGAAAAGTACAAAATACAAAATATAAAATACAAAATGTCAAAATAAATTAAAAGGATGAATATAAATGTACTTGTTTATATAAGAATACTTATTTGGATAGATAAGAATACTTATTTGGATCACTTCATAATAAAATAAAATCACAAAAATCAAAATTTTCTTTCAAAAAGAAATTAGTTAAAAAGTCAAAAAATCAAGCTAAAAAAATTCTTCCCAAATCAATCCTAAGTGTAATTAACCATTTTATTAATCTATGATTTGGGGAGGAAAGGGGAACCCCAAGAGACAAAGAAAGAGACATTGAACAATGATTTTGGTGCCTTGTTTGGACATAGATTTAAGGATTTAACTCTTTAAAATTCCAACTAAAGAAGATCCTGGCTTAGAGACAGAACACAAAAGGAAATGGGTCAAAATCCGAAGGAACATAAAAAGAGGAATACAAATCTGTTGAAACAACTCAAAATAATTGCAATTTTCATTGACTTGCAAGCGAAAACTATGACATGCAACAAAACATTTTCACTTTTTTGCAATTCCTCCCAAAAAAAGGCCATTGAAGACAGTAATTAGCCAAACAATAGTTGCTAAAAGATCAAATAAAGAAATTAAAAAAGAGAAACAAGATTTTGATATCAAAACACCATAAAATGAGCCATTATGAAGATACATAACATGGTATTGAAAACCATTAAATAAAAAAAAAAATGCAAACCCCATTTTGAACATACCTTCTGTAAGAAACAGGGACAATACCAGCTCTGGATTGGGCAATGTGTTGGAAGACAGGCTGAGAGAGGTCAAAGTGGTGCTGAGGAGGGTTACACCATCCTCCAGCATTGTTTGGTAAGGCATTGTTTGGGGGACAGAAATTGGTGGCAGTGACTACAATGGAACCACGGAGGCACCATTTGCGGTCATTGACACACCTAATCTCAAAGCAAGAACCACAGCTTAATCCACTGTTGAACATTGCTGTGCTCAGTGCTGCTGTGTTTGTTCCATACCCTTGGCTGTACAAATTCCCATACCCACATGCTCCTCCTGCACAAATTCCACTCCCATTAGAATTTTAAAATAAGAAATAAAAAGTAAAAAAATTAGTTAAATGGATATTCTCTAAAATTGCACTTTTATTTTATTTTTTGACATGGGTTTCGCTCCGACTAATAATTAGATAGATTTTAGGACTTATTTGGTGGTGTTTTTTTTTATAAATTAAAAGTTAAACTAAAAGCACTATTTTTCTAATTTTTCAATAACTAAGTTGTTTAAGTTAATCTGTTGCATAAACAGTAAAAAAGCTGTACCAAATTAAAACACTATGATACCATTAAAAAAAAAAATTTTAAAAAAAAAAAAAAACCAAAGTTATAAACAGCTGTATAAGCTAAACCAAACAGGGTCCTAATCTATGTCCCACATATGTCCAAGTGACTACCAAACATAAGCCCTCAAATAACATCAGGGGACTTAAGATCTTTTACTCAGCAAGAGTCATTGGTCCACCTTTAGCTATGTTTAGATCAATAATTTGAAGAAAAAAGTGAAAAAAAATTGTTTTATTTCATATTTTTACTTTTCTTTTTTTCTTGTTCTTTTTTTTTTTTACAAATTTCTCCTCCAAACAGAGCCTTGGGGTTATGTGACATTGTACCTTTGAGTGAAAAGAAAATGAAAACAGAGCAATACATACCCATAGTCCCAGAGGCATCACCCCCACCATAGAAGGTGGCATGAGCATTGATCCAACCTCCATACCCATGAACAAAGGACACCATTGAAAGAAAACCCACCAACAAAAACACAGTAACACCCATTTTCCTGCACAAATCAAAGTATAACATACACCATTTAGCATTTTCTTTAAATGTTCACACTCTACAAGCACATTGAAAAATTACAGATGAGAGAGAGAGAGAGAGAGAGAGAGAGAGAGAGAGAGGGAGATTACATTGAGATTGAGGGAGAGTCTTCTCAAATGAAGTCATCTCAAGGTCGGCTTCAGAAAAGGATACTACTGGTCCTTGGCATTCCTCTGCCCGATGTCTCTTCTCCCCGACTTGGTAGACATGCTGCAAATGCTTCACTTTCTGGGTCTCCCCCCTGATCTCGTTTTCGCTGACCTTCGAGTGAATTACATTAATTACCCGAGGTCCTCTTGCTTGAGGGGGGGGGGGGGGGGGGGGGGGGGCTGCTGTTGCTGTGTTGTTGGGACCAAAAACCGCTAGTAGGGTATTGAAGAGGAGAGAGAGAGGGGGGTTTGTTTTTGACGGTGGAAGACAATTTGGGCATTGAAGAGTGGTTTTGTGGATTGAAACCGTGTGGTTTTGTAGGGTTTGGAAATCTACCCCAAATCGAAATGGGGTCTACTGGTGTTTTTGGTAGTGGCTAAAAAGCTTCTGAACCCACATGCACATGCAAGCTAGCTAGCAACTACCATTGGCTGCAAATACCCTTCTCTCTCTCTCTCTCTCTATCTGGGTTTTGTGTGCGTGTGAGAGAGATGTAGAATAAGATAGAAGTATTTTTTGTATGAATAATTTTTTTTTAAATATTAGAAGATAAATATTTGTATTGTTAGATGGATTTCGTTCAGAGTCCACTGACAGCACCATCCCTCAAGCTGTGTTCTTTATTTGTATTATTTCCCATTTTTTTAAATTTTTTTGTTAATATTACGTGATTATATGTTCAATTACTAATATTTTATGATTTTTTTATGTTGTTCTTATTTTTTGGAGCTATGCAAATATGTAATTTTTTATTGTCAAGAGGCACATCAATACTCTAAAAATTTTTAAAGACTATTTGGGATGTCTTAAATAAGTGTATTTTTTTTCTTTTTAGACTAAAAAATTGAGGATAAAAATATAGATGTTTGAGTTAATTTTTTGACTTTTTATGAAAAAATGTGTAATAAAAAATGGATTTGAAGTAATGTTGTAGAGAAGTGATGTGACTCAAATAAAAAATTAAATTGGGAGTTGTGCAGCCGTAATTGTTGACTTTTGGTGAATAGTGTTAACTTTTTAACTTTTTGAGTAACTTTTTGACTTTTTTACAAATTCCCAAACTTGGCCTAAAGGTTCTTTCGGGAATATATTTTTTTAGTAATTTTTTAGTTAAAATATAATGTAAAAAAAATTAGTATGTTTAGAATGATTTTTTAGTTTTTTACAAAAAAAATGTGTAAAAAGTATAGAGAAAATAAAAATTTTGACTTTTTTGTATAGGTTGTTGGTTTTTTGATTTTTTTACTAACTTTTTAACTTTTTGATTAAAATCATCCGTTGCCAAACGAGACGTAAATAATTACTCCCTAATCGGAGAATCTAATTTTTTTTTTTTTAAATGATAACTATTAATAGGTTCTAATAGTTCGACTTAATTCTTATCAAATTCTATTAAAAATATGTCATAATAAAATCGTCGCTAAAGATAATTTTTTGTAACGATTTTTTATATATATCGCTAAAAATTGACAATTAGTGATTTTTTTGTTATAATTTTCATAAATTGTCGTTAAAACTTACAATTAGTAACTTTTTTATGACAAAATTTTTAAACTATCACTCTAAGTTGAAAATTAGTGACTTTTTTGTTATGATTTTTTTAAACCGTCACTAAAACTTATAATTAGTGACAGTTTTTACAAAATTTTTAAATTGTCACTAAAAATTAATAATTAGTGACATTTTTTAATAGTGTTTGATAAAAAAGTCATTAATTATCCTAGAACCTATTGAATAATTAATTTACCTGTTAAGGCCTATACATAAATTTCTAAAAATATATATATAAATTTTGAATTTTATTAAAAGCTCTCGGGCAGAACCCTCGAATCATTTACTTTCTGTTTGAGCGTTTAATAGGAAAATTGAAGGATTTAGAGAGATAGAATCATTGTCATATTTGAATTATTTCCTTTTTCTTTTCTTTTTGACTTGAGTTAATTTCTCACATATAGATCATGATTTAAGAATAAAAAAATTATTTCGTAATAACAATTCTTTGGTTATTAAGATTTTGCCTTTGAAATTACAAATCACTCTGCAAACTTCAATTCTCCATCACCATGTAATGAGGAAATTACAAATCACTCTGCAAACTTCAATTCTCCATCACCATGGTGCTGTTTGATAACACTTACGTTTTCAGTTTTCAGTTTATATTTACAAAAATTTTAAAAACTCAAATAAAAACTTGTTTGGTAAATTTGAGTGGTTATATGTAGGGATGTACCAAAAAAATTAAACATTCCGTACCAACTCATCGTATAAAATTATATGAAATTAACAAATTGATCAGTCAATTTTATCACTTAACCAGTCCAACCTAATTGATTGATCAGTTAGACTGCTGGTTAAAATTTATTAATTCCATATAATTTTATACGATGAGTTGGTGCAGGATGTCTAGTTTTTTAGCACACCTCTACACATAACTACCTTTAAAAAAAAAAAAAAAAAACCAAACTAACATAGGCTAACAAATAAAATAAAATAAAATTAAAAAAAAATTGACCAGTCAATTTTATCATCCAATCAGTCCAACTCAACTCACTTGTAGAATGTCTAATTTTTTAACACATCTCTATATATGAACTACCCTTGCAAAAAGAAAAGAAAAGAAAAGAGAGGAGAAAAAAAAACAAAAACAAAAACAAACTACCACTGTCTTAAAAGAAAAGAAAAAAAAAAAAAATGGGATTCGAGGCAAATTCGAGACCTCAAATTCGAGGCCTCAGGCATTTTCCTATTTCAAAATAGAATGACATTGAAACAAACGATGCGTTTGAAACTATAGCCCTGTTTGGTAGAACTGTGGAAAAGTGCTTATACCTTATGCCTCAACAGCTTATAGCTTATAACTTTCAGCTTAAGTTGATTTCCAGCTTATTCTTAAAGTATCTCCTGCCCCACTCAAAGAACAAGCTGATTTCTGACTTTCAAAAAGTTATAAGCTATAAGCTAAACTAAACACATCAAAATAGTTTAAATTAAGCTGAAAGCTAAAATAAGCTGTAATTAAGCTCTGCCAAACAGACACTATCAAGACTTGGTTAGCAAAATAGAAAATTTTCCAAGGAAAAATAATCTTCAAAGTGCCAATTGAGATCAAGGCCAGTTGTGTCACATTGGTCATATACATAAGAAAGATGTAAATAACGCATATATTCTCCATCATTTGTACTTTTTGTTGTTCAAGTGTAGAATTTGAATGAATTAAATACCGTCGAATCTTTTCCTGTTTAAGGGGATTTAATATAAATGATTGAATTATCAACTTGTGTCAAAAAAACATAAATAATCCCTCATTAAATAATATGTACATGGGGTTCCCCAAGACAACCAACAACCAACAAATATGTCCTCTGTTCTTCAGTACTCTGAAGCAGAGCAAAAACAGAGCATTCCCGCTGCATGTGAGTGGTGTTAAGTATAATCTTAATTAAAAAGCTCTTCCTTCTCAATTCCACTGCCAACCTATTTTTGAAAGTAAATTAAAAATTATTTTTTGGGTTTTTTTAATTTATTCTAAAAAAAAATAAAGAGATAATATAATTTTAAAAAGTCAAAAAATTTAAAAATTAGCTTTTAATCCAATTGACAAAATGGGCATTTATATGGAAAATTCTATAGTACACACCTTATTTGGGGTTGTGTACCAATATATTCCACTTATGACATTTTTAGCTATAATTTATTGTAGTGTTAATTGTGACTAGACTATGACTCATTGTAATGTCATCTATAACTCATTATGATATTAGTTATAACTTATTTTGATTATGATCAAAAAGATTTTTGATTATACCTTATGTAATATTTAGGTCTCGCTTGGGAACATTAGTTTTTTACAAAAAAATGTACAGAAAAGTAGAGAAAGTGATGTGACAACTGTGACAACTTACAGTGTCTTTTTAACTTTTTGACTAAAATGTATAGTTGACAAACGAAACTTTAGTTATGTCTCGTTATTTTTTGAACATATTACTATTTTTTGTTGAACTCCTTAAGATTAATTTTGCAAGTAGAGCATCATCAACAGATCCCTTATAATAGCTTTTTGCTAAATTAAGGGGTTAATTTTTCAAAAACCATTCCCTACCAAATCTCTCATACATTCTCTTAAATTTAGGATTGTTACAGTCACTCTTTATTTTTAGGGAGTCATTGTAGCTCTCTTATATCTAACAATAGTCGTCCACTCAGATGCCCTAGATGAAGTGATATGGGTAAAACTTACCTCGCCGATAGTCCACCAGGACGCCTGGCTAGCCGACCGCCTAGATGTCCAGCCCCTGGCTTCTGCTACCTTCTTCTGTGTTTGCTTTCAATGCTTTTCCAAACGCATATATATACAATGTTGTACAATTGTAATTTTGCTTTCAAATAAAATAACCTTTTTGTATTAATTATACTATTCAATTATTTTGTTATTAAAAAAATTAAATTTAAAAACAATTAAAAAGATTATTTTAATAAAATAGAGAAAGAATATGGAATTTGTTAGGCGAAATAGATGAAAAAGTGACTCATAAAATAGAAAATAAATTTTTTAATAATATTTTAGTATAAAATTTAAGGGATATGTTGAGGTTGCTATTAAAAGCTTGTTTTGGTAAGTCGGTAAAAGTCAATTTTTGGCTTTCAACATATTTTAAGTTATATCATCTTTTTTTTTACACGTTTTTCAAAAAAACTAAAAAAAAATAAAAATTTAATTTTTAACTAACTTCCCAAAAAAAAGTCAAAATATGAAGACATTAAAATTAAATTTTGATAAAAATGATAAATGTAGTTAAGATCATCTCCAACCAATGTCATTTCTCAAATAGCAAGACAATTAACAATATTTGACACATTTATGAAAAACGAAGCTGCCATTTACTTCGGTGTCATTTGGTATTACTCATGTCAAATTTTACATATAGGGAGAGGGATGTCAAATTTACTTGTTTTGCTTTTTTAGCCTCTGTTTGGCAAGTTGGTTCTTGGGCTTTTTTGGCTATTTTAGTCACAAAAGACAAAATAGGCTATTTTAGCCATAACAAACAAAACATCACATCCAACCCATAATCATTACATTCTTTTCTCACAAAAAAACTCAAAAAAGTCAAAAAGCCAAAAAGTCCTCCCCAAACCAAGCTTTTAAGTCCAGACTAAAATAGCCAAAAAAAACCAAAAAGCTAAAAAGCCAACCTACTTCCCAAACGGAGGCTTATTTATTTTTATTTTATTATGTTAAACCTACATTAAAATAAAAAATACAATACAATAATAAATTTAACATTGTTGGAGTGTCACAAATCCCTCAAGTTCTCTCAAGTTCTCTCCTGTTGAAATCCTAACATGAGACAAGCCTAACTCCCAAAAAAATCTTTCTCCAAGGTTTTTTTTTTTTCCTGAAAAATAATATGAGTGTTGTAGGACTTTAGTGTATTGGTTTTGGACATTAAAAATTATGTGTTCTTTCCTAGCTAGATCATGCATGGCCCTCATGGATTTTTATTTTTATTTTTTATTATTTGTTTGTGAATATGAGATATTTTGACAGAGTGTAATCTTTTGATCAGCTGTTTCATTGTGTTATATTAAGAAATAGGAACAATGATATTTTAATATATTACGTGTGGAATATTTACATGAAAAATAAAATCTGGATTCTAATTGAATATCAAAATGATAGGACCGCGATTCTCGGAATTTTGTAACAACCATTAGTGAGGAAAGAATAAAAAAATCGACTTTGTAGCAAGAATCACATTTAGAATTTGATATAATTGTAATTGTTGTTGTTGTTATTTTTGTTGGGAAAAATGATTTTTGTTGACTTTAATTTAATATTAAAGTGTGATGACTTTAATTAAATATTAAAGTAAGTCCTAACCTTTTATTGTGTTAGGTCCTAGTGAGTCAAAAATCATTGAGTTTTGAATGAGAAATTGCCAGAAAATTGCCTCATGATTTTAGATTCATGAATAGGATTTTAAAGAGTATTTAAATCATTTTTCTTGGCTAAAGGGTATGAATCCTTTGGGTATCCAAACTTTCATATTTTTTGGAAGGGGCTATAGATGCTTGGTGTTTTAATGACCAGCCTTAAAGGCTGGAGGCTCTTCTTCTCTCCCCTTTACATGCATAAATTGAGACCCTCCTATCAAGTTTCAATATAGAAATTTTTTTCTTCCATTTTATAAGTCAGTTTGCCAAAAAGTTTCTACATTGAGAGAGTGCTGCCACTGTTCTTGTTCGCTAAGCTAGACAGAAAGTGCTTCTGCCGTAGCTGGTTTGACCGTCGTATCCTAGGAGACAGACACCGGGATTCCTCAAGCACTCGGCCCGTGAGGCTGCGAAATCTGTTTTAAGGAAACTGCTTCCGTGCAGGCTTCGGTTTCGTCTCTTTACCCTTTTATTATTTTGTGTATTTCTGTTGAAATTTAATTGTAATTATCAACATATATTCTTGGTATATAGTTTGATTTCTTCTTAAATCTATTTGTTTAATTTCACAATTTGAACAACAAGCTTAAAATAGATTTCATATATATTTTCTATGAAATTAATCGAATAGATTTATATAGACTATTAGGTTAGCTTTGTATAATGTTACTAGGAATTGTTGTAGAATTGCTCACTATTTCAATGATTGTAAATTATGCAATGGTACTCTCTAATTGCTTAATTTAGTTAGAATTCTCTATCATAATTTGCATGAATTTTAAGGTTATAAAATATAATTTATGGATGTTGCAATTTTGACATGCTAATTCTATTCCAGTTTTAATTTGTTACATGCTTATTATTTTCTAGACTAAATTACATAATTTAATGTATTTTTGAGTTATAGAGTTTTTTTTTTTTTTTTATGAATTGTGTACATGATTAATGTGAATTATTTAATTAGGTGCATTAATCTAAATTATCTAATTGGGAACATTAATCTAAATTATCTAATTGAGTGCATTCATGTGAATTATTTAATTAGGTGTATCAATCTAAATTATCTAATTGGGAGCATTAATCTGAATTATTTAATTGGGTGCATTAACTTTGAATTTAACTTATTTATTTGGAGTTATTAGTTTAAATGTTTATTATGAATTAATTTCATTCATAACCCATGAATATAGAACTTTATTTTAAAGTTTTAATTTAATTGGCATTTTAATGCATTGGTTACTTATATAATTAAAAGTTGGCTAGATGGTTTCATTTAATTTATTAAATTTTTTATATTATTTGTTTGTATTTTGTTGTGGTTTGCTACTAACTTTCTTTGTAGAGATACCAATATGAAAAACAAATATAAAACCAAATGAATAGTATTTGAGATGTAAAAACAAAAATGTTTGGACTACTAACTTTTGTGTTGAATAGGAATACTTAAGCGTGGAAAGGCTTTTGGACTAAATAGAATCCTTATGAATTGGCTATTTTATTTAAATGTTTGAAGCATGTTTGCTTGAGATGTAGTTGGTTTGTTTACCAATTTGTAGTAGCAAGTTTTATTTGCTTATATTGTTGTAGCAATCATTTTACATTGCTTGTAAAATTTTTGGACCTTGGTTTGTTTTAACCTAGTTCATCCCTAAGAAAATTTAATTCTTAAAATTGTTTATCACGGAGTAGGAGTCAACATGCTCTTAAAAGTTTTGTCAAAAGGTTAACTGGGTTTTAAGTGGGACCGATATGACCCCTCCAGTCTTCCTGGGAACTTTATTGACCATGTTCGATTCTAGGTTTTGTGGTGAGACTAATTTTTGAATTAATTTTTCTTCTAAGGGATTTTCTAAGGGTTAAGTTTAAATTTCTAGAAACACAGAAGTGATTTTCTGGTGTGATTTTCTGGTGTAATTTTCAGAAAATGGCAACTATCACTGATGCTGCTGCTACTGCTAATGTTTGTGGGGATTTGAGCCCTGGGGCAACTAGATTACCAACCCCTACTGCTGTGACCTCTGTGGTCATTCTTGGTGTTACTCCGGCTATTCCGGGAGGACCGCTTAGTCACCATGAGCGCCCAGAAAAATTTACTAGGAAAAATTTTAAGAGATGGCAGCAAAAGATGCTGTTTTATTTGACCACGCTTAACCTTACCAAGGTTCTGAGCGAGGATCCTCCAGCCGTGGCAGAGAATGAGCCTGACAGGCAGAAAGTCATGGCGCTTGACACATGGAAGCAGACAGACTATCTTTGCCGGAACTATGTGTTCAATAGCTTGGCAGACTCACTCTATAGTGTGTTTTGTTCCAAGCGCTCAGCAAAAGAATTATGGGAATCTCTGGACAAAAGGTACAGGACTGAGGATGCCGGGGCAAAGAAATTTGTGATTGGCCGGTTCCTTGATTTTAAAATGGTAGATTTTAAAACTGTGATAAGCCAAGTCCAGGAGTTCCAAGTAATCTTGCATGATATTCATGCTGAGGGGATGCCTTTGAACGAGTCATTCCAAGTTGCTGTGATCATTGAGAAACTTCTCAATGGTTGGGAGAATTTCAAGAATTACTTGAAGCACAAGCGTAAGGAAATGTCAGTTGAAGAGCTGGTTGTCCGACTCCGGATTGAGGAGGATAATAGAAAGAAATAGGGGAGTACCTCCTCAGTAAAGGCCAATGTCGTTGAGCATGGCAAATCTTCTGGGATAAAGAAGAAGCCCCATGTGAACAAGAGCTCTAAGCTAGGGCCAAGGGGTGGTATTGCAAAGAAGTTGGCTTACAAGCCGCAAGAACCAGGTTATCGGTTCTTTGGGAAGTGTTATAACTGTGGTAACGAAAGGCATCGGGCTAGTGACTACCACAAGCAAAAGAAGCCATACAAGACCAAACCTCGTGCTCATATGGCAAACTTACAAGAGTATTCCCATGAGGAGGATGATATGCACTTGTCTGCCGTTGTCTCTGAAGTGAATCTGGTGGGTTCAAACCCAAGAGAATGGTGGATTGATACTGGGGCTACACGCCACATTTGCTCCGAGCAGAAGCTGTTTACAACTTTCGAACCGGTTACAAACAGTGAGAAGTTGTTTATGGGAAACTCTGCTACCTCGATTGTTGAGGGGAAAGGAAAGGTGGTCCTGAAGTTGATGTCAGGAAATGAGCTGACCTTGAACGAAGTCCTGTATGTTCCGGACATTCGTAAGAATCTTCTCTCAGGGTCTCTTCTCAGTAAACATGGTTTTCGCATGATTTTTGAGCCCGACAAGGTCGTTCTTACCAAAAGCGGAATGTATGTGGGTAAGGGTTATATGTTGGGGGGTATGTTTAAATTCAATGTTATGACTGTTATCCCAAAGATGAATAAAGGTGCATCTTTTTCTGTTTACATGCTTGAGTCTTCCAATTTGTGGCATGGTAAACTAGGACATGTGAACTTTGAATCTTTACGTAGATTAGTCAAGTTAGATCGCATACCATCTTTTAAGATTAATCCGAAACACAAGTGTGAAACTTGTGTTGAAGCAAAGTTGACAAGATCTTCGTTTCATTCTATTGAAAGAAGTTCAGAACCATTGGTTTTAGTGCATAGTGATGTGTGTGGCTTAAAATTTATACAATCACGTGGTGGCAATAAGTACTTCATCACTTTTGTTGATGATTGCACTAAGTATTGTTATGTCTTTTTGCTCAAAAGCAAAGATGAGGCGATTGACAAGTTTGTTCTTTATAAGAATGAAGTTGAAAATCAAGTAGGCCGCAAGATTAAGGCTCTAAGAAGTGATCATGGTGGTGAGTATGAATCTTCGTTTTATTGAGATTTGTGCTCAATCTGGGATTATCCACCAAACCACGACGCCTTATTCTCCTCAGTCTAATGGGATTGTTGAGCGGAAGAATAGGACGCTAAAGGAAATAATGAATGCAATGTTGATAAATTCTGGATTGCCACAGAACTTGTGGGGGGAAGTAATTCTCTCTGCAAATTACATTCTGAATAAAGTACCCCAGAAGAATAGGGATGGCAATCTGAAACCGGCCCGATGGGGACCCGACCCCCCGATCCCGAATATAACGGTTATTCCCCGAAAAATACCCCCGACGGGCCGGGAATGGTGATAAAAAAAAAATCCCCGATGATATTCGGGCCGGGGACGGGGACACACGTTTCAGTCCCGGCCCTCCCCGGCCCCGAGCCCCGCCCCGTTGATCTCCCCGAATGATATATATATTATATATCCCCGGTCATTCTATCTTTTATTCATACTTTTTTTTATTTCATCTCCATTTTATCTACTCTTTCTCATAAAGTAGATCTACTCTCTCTCTCTCTCCATTCCTCACATCTCTCCTCCTCCTCCACGGACCACGGATCACATCGCCATCGTCTCTCTCTCCCTCACTCACGGCGGCTCCTCTCTCTTCTCGCAGAACCCCCGCAACCACAACCCTAAGAATGGCCACGGCGGCTCTGTTCGGCCTCAGTCCGTCGATCCTCCACCACCACATCCTCTGCCGCAGATCTGAACAACACAGCCTCTGCCCGTCCTCCGCCGCAGATTTCGACATCACTCTCTCCTCCGTCGCAGCACCACTTCTATCTGGCCTCCGTCGCAGCTCCGGTGTTTGACCTAGACGACGGCATACGGCTTAAGCACTCCCTCCTCCGTCTCAGATTGCCATCCCTACATAGCACCACTTCATCACTCAAATCTGTTTTTTGTTTTTTTTTTCAAATTGTTGTTGATCACCAGTTCATCATCACTCAGATCTGTTTATTTATTTATTTATTTTTCAAGTTGTTGATGATGAAGATGATGATAGATATGTTTGTGTGTGTGTTTGTGTTTCAGATTATTTTTTTTTAAGTTTTTTATTTTTAAGTTGATGATGATTGTTGATGATCATGAAGAAACAGATTTAAAAAAAAAAAATTGTTTATGTTGAACAAAATTAAAAAACAAAAACAAAAACAGGTCGGGGATTTTTCGGGGTCGGGGAAACCCGATCCCCGTTAGGGAGCGGGGGCGGGGGGGTTGATGGTGTCCCCGTTGGGGATCGGGGGCGGGGACGGGGATTTTCTGGTCTTCGGGGATCGGGGACGGGGAGGGTGATCCCCGGCCCCTCCCCACCCCACCCCGTCCCGTTGCCATTCCTACGGAAGAAGGTGGACAAGACGCCGTATAAGTTATGGCAAGGCGTTAAGCCTTCGTATAAATTCTTACGAATGTGGGAGTGTCTTGCAAAAGTGGCGATTCTTACAACCAAACGGGTTAGGATAGGCCCGAAATCCGTGGATTGTATATTCATTGGTTATGCACATAATAGTAGTGCATATCGGTTTCTTGTACATAAGTCTGAAATCCCAGACATACACAGGAATACCATCATGGAGTCAAGGAATGCATGTTTCTTTGAAGACATTTTTCCTTGCCGAACCCATGAAGGGGTTCCAAGGTCTTTGGAGCAATTTGATGAGCTTGCTAGCGAGGATGATCATGTTGATGATTCAGGTGATGATCAAATTGAGGTTTTAAATGAGCCTAGAAGGAGTAAAAGGGCTAGGATATCCAAATCTTTTGGTCCAGACTTCTTGACTTATATGGTTGAGAATGAACCTCAAATTTTCCACGAAGCTGTAACTTCTCCTGAGAGTCCTTTATGGAAAGAAGCGATCAAAAGTGAGATTGACTCCATCTTACAGAACCACACCTGGGAGTTGGTAGATTTACCTCCAGGTTGCAAGCCTTTAGGCTGCAAATGGATTTTTAAAAGAAAGATGAAGGCCGATGGGTCAATTGACAAGTATAAGGTGAGGCTCGTTATCAAAGGGTACAGGCAACGTGAAGACCTGGATTACTTTAATACGTACTCACCTGTAACTAGGATGACATCCATTCGCATGGTGATTGCGATAGCAGCTTTGCGCAATCTTGAGATACACTAGATGAATGTAAAGACAGCTTTCTTAAATGGGGATTTGAATGAAGAAATCTACATGGAGCAACCTGAAGGGTTTTCAGCTCCAGGACACAGCAAGAAAGTCTGTAAACTTGTCAAATCTTTGTATGGTTTGAAACAAGCGCCTAAACAATGGCATGAGAAGTTTGACAATGTAATGTTGTCAAATGGGTTTAGAATCAACGAATGTGACAAGTGTATTTATGTCAAAGATACTGACAGAGGTTATGTCATTTTGTGTCTATATGTTGATGATATGCTCATTATCGGTAGTAACGATGAAATGGTCAAAACTACCAAGAAGTTGTTAAACTCTAAGTTTGACATGAAGGATATGGGCATTGCAGATGTTATTCTAGGAATTAAGATTACCAGAATCTCTAGCGGAATTGTACGATCTCAGTCTCATTATGTTGATAAGATACTTGAGAAGCTTAGTGGATTAGATACGAGTGTGTCATCGACACCTATAGACTTAAGTCTACATTTTACCAAGAATAATAATGAAAGTGTCTCACAGTTAGAATATTCTCGGATAATTAGAAGTTTAATGTATCTGATGAGTTGTACTAGGCCGGATATAACTTACTCGGTTAGCAGGCTTAGTAGATACACAAGTAATCCCGATGCTTCTCATTGGAAGGGCATTGTACGGGTGTTAAGGTATTTACGTTACACTCAAGATTATGGGCTGTATTATACTCGATATCCAGCGGTGCTTGAAGGATATAATGACGCGAATTGGATATCAGATATAAAGGACTCAAAGTCCACTAGTGGATATGTGTTCACTCTTGGTGGGGCAGCCGTGTCTTGGAAATCTTCCAAACAAACTTGTATATCTAGATCAACGATGGAATCAGAGTTTATTGCTTTGGATAAAGCAACGAAAGAAGCAGAATGGCTTCGCCATTTCATTGAAGATATTCCACGTTGGTCTAAATCTATGCCAGCTATTTGTATTCATTGTGATTGTCAATCTGCAATTGGTAAGGCACAGAGTAATATGTAAAGTCTAGACATATCCGTCGTAGACATAATTCCATACGACAACTACTCTCGAATGGAGTTGTCTCTTTAGACTTTGTAAAGTCTAAGGACAACATTGCGGATCCGCTAACCAAAGGGTTAAGTTAAGTGTTAGTCGAAACGTCGTCAAAAGGAATGGGGTTGAGGCCTTTGGAAGTTACCGGAATGGAAACCTAGCCTAGTTGACTAGAGATCCCAAGATCTAGGTTCAATGGGACAACCTAATTGCGTGTAACGGTGGTATGTCATTGAGGAGGTTAAACCTCCAACCATTCCTTCTATCAGTGATACCTGCAAGTGTAGAGGTTAAGCTGAGCTTTTAATGACTCTAGTATGTTAAGCTGTTGAGATGAGTATTGCAGGATACTTAAGTAGAGTCACCTATGTGAGTGTGAAGTGGGGCCGCTTCTAGAAGAATTGGGCAAGCCAAGATTCTTTGAAACCACTCGCTAAATCAGGCTAGTGTCCAGGGCCACACACGGCACACCAGTGAGAACAGAATGGTGGTAGGAGTAATTCCCGTTTGAGATCTATTGTCTCAGTTTACATAAACGGCAGAGCAGTTTAAAATGTCGGTCATATACACAATCACTCAATACATAAAGTTAATGTATTCTATCAACCGTCTACACATAATGTATATAAACACATTGGTCATATACACAATCACTCAATACATAAAGTTAATGTATTCTATCAACCGTCTACACATAATGTATATAAACACATTGGTCATATACACAATCACTCAATACATAAAGTTAATGTATTCTATCAACCGTCTACACATAATGTATATAAACACATTGGTCATATACACAATCACTCAATACATAAAGTTAATGTATTCTATCAACCGTCTACACATAATGTATATAAACACATTGGTCATATACACAATCACTCAATACATAAAGTTAATGTATTCTATCAACCGTCTACACATAATGTATATAAACACATTGGTCATATACACAATCACTCAATACATAAAGTTAATGTATTCTATCAACCGTCTACACATAATGTATATAAACACATTGGTCATATACACAATCACTCAATACATAAAGTTAATGTATTCTATCAACCGTCTACACATAATGTATATAAACACATTGGTCATATACACAATCACTCAATACATAAAGTTAATGTATTCTATCAACCGTCTACACATAATGTATATAAACACATTGGTCATATACACAATCACTCAATACATAAAGTTAATGTATTCTATCAACCGTCTACACATAATGTATATAAACACATTGGTCATATACACAATCACTCAATACATAAAGTTAATGTATTCTATCAACCGTCTACACATAATGTATATAAACACATTGGTCATATACACAATCACTCAATACATAAAGTTAATGTATTCTATCAACCGTCTACACATAATGTATATAAACACATTGGTCATATACACAATCACTCAATACATAAAGTTAATGTATTCTATCAACCGTCTACACATAATGTATATAAACACATTGGTCATATACACAATCACTCAATACATAAAGTTAATGTATTCTATCAACCGTCTACACATAATGTATATAAACACATTGGTCATATACACAATCACTCAATACATAAAGTTAATGTATTCTATCAACCGTCTACACATAATGTATATAAACACATTGGTCATATACACAATCACTCAATACATAAAGTTAATGTATTCTATCAACCGTCTACACATAATGTATATAAACACATTGGTCATATACACAATCACTCAATACATAAAGTTAATGTATTCTATCAACCGTCTACACATAATGTATATAAACACATTGGTCATATACACAATCACTCAATACATAAAGTTAATGTATTCTATCAACCGTCTACACATAATGTATATAAACACATTGGTCATATACACAATCACTCAATACATAAAGTTAATGTATTCTATCAACCGTCTACACATAATGTATATAAACACATTGGTCATATACACAATCACTCAATACATAAAGTTAATGTATTCTATCAACCGTCTACACATAATGTATATAAACACATTGGTCATATACACAATCACTCAATACATAAAGTTAATGTATTCTATCAACCGTCTACACATAATGTATATAAACACATTGGTCATATACACAATCACTCAATACATAAAGTTAATGTATTCTATCAACCGTCTACACATAATGTATATAAACACATTGGTCATATACACAATCACTCAATACATAAAGTTAATGTATTCTATCAACCGTCTACACATAATGTATATAAACACATTGGTCATATACACAATCACTCAATACATAAAGTTAATGTATTCTATCAACCGTCTACACATAATGTATATAAACACATTGGTCATATACACAATCACTCAATACATAAAGTTAATGTATTCTATCAACCGTCTACACATAATGTATATAAACACATTGGTCATATACACAATCACTCAATACATAAAGTTAATGTATTCTATCAACCGTCTACACATAATGTATATAAACACATTGGTCATATACACAATCACTCAATACATAAAGTTAATGTATTCTATCAACCGTCTACACATAATGTATATAAACACATTGGTCATATACACAATCACTCAATACATAAAGTTAATGTATTCTATCAACCGTCTACACATAATGTATATAAACACATTGGTCATATACACAATCACTCAATACATAAAGTTAATGTATTCTATCAACCGTCTACACATAATGTATATAAACACATTGGTCATATACACAATCACTCAATACATAAAGTTAATGTATTCTATCAACCGTCTACACATAATGTATATAAACACATTGGTCATATACACAATCACTCAATACATAAAGTTAATGTATTCTATCAACCGTCTACACATAATGTATATAAACACATTGGTCATATACACAATCACTCAATACATAAAGTTAATGTATTCTATCAACCGTCTACACATAATGTATATAAACACATTGGTCATATACACAATCACTCAATACATAAAGTTAATGTATTCTATCAACCGTCTACACATAATGTATATAAACACATTGGTCATATACACAATCACTCAATACATAAAGTTAATGTATTCTATCAACCGTCTACACATAATGTATATAAACACATTGGTCATATACACAATCACTCAATACATAAAGTTAATGTATTCTATCAACCGTCTACACATAATGTATATAAACACATTGGTCATATACACAATCACTCAATACATAAAGTTAATGTATTCTATCAACCGTCTACACATAATGTATATAAACACATTGGTCATATACACAATCACTCAATACATAAAGTTAATGTATTCTATCAACCGTCTACACATAATGTATATAAACACATTGGTCATATACACAATCACTCAATACATAAAGTTAATGTATTCTATCAACCGTCTACACATAATGTATATAAACACATTGGTCATATACACAATCACTCAATACATAAAGTTAATGTATTCTATCAACCGTCTACACATAATGTATATAAACACATTGGTCATATACACAATCACTCAATACATAAAGTTAATGTATTCTATCAACCGTCTACACATAATGTATATAAACACATTGGTCATATACACAATCACTCAATACATAAAGTTAATGTATTCTATCAACCGTCTACACATAATGTATATAAACACATTGGTCATATACACAATCACTCAATACATAAAGTTAATGTATTCTATCAACCGTCTACACATAATGTATATAAACACATTGGTCATATACACAATCACTCAATACATAAAGTTAATGTATTCTATCAACCGTCTACACATAATGTATATAAACACATTGGTCATATACACAATCACTCAATACATAAAGTTAATGTATTCTATCAACCGTCTACACATAATGTATATAAACACATTGGTCATATACACAATCACTCAATACATAAAGTTAATGTATTCTATCAACCGTCTACACATAATGTATATAAACACATTGGTCATATACACAATCACTCAATACATAAAGTTAATGTATTCTATCAACCGTCTACACATAATGTATATAAACACATTGGTCATATACACAATCACTCAATACATAAAGTTAATGTATTCTATCAACCGTCTACACATAATGTATATAAACACATTGGTCATATACACAATCACTCAATACATAAAGTTAATGTATTCTATCAACCGTCTACACATAATGTATATAAACACATTGGTCATATACACAATCACTCAATACATAAAGTTAATGTATTCTATCAACCGTCTACACATAATGTATATAAACACATTGGTCATATACACAATCACTCAATACATAAAGTTAATGTATTCTATCAACCGTCTACACATAATGTATATAAACACATTGGTCATATACACAATCACTCAATACATAAAGTTAATGTATTCTATCAACCATCATACTCTATGACATAACCAAATGATTAGTTTTAGTTTGCCTAATCAACATGCATTGTCTACAACAATCATCACTACCCTCCACCGGTAGCCCAAATTAATTATTTCTAAGCAGGAAATAAATGCACAACTGGATAATATATCAACATTACAACTAGATGAGCGATAAAAGATTCGTCTACACTCTTTAATCCCATACATTCCCAATTTCAACATTCTCAATTCAATTCCTCGCTTTCTTCAATTAATTATATGCATTAATTAATTAAACCAATTAGGGCAAATTACCATAATTCACAAAACAACCCTAAGGTTCCATTTCCATCAATGTCCCAACATTAATCTCATTTCTCTATGCCTAACATGCATATAGGTTTATATATTTAAAATCCCAACTTTTGTAAAATTACACAAAGGCCCAAACTATCTCAAAATTTTCCAACAACCCCCGACATATCAAAATGCTAAAATTCAAAGACAAAGCTCATAAGATGGAGTAGGTTATCCCTACCTCAAATTGATGGGGCTCAACGAAGGAGATGAAGAAACGGAAATGCTCCAAATCCCGAAATTTTCAGATTAAAAGATAGCCCTCGACGATCAACACAACTTTTGTAAAGACCAAAGGTAAGGAGAACACCCTAGCTAGATCAAACCCTAGAGAGAAGGGAGATTCTAGAGAGAGGAGCTCTCAAAAATGGGTTTTTGAAAAAGTAGGAGAGAGCAAGAAAAGTGAAAAGTGAAAAGTGATTTAAAATCACCCAGCGGATAACTCATATACGCACGACCCGCTTGAGCTGAGAATAGAACGCTCGAGCGTCAGGCACAAATATCTGGTACCGCTCGAGCGTAAGGATAATCGCTCAAGCGCCAAGAAACAAAAGCAAAACACATCCGCTCGAGTGTGAAGAACCAGTCCGCCCGAGCGCAGATTTTCATCTCCCAGAACTTTTCAGAAAGAGAACTACCCGCTCGAGCGCCAACAATCCCACTCGAGCGCGACTCGCTCGAGCGCAAGAAACCTGCTCGAGCGTAGAAAACGCACCTGCAGAAGTTTTGCAGGGCCACGAAATGCTGGAAGTGTATAAACCCCGCTCGAGCTCAAGAAGACCCGCTCGAGCAGACAACCAAAAACCAAACTCCGCTCGAGCTCAGGATGACCCGCTCGAGCGCAACACCAAAAAATCTGGGCAACAACACTAGAGACCAAAACTCAATCTACCTGTTCGAAACATGCCCAACACATCCTAAAACTCAAACACTAAGAGTAAAGGATAGAAACGAGAATAAGACGACAACACAACCACAGAACCGAGTCCGGATTACAGTTAAGCACGAAAGGGAAAACCGGGATCGCTATATTATTCCTCTTTTGTTCCTCTATATGAAAAAATTTTCATTTTCATAAGAAATTATAGTATCGTTTCGAAATAAAGGTAATGAAATGCCCCCAAAATATTAACAATAAAATTAAATGAAATTAGGCAAACCATCATGCAATCCTACCTTGATTGACCAATTCCTCAATCAGTAATTCATTATAGAGAAAGAGTTTACAAAAGAAGTTTTCACATGTAATACATATTCACCCTTCTAAAAAAAGATGAATCCATTGCATGTGCAACTATTATAAAAAAGGGCTTGAAAAAAAAAAAAAACTTTTGAAAAAATTAAAAAAAAAAAAAAAAAAAAAGATGAATCCATAAAAAGGTTACAAGTTCCAAGGCTTAAGCATGGTTACACAAAAAAGGTTATCAGCCCAAACACTTTAAGCCCTTGGCTTGTATTAACATCGCACAAAAGGGAGAGTTTCTTGCTCTTAACACATTCCACGCCTTCAACTAGGCGGGATCACTGCATCATTTCCTGCACAATTTCCACAAGGGGTGAGCACAAAGCCTAGTAGAGATATCTTCACAAAGTATATATGTCTAAAAACAATCTCATATAATTATATGAATGTAATGCTATTCCATGTTCAAATGTCAAAGCTTTACATCTCTTTTGAAATCCATGCAATAGTTCATTCAAGGTTCATTTTCTTCATAAAAACTAAGATTTAAACAATGGGGTAGTAAATATGACTCAAGCAATTCCCCAGGGTTAGTGTCTGCAAGTAGGCGTATCAAGTACTACCAAAATCCTATTTTATCGGCTACTGACCGGAGGGCTTAGGCGCCCATATGCATGTGTTTCTGGTCTTACACCGAGGACACTCAGGCACTTAATTTCCAATCTACACCCCTTAACCAAACATGCCAAACGTATTTACCTCAAAATGCTTTCATTAATAACAATTGTCTTTCATAAACCAAGAATTTATTTCAAAGGTAGGATCGCAAGTGAACAAAATTCAAGATAATGCAAATGAATCAATGAGAATTGATTAGATATAAATATCTTCTTTATACAATATCACTATCTCACATTTGCTCAAATATAATTTCCATGATTCAAAAATTCTCAAAATCATAACAAGGTATAAATCCATGTGACATATGAGATTCCCACATATTCACAATCAACATTCATCATTCAATTTTCCAAAGTGCCAACATGCACATCCCATGTTTCCATAATTGTTCAACAAAAATTTTCATCTCCTTTCACGAATGCCTCGACAATATAACCTAGAAGTTTTCTTCAATTTCTCAAGAGATTTATCATGAATTTCATAAATATTACATCAATTTCACTTTTTTCCAAATTTCCCAAAATCTAGGGTTTTATCAAAATAGGATTTTTCCTTTTTTTTTTTCAAAACACTACAAGTAAACATCCCCAAATAGTTCATCGTATACCCAAAATAATTTATCTTGGACCAAGTCATGAGAAAGAATACATTTCTCTAATATTTTTCTAAATTCAACACCCAAATCAATCTACACTAGAAAACATAGTGAAAATGACAAGATATGCTAAAAACCATATATATAACTCAAAGAACATCCCTACCTTAAGATCTTGAGAAAAATAGGATGAAAAGTTCTAAAACCAACGGTGTTGAAATTCGATTTTCACCGTACACCACTTAGCCCTCAACGAGCTCTCCAAATTTAAAGAAGGCACCAAGGTTAAAATCTCAAAGGATAGTGAGAGATCAAGGAGTAAATGAAGTAGGTATGAGGGTTTAGATAGTGAGAGTTAATGTAGTGAGAGAGTGTGAAGTGAAAAGTGATGGAAAAGTAAGTAAGGCTCAACTTTTGAAGTAATTTGACTCAATTTTTCGAGCTAGTAGTCGACAGACCACTCGAGCGAACAGTTCAATTTGAAAGACTGCTCGAGCGATGAAACTTGTGCTTGAGCAAAAAACACCCACTCCCAGAAACTCCATTTCGTTTGCAAAAGACCTCTCGAGCAATGAATTCTTCGCTCGAGCGAAGAACTCATGCTCCCAAAAGTTCAAACTGCAAACCAAAGTACTGGAAGGTCGATTTCATCGCTTAAGCGACCAAAAGATTGCTCGAGGGGTCTCAACCTGAAAGTGAGACTAGGAACTACCAAAACATTGGCCAACCTTCTCGGTGCCTCTCCAACACCCAAAAGTGCAAAATGACATCTCGAAACACACAAGGATGCACCTAACGGAACAACCACAACGGAGATTGGATAACAACACAAGCTTCAAAAGATTTAACAATGAAGAAGACACACAAAGGGACAAAGATTACCAAAAATGCACTCAATTGCTTTAAATGAGTCGGGACATCATACGTAATGATAAGGTAAATTTTATACTGTCTAAAGGAATCCCTAATACCAATTGACTTAATTGACTTATTAACTTCATTGAGCGAAAGTTCTTTCTTACTCGTGTATGCTTCTCGCCTCCTTTTATTCCTCCAAATTCTTTGATGTTCCTCTATGGAAAAGTAAAGGTTCCTTGTAGGGAACTTTTTGCTACTTTGTTATATGTTTACCGCAATATATTTTTGGTAGTAATGCTGTAGTACCCAAATATAAGTAAGAATATGTGAATTTTCCAAAGTATAATCACTTACTATAATTGATAGAGTCATTCACAACATCTAATTGTTGAATCAATTGATTGATTTTTTCCATTGTGCCTCAAAGCTTTATCATATAAATGTAAACAATTAAATTGATTCATTTTGTCAGATCACATTCTAAAATAAAATACCAAAACTAATTATATTACCCAAACTAGTTTATCTGAAGAGATTGATCTAAATATATGTTATGACAGTACATAGAGCAATACATAAAGTTATATGTAACAGTGAAAGAAAAATATTGAGAAACAATAATAAATGATTTTAGAAAAGAGAATAAAATATGAAAATTTAGAAGAGAGTGAAATAAATACAACATATTTAAAATATGGTTTAAAGTTAATCACTTACTGTCAACCAGTAGTGTGGAAGTTCAGCAAAATGCAAAGCACAACTTCAATTTGCAATGGAGCAAGAAGTTTGTATTTTCTTTGAACAGAGCAAGAAAAGTATTTGCATCTCTATATTTTGTTTGTACCATGATATTATATATTATATAGCTCACTAAAGAGTAAATGCATGTGTGGTTTAGCTTGGAAAGTGTTATACCACATGTGTGGTTAAGATTCAAATTTGCATAGTGAACACAAGTACATGATGCTAATAAATTGTAACACCCTGGAAAGAACCACCCATCTCTTGTTCTCCTCAAGCATTACCAACACACAACACACAAAAAAATAAAATAAAATAAACACAATAACAAGATCATAGCATTCTTTTGCACTGAACCTACCACACAATACACATACAAGAAAGGAGAAATAATAATAAGACAATAACATTCATTATATTTCTATCCCTTTGAACTATCCTTCAACATTCACAATATTGTTCCATTGCATTCCAAATAAAACAAAACAGTTCAAAAGGGGAGAAACGTCTTTAACAATTAAAATCCCAACTGAACTCCTTACAAAAGTACATCTTCAAAATATAACAACATATAATTACAACCTTTATATTCCAAGTCTAACAAAATATGACAAAACATGCCATCAAGCTCCCAAAAGGTTCTTTCTTATCAAAACAATCACTTGGTGGGCATTTCATCTTCATTTCCTGAAAATTGATAGCTTTAGGGTGAGCATAAGCTCAGTAGCCGATGAATTTAACAAGTTATATAGCCAATTGAATGACTTATGATCATGTAATGCAACAGTTGAAAACACAAAAATGAAGAAAGGTATAGTGTTGATGTAAATAAAAGAAAAGATGTGCTACATGTACTTTGTTCTATCTTCTACATTCACTTTGGGTGGTAAACATACTATGACATCCCAAGTAAGACCCGAAAGTCAAAGCATACATATATAATTATAGTTTGTATACTGAAAATAGTCCCACATTTGCCGGCTCTATAATTGGTGGGGCGATGGGCACCCAAAAACATTTTTCCTTCCACATTTGCCGGCTCCATAAATTGCGAGGACGTAGACACCCAAAACTATGTTTTTCCACATTTGCCGACTCCAAAAAATGGCAGGCTTGTGGACACCCAAAAACATTTTTCCACATTCGTCCGGCGATATGCGCTGACAGGGCAATTGGGCACCTTGACTTCCCGCGCAAGTACCAATTACAATACACAACTCTACTCAACTCAACTCTCTACCCGGACTCATAGACTATTTACCCCCTTATAACCTTTTAACCTTCCTTTCATTATGATGTCAAGAGAGAATGTAAGATGCATATGATGCATGAATTTGGAAAACCTTTGATTTTTCCTAAATAATCCCCAAACCATAACAATTCAACATTTCTCACATCAACAAATAATAATATCTTATAAGCAATTCTCATTTTCATCAAAGGTTACATAGAAAAAGAGTTTCAAATCTTGCATTCCACCCTTAAAGTTAGCAAACACATCCAATTTCATGTCTTTGAAACCAATTGAGCAAAACTCCTCTTTATTGAATAAGTCTCAAAATTAGGGTTATGGAAAAATTGGGGTTTCTCTCTAAAATGTGAATTGGAGATTAACTCCCATCATCACTTATAATAATCTTCAATAATAACCATAATTTCATCCATAAGCATAAAATATTACTCACATTTTTCCAAATAACTTATTAACAATACAATCCATACCTATACATATATATATACACACACAATATGAATAACTAATGCAATTACCACATAAGTAGCTCAAATTGAAGATATAACGAGTTAAAGACACCCCTACCTCAAATGTGGAAGCTAGGGTTGTGAATCACACTCGAAACTTCAATGATCCTACGAAATAATCGGTAGAAGTGTTGTAGACACCCCATTTTTGACCGCCTTTAAGACTTGGGCACTTGATTCTGAACACCCGATGATGAAAGTTACACCATGAAATCTTTTGAATTCTTGGAGAAGAAATTTGAATTCAAGCTCTATTCCCAAACCTTGCACCCCAGTTTGGCTAGGCTGTTTTAGACCTTAAAACCCACTTTTGAAAATATTTTTCCAAACGTTTCTACGATGTCTGAGGCTCGAATTTCATTTAAAACATTACACTTTTAGGTAAACCGAGTAGGGACAACATGAAAATGAATGGAAGAGAGGTGAAATCTTTGAAAAATCTTTTAAAACTTCTTATTTATAGGTTTGGAGTTGAATAAAATAGGAAGGGTTGGAAGAAAACCAGTTTAGGAAAGGTGAGCATCAAACCATTGAGAAAGAACTAAGCAGCCTTCACAAACCAGGCCTATCTCTTTGCATACTTAGACTTTAGTTATGACGCCACCACCATTGGAAAGTAGACTTCCGGGGCTTCACTTTGGACTCAAGAATCATCTAAAACCAAGTTCAGATGGCAGAGATGTGGCTGTTGGAAGTTGGGCATCAATCCGGTTAAGATAGAAATGAGCAACCTTTACTAAAATAGTTCTATTTCTCTGACCACTTAGAACTTAGATGTGAGGCAAAAACCATTAGAAAGTAGACTTTTGGGGCTTCAGTTTAGATTAAGAATGACTTAAAATCGAGTCCAGATGAAGGAGATATGCCCGTTTGAAGTTGGGCCTGAAGTGCAGTCATTAAGACCCAGTCAGGTCCATCGAGAACCAGCCGTGCCTCATTGAGGCCCAGCCAGGCCTCGATGAAAATTTCTCCAGAGTGTTTTTTTGACCTTGCCTTGTTTATTAAGGCCCAGCCGTGCATTATTGAGGACCGGCCGGGCCTTGATGGCGTTAGGCAGACAACTGGCGGGAATTGAACAAATATCTTTCTTTGAAGATATTTTCATCCTTTTTGGCTCAAATTCTATAAATAGGACCTTGAAAGTTCTAGAAATCCCCTAGATATTGATTTGTGATTATGTATCAATTTTAATTAGTAAATAGCAATCCCAATCAAACAATCAAAAACAAATCAACACATCGATTTTACGTGGAAAAACCACAATTGGAATGCCTCCAATTGTGATAAAAAAAATAACGGCAAAAGCCACAAAACAATCCACTAAAAAGACATAAAGGAATTACACAGGTATACTCTCAATTGGAAGAAAACCAGTTTAGGAAAGGTGAGCATCAAACCATTGAGAAAGAACTAAGCAGCCTTCACAAACCAGGCCTATCTCTTTGCATACTTAGACTTTAGTTATGACGCCACCACCATTGGAAAGTAGACTTCCGGGGCTTCACTTTGGACTCAAGAATCATCTAAAACCAAGTTCAGATGGCAGAGATGTGGCTGTTGGAAGTTGGGCATCAATCCGGTTAAGATAGAAATGAGCAACCTTTACTAAAATAGTTATATTTCTCTGACCACTTAGAACTTAGATGTGAGGCAAAAACCATTGGAAAGTAGACTTTTGGGGCTTCAATTTAGACTAAGAATGACTTAAAATCGAGTCCAGATGAAGGAGATATGCCCGTTTAAAGTTGGGCCTGAAGTGCAGTCATTGAGACCCAGTCAGGTCCATCGAGAACCAGCCGTGCCTCATTGATGCCCGGCCAGGCCTCGATGAAAATTTCTCCAGAGTGTTTTTTTGACCTTGCCTTGTTTATTAAGGCCCAGCCGTGCATTATTGAGGCCCGGTCGGGCCTTGATGGCGTCAGGCAGACAACTGGCGGGAATTGAACAAATATCTTTCTTTGAAGATATTTTAATCCTTTTTGGCTCAAATTCTATAAATAGGACCTTGAAATTTCTAGAAATCCCCTAGATATTGATTTGTGATTATGTATCAATTTTAATCAGTAAATAGCAATCCCAATCAAACAATCAAAAACAAATCAACACAACGATTTTACGTGGAAAAACCAAAATTGGAATGCCTCCAATTGTGATAAAAAAAATCATGGCAAAAGCCACAAAACAATCCACTAAAAAGACATAAAGGAATTACACAGGTATACTCTCAATTGTCTAGCAAATCCATGCCCAAATTGAACCATGGATTCTCCGCTCTAGGGGGGAATGTCTGCTCGAGCGAACAAGCACCTTCGAATGCATTTTTGCATTTTGCTTCAGGGGCGCTGCCCCTCAACCCGTCGTGGCGCTGCCCTGGACCCGCCAAGGGGCGCTGCCCCCTGGACCCTCGTGAGCTAACCGGGCAGCTCGATCCCCGTCATAGTCAGCGAAGTGGCAAACATGAAAGAATTATCTTTTGAAACTTCTCTGCAAGGCATAATTCGGGTTGGATTTGCATCTAAGTACTCATAGCCTTACTGAAATAAAAGTGCGAAAACAAGTACAACTGAAAGGAGTTTTGTCAAACGAGATTGGCAAGAATAAAAACCTAACAGACCTCCCACTTCAGATTTTAAGGTTAGAAAAACCTTCTAAGAGGCTTAGGCATTGATAAAACATCCATCTTCCTCATTGCTTTCTTTAACCTTAAAACCCTTTTTTAACTATACATATACATACACAATACATACACCATTGGAGCTTGTTCTTGAAGCTTTTGTTGAAGTTTCAAACCATATTTCATAAACTTGAGGGTGCTTTGGATTAAGTTTGATCAACAACCATACATACTCTTTAAGGAGGTATAACTCTTATCATCTTTTTCCTTCGGTTTTGCTAATTATCTTCTTCATTTTTCTTGAGTTTATGCACTGCTGGAGGTGGCTGTAGACACCCCATTTTTGACTGACCTCAAGACTCAGACGTCATTGATTAAGTGCTCGGTGATAGTTCATGTTGTGCTCGTTTCGAGTTTTCGGAGTTTCGGCCGAGTGCCTTGCCTCCGAGCCTCTGAACTCTTTGTGCTTCGGCTCAGTTTGCAGACCAAGCCTTGTTTTCCTTTCCTGAGGGAAGGAGAGGTCTTGTAAACCCCTTCTTGTGGTTGTAGATCACTTTTCGTAGTTGTAGACTACTTTTCCCGCTTGGAGACTAGTTTTCGATTTTCGGAGCCTTCGGTCGCGCCCTTGTCTCGGGACCGCTTAACGTTCTCCATTTGGCGTGGTTTTTGAAGCACACCTTGTTTCCTTGGCGTGGAGGGCCACTGTGGTTTGGGAGACCACTTTTGGTGCTTGTTAGCTAGTTTTCGAGGCTCCCGGCTGCACGCTTTGCCTCCCGAACTTTCGTCTTGCATCCGTTTCGGTTTGTTTTTGGTACAAACCTTGTTTTCCTTGTTTGGAAGATGGTACAAAGGGTGGGAGACCAGTTTCTCTCCCCGAAAACCACTTTCCTTCCTGCCAGCCAATTTTCTGGTCTGACAACTGGTCTCCCTGGTCTTTGGACCATCAAAAGTGGTCGGCCACCACACTATTTGCTAGTTTTCATGCTGCTGATGTTCTCCCACCATGGCCGACCAATTTCATTTTTGGGAGACCACTTATAGTGGTCGGCCGACCACTTATAGTGGCTGGGCGACCACTTCAAGTAGTCGGCTGCTTTTTGTCACGTTTTGGAGATATTTTCTTCTAGCTGACACAACTGGAAGGCACTGAAACCATCCTCCATACACGTGTATGGAGGGATGGTCTTGAACCTTTAGCTTCTTCAAGAAGATTGAGCCTTGCTTTTCTATAAGAGGGAGGCTCCCCCCCTCCTCCAGGTTTAGATTTTGTGCATTGAGATATACATACATATATATCTCTCTCTTGGTCTCATATTTGTGCCTTAAAGTGTAATTTCTTCATACTTTAACACACAAACACACACTCAAACACCATCCTTTTGTTGCTGAGGTGCTTAGGAGCTGGTTTTGAAGTTTTTGGTTTGGTTTGAGCTTGAAAAACCTGCTGGAGTTGTGGTTTTGAAGGTGGTCTTCAAGGGTGAGCCTTTAACTCCTTAAACCCCTATTCTTGCTTAAGCTTTTGGACCTTTTTGCATGCTGATTTAAGCTTAACTCTTAACTACAAAAAGTTATGTTTTTGCATGCTTAAGATCTTTGTTTAAGGTCACTTTTGTGTTGGGGGTTGTCTACCCCCTCTTAGGCCTTGTTTGGCCTTGCTTTTGTGCCTTCTTTGTGAACCTTTGGGACCACCTTGTTTTGACCTTCTCACCACTGAAACTCAGAGGAATTTCAGTGGTGGAAGTGGTGTTTTTAGGTCCCAAATAGGAGAGGGTCATCCCCTCTCCTTGTGTCTTGTTTACTTGCTTTGAATGACTCATGTGTGAGCATGTTTGTTAAGCTTATGTTGGCCATATCTTAGCTTCTATTTGGGGTTATTTTTCTGGGGCATACCACTGTTTTTATTTGGTTTTGTCACTCCATACATGCCTTATACACTTGTAGTGTAAGTCTCATAAACTAGTCTTTGTATGCTTCATGAAGTAGCATGTCATTCGAGCTTCATTTGAGTCCATCTCAGCATGTTTTTGGTTATGTTTTTCCATGTCATACCTTTGTTAGGGTTTGGTTTGGTCACCCCTTGCATGCTCTATGCACTTGTAGTGCAATTCCATGAAATAGCCTAACATGCGTCATGCTTTAACATGTCATTCTAGCATGCTTTTCGCTTAAATTTAAGAAGCTTTTGTCCATGTTTTAGCATGCTCTAGCTCTAATTTGTGTTGTTTTGACCATGCATGACTTGCGTTGTATAGCCATGGTCCAATCTATCTTGTTAGCTTTGTGCATCAAGTCCACTAGCATGCATTACTTGGACTATTTGAATGATTTGATATCATTTGTAATATGATTTCAGTCCATGTTTCATGTTCATGCACTTGCATTTGTCGCTCATTCAATGCGTTGGAGGGTTCCCCCCTTCATGCCTTAACATGAGCCATTGTGTATGTCTTCATGCCTAAGCTTGCGAGCTATCATTTCAATGTGTTTTGGGGGTTATTTTGCCATGATGTAACTCTGATTTTTGTTGGTTAAGTCATTCCATGCTTGGCCTTAATAGGTGTAGTGTAAACCACCTTATTTGCCTTGCATTCACTATGCCTTATGCCCTTCATGCTAGCTTGTTTTGGCTTCTTTCCATACATGTTTTAGACTCATTTTAACATGTTCTAGGAATGTTTTGGGTTTCCTTGATCATATGCTTCATGTTTTGCATAGTTGTAGTACAAGTGCCTATGCTAGCTTCAAGCTTTGGACACCATAGCATGCTTCATTTGTGTTGTGTACATGATTTGGCATCACTTAACATGTTATTTCAGAGTATTTAGCATTGCCATGTTCCCACTTCATTCACTCTTTAAGTGCTTTTGAGTGTTGTGCATTGTTGCCTAGTTTGTGGCCTAGCATGTATGCCATCTTGCCTAGGTATTTGAGCCTCCATCTTAGCATGTTTTGGTCTTTGTTTAGACCTAATTAAGCTCTGTCCATGATTGTTTCATGCACTTGTGTCCTATATTGCATGCCCCTTTTGTAGTCCTCTTTACTAGCTTTAATGCTTAAGGACCTTTGCATGCCATGCTTGCTTTGTTTGAATGATTTGGCATCATTTCTTACTTAATTTTAGTGCATTTAGTGTTGTTACACTTCTGTATTTGTCACTCCTTGAGCCTTTTTGAGGGTTGTGCTCTTAGGCTTACTTGGTTGGCCAATGCATCGTATATGCATACCTTGCCTTTTGTGCCTTTATTTTGGTGTTATGGCCACTGATTTGGGCATGGCTGAGGTCTACCCACATTCGGTTTAAGCCCATTAAGCATTGTGTATGCCATGTTACATCGCATCGTGCATGTTATGTTATTGTTTGCATTGCGCATGCCATGCTCTTGATTCTCATTGTGTATGCCATGATCATATTGCATTGAGTATGCCATATTGTTCATTGCATTTGTGTATGCTATGTTCATTTGCATTGTGCATGCTAGTTGTTGTTCATATTGTGGCATGCTTATGTTGTCTTGCATTGAATATGCATGCATTAGCATTGTGCATGCCATTAGCCTTGTTAGGTTGTTCATGTTGCATTCCATGTTTGCATGCTTGAGTCATATTGCATATTTGCATGCTTGTGCCACATTGCATTTTTGCATACTCCATGTTACATAGCATTGTGCATGCCATGATTGTGTTGCATTGTGTTTGGGTTAAGTGTTAATCTGAGCACGGGAAACGAGGGACGTTTCATACTTGAAGTGATGAAACATGCCTCAATTCTCGGCCGCCGACGCTCTTACGCTCTTGATCATACATGATAGAGTTTTTAGGCCTTATGTGTTTACGTGTGCATTCATTTTCATATTGAATTGTGCAACTTCGCCTCTCGGCCATCATGCATTGAAATGAGCGATTGGTGACCCGAGGGTCGAGAACCACACTCCCTTGAGCTTATGAAATGATAGGGAGGGTGGTTGTGCACACATATCTTGCAAATACATTGCCATGCCCTTTCTTGCTCTCTGTTGTAGCAAATTGAAAGAATGCAGCAACAGCTGGTCTTCCAGCCAGAAAAACTAGCTAGCCGACCACTTTTTCTGCCTTGCAACAACAAAAAGTGGTCGGCAGGTGGTCTCCCACACCAACAATTGGTCGGCCACCCTCCCACAGGTTCCAAAGATGATTTAGAAGCTATCTGGAGCTTGGTGCAAGTTTTTGAGAGCAGTTGCAAACAGAGGCAAATTGGGGCATCGTGACGGATTTCCGAACGAGGTGACCAGGCATGGATGCACTCTTCTCCCTCTGAGGACATTGTTTTACTGCTTTACTTAGCTAATTAGTTTAGCTAGTTTATGCTTTGGATTCTGTATTTAAGTAGTTAATGCGTTTAACAGCTTAATTGTTTTGTAATAGTTAGTTAACTAGGATTAGTTAATTAGCTTCGTTGTGATGTAATAATTAGTTTAATTAGCTTAGATTAGCTAGTTAGCTTCTTATTCGGTCCCTCCGTCGAAAGCGCCAACTATTGTAATAAGCGTGCGTGTGTGTGATGCATGTCTTCCAACCCCCATTTCTTTCTCACTTTTACTTAACTGCTTACGATGGTTAGTTTTAGGACATATTTTGTTTAGCATATCTTATGCTTGCATGCGTGCATCCATTCATCTGTTTTGCATGCACCGGGCTCAGCGTATCATGCAAACCAGCATTGTATTTTCAATACACTTACTTGAATACGTGTTCAAACAGCATGTTATCAAGTTGCATTTCACATGACATTCTAGATAGCCGAGCCTATCTTAGCTGCATTTTTGCATGTGTTGCTTTAGCCATCTTAACATGAACTAGGATCATGCATGATTTCTAACTAGTTCTCTGTTTTGGCTCGGAGTACACGGTGAGTGTTTACGCTTTAGCATACTGCATGTGTGTTATTGACTGCCATGAAAGCATGCTTTCCATGAGGCTAACTGCTTACTTGTTATAACTGCCTGAATGCCTGTGGGTGAAGGTTGGATTACTTGAATTGGAACAATTCATCGAATCCCGAATTTAGCCTACTTGCGAGTAGCAAACTTCAAACCATTTTCACAAACGAACATGCAATGTTTTGTTCCAAATTAGGCGATCTAGTCTATACTTGTATGCTGTGCGCATCACGTAGTAAGATTAGCTAATTAACCAAAATAAGAGCACATGTGTTTTCAAAAACAAAATATCATGCTTAGTACAGGCCGATCTTTGATCAGGCGAGCGGGGGTGCTCGTTGCATGACCTTCCCCTCTCGTACCCAGGTTCCCGAGCCGAGGCATCTTTGGTGATGACGGACACGTGGCCTTAGGCACGAGTCAGGGTTTCCTAAATTCCCCCAAAATAAAATATTTAGGTGGCGACTCTATATTTGGCAAAGCAGTTCATGTTTGGCACTTCTTTATAAAAATCAGTTTTCCAAAACGATTTGCCGGATTTGGACTCTTTGGTGATTTATCGGTCTCACATTGCACTTTGTGAGATTAGATTCAGAACCGTGACATTGAGTCCGAACTGTAGTAGCCTAGAGAACAAAACAAGATTCGCGCCCTCTCGCAGGTGCGGATATTGGGGAGTTCCCGGGGCGCGTCTACAGTGACTGAAAAGGGCTAAAATGTGTGATTTAATTCACAAAGTGTAGAAGGGTTAGACACCCCTCCTTAAGCTTGCTTATCTAGTTTGTTCTCTCTTATTTTGGTTCACTTTCTTTACCTTTTTGAAGTAGTTTTAGCCACTATTTTTGGGCTGTTTTGGGACTGTTCTTGGACTATTTTGGGGCTGAAACATGTGATTTAAAATTACAAAGAGTTGAGGGGTTTGCGATTGTAGCTCGACTTTTTCGCGCCCCCTTTCGAAGAGCTCGAGTTAGTCCTACATTTCGGACTCCTATCACGGTTCTGAATCTAATCTCACAAAGTGCAATGTAAAATTGATAAACACCAAAGAGTCCAATCCGACAAATCTTTTTGGAAAATTGATTTTAGATCAAACAATTCCAAAATTGGACTGCTTTGCCAGATTACAGAGTCGCGCACCTAAATATTTTGTTTTCGGAAAATTTAAGAAACCCTGACTCATGCCAAAGGCCACGTGTTCATCATCACCAAAGTTACCTCGGCTCGGAAACTTGGGTACGAGAGGGGAAGGTCCTGAAATGAACACCTCTGCTCGCCTGATCAAAGATCGGCCTCTACTAATCATGATATGCTATTTTATATACCTCATGTGTTCTTATTCCGGTTATTAGCTAACTTTACTATGTGATGCACACAAGCAAGTATAGACTAAGTCGCAAGACTTGGAACGAATTCAACTCATGTTTGCTTTCGAAAATGGTTTGAATTTGCCCCCCTCAAGTGGGCTTAAAACAAGATTTGCCACTTTGCAAAGTGGGCTTAAAACTCACATTCGTTGAACTGTTCCAATTCAAACAACAAAGCCTTCATCCATAGGCATTCATGCAGTTTAACATTTAAGCACATAGCATCATGGCAAGCATGCGAAACATGGCATCATTCGCACTCATGCAAGTATGCTAAAGCATAAAACTCACCGAGTACTCCAAGCCAAATCAAAAGCTAGTTAGAAATAATGCATGATCTTAACTATGCTAAATGACTAATGCAACACATGCAATGATGTGACTAAATAGGCTCGGCTACCTAACCATGGTATTTGCAACACTTTGATAGCAAGCTTTGAAACACGTATTCAAAGAAGTATTGAATTGACAATGCAGTTTGAATGATGCGCCGAGCCTCGGTGCATGCAAGACAAATGAATGATGCAAACATGCAAGCATAAGGTATGCTAATTGAAACATGATCCCTTATCTAACCATCGAAAGCAGTTAAATAAAAGGGAGAAAGACGAGAGGTTGGAAGACATACACACACGCACAGACACTTATTACAACATTATGCCCTCGCGAAGGAGGGTCCGAATGAATAAGCTAACTAGCTACGCTAATTACGCTAACAATTACAACACGAGATCAATAAATTATTCAAGTTAACTAATTATTACAAACCAAAGTAAATAACTAGCTATGCTAAGCTAATTAAAAAAATTAAATGGCCTCGAGGGTGTGGGAGGAATGCATGCTCGGTTGGCTTCCTCCCGAAAATCCACCGCCTTGCCATTGGATACCTCTGTTTGCATTTGCTTTAACCACTTGCTTTAACCACTGAAAATTACACCAACTTCCAGCACACCTCTGCTCCACCTTAGGAACATACTAAACAAACTTTTCATTGATGGCCGGTTGGCTACAATTGGTGGCTGTCGGCCACTATTGGTGGCTGTCAGCCATTACTGCCACCCCTTTCTTGAACTTCTCTTTTTTGCTGCAACAGAGAGCAAACAGAGGCAAAGTAGTGTATTCTCAAGGAGTATGTGTACTATTACCCTCCTTATCATTATACGAGGTCAAAAGAGTGTAATTCTTGGCTCGAAAACCACCAACCAAGCATTTTCAATACATGATGGCCAAAGAACAAGAAGTACAACTTCATTGTATGCAAAAACAAGACTCAAGACCATCACCTTATCATGTGTGATCAAAGGCAATGGAGACCAAGGAGATTGGCTTATTTCATCACTTTGAGTTTGAAATGCTCCAATCTTCCTTGTGTTCAATGTAACGTCCAATTGAATACATGCAATACAACACAAGATGCTTATCTTGCCTATTTTACTTTGTCATTTTTGTTTACCAATTTTAGATTACCAATCCATTCTTTAATTGGTGAGTGTTTTCTAATGAAAGAGGGCTTAAACCACAAGTACCTTGAGCATGAAAGAGGCCTCATGCTGTTGGTAATGAATTCCCGAAGGAATTAAACCATTAGGCATAAGGGTCTCAATTCCACACTCAAGCCAACAAAGGGTTCGAAGTCACTTTCAAAACAAATGAAAGAGTGAAGAATAGAGGAAGATTGCAGAGATTTCAATGCTGAAATGGAGTGCAAAAAGACACTAAAACATGCAAGCAACTCATGCAATACATGTTAAAAGGCCTAACTCACTAAGCTAATGAAAGAGATTGCACTACAACCATATAATACAAGCCTCAAAGGGCCAAACCAACTCAACATAGAGCTAAACTCAGTCAAAATAGTGACTAAAACATGCTGAGATTGAGGTACAAAATGCTAGAATAAGAGGCCAAAATATAGCACAAGCTAAACATAACAAGCACAATTGCACTACAAGCATATAAAACAAGCCTCAAGTGCTCCAACCAGCCCAAAATAGAGCTCAAACATGCCAAAATAGAGCCTAAAACATGCTTGAATTAAGCTAGAAAATCAAGCTAACATGTGAAGCAACCTAGGCATGGAAGCAAGACACAAGGAGGGGAGGCTAACCCCTCATACTTTGGGCTTCAAAAGTTGATTTTTACCACTGAAATAACTCTGAATTTCAGCGGTTTAAAGGCCCAAATTTTTTTATTTTAATATGCTAAAAGATAGTGTAAAGGCTTGCACAAATAAGCAACAAAAAGGGTAGACAACCCCTTAGCACAAAATGGCTTCAAACCAACATGTTAAGGCCCAAAAAATCAAAGACTTTGTAGTTGAAAACTAGGCCGAAAGCAGTATAAAAAGATGGCCAAGCAAGTGATCAAAACTAAGCCTACAAGGTAAGTAATATACCTCCTAAAGCCCAGCACAAAACAAGCCCTCTCTTAGGCTCAAACAACCTTCCAACAGCCCAGAATAGGCTCCAATGGACCTCAGCTCCAAGGTGGTCCAATTTGGTTAAGGACTAGTGTGCAAATGTGTAAAGAATTCTAACTATAAGGCACAAAACAAGAGGAGAGACAGAGAATTCTGGAGAGAAGGAGAAATTTGCTCAAAATTATCCAACCTCTCCAAATGGGGGAGAGACCCCCCTATATATAGAAAATCAAGCTTAGAGCTTGTATTCATCCCTCTATACACGTGTATAGAGGGATGAATACAAGCTCTAAGCTTGTTTTTCTATATATAGGGGGGTCTCTCCCCCATTTTTAAGGGTTAGATAATTTTGAGCAAAATTCTCTCTCTCTTTCAAGAATTCTCTCTCTCTCTCTCTCTCTCTCTCTCTCTCTCTCTCTCTTCTTATTTTGTGCTTTGTAGTTAGCTTTCTCTACACCTTTGTACATAGACTCTTGATCAATCTTGACTACCTTGGAGCTGAGGTTCTAGGAGGTCTTCTTGGAGCCTTAAAAAGGGTTTTGAGCTGGAATTTGAGCCTGTTTTGTGCTGTGCTTCAAGAGGTATAAGACTTACCTTGTAGGCTTTGGTTTAGTTACTTGTTTGGCCATCCTTTTGTACTATTTTTGGCCTAGTTTTCAACTACCAAAAACTCTGATTTTTTAGCCTTAACATGATGATTTGAGGTTATTTTGTGTTAAGGGGTAGCCTACCTTTCTTGTTGCCTAATTGTGAAGCTGTCCCTTGAACCTTTTGTTGGTTAGAAACAGTCAGGTAGGCCCACTGTTTATACCACTCCTTGCATTGGTTAGAAATATTCAGGTACGCCTGGTGTTTACACCACACCTTGCTTTGGTTAGAAACATTGGGGCGTGTTCCCGATGTTTATACCACCCTCCTGGTTAGGAGCGTTTGGAACGTGTTCCGACGCTTATACCACCTTGCTTTGGTTGTAAACATTGGGACATGTTCCCGATGTTTATACCACCTTCCTAGTTAGAAACGTTTGGAACGTGTTCCGACGCTTATACTACCGAAAAGTGAAAGGAATTGGTGGTATCCCACCACCTCTCCACCAA
>NW_021025204.1:111258-200130 GCF_004153795.1 Camellia sinensis | reverse complement strand
AAGAGTTGTAGTATGTTTAGGAAAGGATACAGCTCGCCCATGTCGAGTAATGATGAGCCATGCACCGAAGACACAGTTCGGGGCTTCCGCAGAGACATTTTGAGCTTAAAAGTGAGCCTTCCTTGCACTTTCTCGAGAATCAAGGGCACAAAACAGTAGTAAAACACTCATGGAGAGCATTGAAGGCTTGTCGGCTACCAAGGAAGGTTATCGGCCACCCATCGGCCCCCAAAAACAGTTGTTCGCCACAAATGGTGGCCGTCGGCCACCAGTGGCGGCTGGTCGGCCACCGATGGCAGATTCAGGGCAAAATGGCCATTTCACCTCGGTCCTTTAAGTATAGGGTTCCAAACCCTATTTCCCCACTTTTCCATTGCCGAAAATCATTCTCCTCGCTCTAGACCATTTTCCTCCTTCAATCTGAGCATTATACGCGTTTTTCAACGCCCCGTGGACATTTTCTTCGCTAAACCCTCGTAGTTTACACCGTTTTGAACCCATTGAAAGCCGGTTTCGGTGCTTCTTTCTTCATTTCCACAACTTGAGGCTTGTTTCCCTCGAGTTACCCTTGGATTTAGTGCCTTTCTCGGGCTTTTTCTTTTTCTGCCATTTTTCCCTTCTGAGAGTTGACTTCTGTTGACTTTGGCATTCCCCGCCCATTTTCCACATTCTTGACCACTTTCTCATCTTCCATCGAGATAGCGGACGACATCCCACACGACGGAGCTTCTCCGGAGATGGAGGTGGATCCGGAGCTTGAGCCACTGCCACTCAGCATTAGACCTTTTGACCCGGCGACGTATCATCCCGAGATACACATGCTACCACCCGATAGCATTCGCCAATTTAGGGGGTTTGCACGAGGCGCACCGGAGGACCTCTTACTGCGAGAGACGGAGTCACATTTATCCCATGGCACCTCCGAGGTATACACTTCTTCATCATTTTTCGCAATGTACGTTGCATTTCTCACATAGCTCACACTGTCTTTCATCTGTTCATCTCAAACACATTTATGCACTGTATTTCTTACACAGCTTTGCATGTGCTTGTCTCGAACATACTCTTGCACTGTATTTCTTACAATACTTTTTATCTGTTTATCCTGCTTACAGGAGGATTCACATGCCATCCAAGGATACGGGACCACTTCTACAAGAGAGTGGTACAGGGAGCTTCCCGACGCAGTCCGCCACATCATCAACGAGGCCAACTTCGGCTCATTCTGCATGGGGCTCTCACACCTCATAGCGAGCCGGCCTTTGCTAGGTGCCTTGGTAGAGAGGTGGTGGGATACCACCAATTCCTTTCACTTCTCTACCGTAGGGGAGATGACGATGACTCCTTTCGACTTCTCTATGCTTACTGGCATAGAGGTAGGGGGTCATCTGATTCCTTATGACACAGACCTGGGCGAGTGGGAGGCCGCTACCTGCGAGGGACTCGCCCACCCATCTCTCGATCAGGGATGGTCCGATACACATGGTTCGCGGATTACTGCAGAGGGACGGCACCAGCGACCCGAGAGGAGACCGAGCAGTATGCTCGAGGTTTCTTGATGTTCCTGTTTGGCACGACCCTATTCGTTGACCGGGTGAACACCGTCGAGCTATACCTCATGGGTGCTCTGGTGGACCTGTCTCGAGTCCCACTCTACGATTAGGGCGGCGCTGGCTTGGCCACCTTATACGGGTACGTGAGCTCGACCTCTCGCAGGAGCGGGCATCTCATAGGAGACTGCTAGAGAGCCTGGGAGGTATGCCTTACTTCTCTATTTTGCATTTCGTGTTGTGATTTCTGCTTAACATTCTCTATACACTGCACACACTATATACTGTACATGCATATTCTACTTTCTGCTTTGCATACTCTATACACTGCACACACTCTACACAGCACACACACAATCTGCTTTCTACTTTGCATACTCTGTACACTACACACACTGTACACCATACACGCACAATCTGCTTTTTGCTTTGCATACTCTGTACACCGCACACACATAATCTACTTTCTGCTTTGCATGCTCTGTACACTGCACACACTGTACACTGCACAAGCACAATCTACTTTCTGCTTTGTATACTCTGTCTATTGTATACTCACTATTGCCTTTTCACTTTCTGCAGCTATGGGTGTACACCTACTTTCCGAGACTTGCCCCAGAGCCGGAGGTGGAGATGCCACCTGTCGTGCCGTACTCTTACCGGTACAACGGGAGATGCCAGTGGAGGTCTCGGGAGTCCTTCCCCTTCTTCTGTCGATACTTCGATACCGTGATCGCGGCTGAGGTAACTCAAGCTTTTTTGTTTATTTTCGCTTTCCTTCGATTCTGACTCATATTGCAATACCTGATGATAGCTAACAACTTGTACTTTCTCTATTTACAGATCACTTGGTAGCCCTGGGCGAAGATGATGCCTAAGGGAGTCAGAGATCAGTTCACTGGTGCTCGAGAGGCTTCTCGCTTCCGTATCCTACTTGAGGGCCCAATTTGTCGAGCGTGGTTCTTAGGGGAGTGATTCTTACCTCAGACCGTCGGCTTGCCCGAGCCGGTAGTTCCGATGCCGCCTCAGACATACATGAGGGTCACAGAGAGGTACACTTCCCCGGAGATGACTGATTTCACCCGAGGCTGGGACGCCGACTTCTTCCGAGTTGAGGGTGACTACACGGCCTTCATCCATACATACCTTATGCCACCTCTGATCGGGGCCTGTAGAGATAAGAGACCGAGGGCTCTAGCTACAGGAGAGAGTGGCAGAGAGGCCGGGACGACTGGGACCTATGGCAAGAGAGACTCTGGGGCGAGACAGAGGACTGGGTGGCCGGAGCTGCCTACCACACTCACCTACCAGCGACATTCCGGGGAGGCTTGCTAGATTTCCATTGAGCCCGCACCAGCCGAGCATGAGCTTGTAAGGGTTCGAGGCCCGACTCCAGTATGTACCGTACTTTTCATTTTGCATATTTACTTGATTTTAGTTATTCTTTATAGAACACTTATCTTCTCAACATACTTGCAGGCATCCATAGAGTACACCGGGCAGGCCCTCAAGCTAGTGGCTTCCCTGACAGAGATGGTGCAGAGGAATATGAACCTGCTCAGCCTCTATAGGATTTCGGTAATTTACTTCAGTTTGCACTTCATGTAACCAAACTTCCTGCCAATACATCAGCATTTCAAACATAATCCATTCTAGACTGGACTGTTTTAGCACACTACACTCAAACACTGTATTCAAACGCTGCACCCAAACACTGTACTCAAACACTGCTTTAAAACACTATACTCAAACACTATATTTTGCACTGCATCTTTTTGCATCAGGTATACACCGTGACTGATGTATTTGACAAACTGCCCTTTTCAGATCCCAAGCACATTGGACGTTCCAGCAGGAGCTGTAGCAGGACCATTTGTACCTCCTCCGGCAGCAGGAAGAGAGAGACAGGAGGCTCTGGCTCATAGTCGAGGTAGAGCTAGGGGCACCCGTGATGAGAGTGGCCCTTCAGAGCCCATTCCAGACGATGATGAGGATGAGACGAGTGAGGACGAGGAGGCAACGAGTCCACAGTCAGACTCATCTGAGGACAGAGAGAGCGATGCTGGATCAGATTCTGAGGGCAGAGATGATGCTGAGGCCGGTTCAGTAGCTAGCTCAGACACGGGGGCCTCTGACAGTGGCGCTGATGGCGATAGCTCTGAGTCCATGCCCAGGAAGAGGACAAAGAGGGCCTCTCGATCCTGAGGTGGATGGCACTGATCTAGATGTTTTTGCTTAGTCTCTTTTGTTTCTTTTTTCTTTTAGCTGGTAGTGTTAGCACATTGTACAGTTTTATTTTCTTAAAAAACTTGTACTCTTTTTGTAAAAAGAAACCATGATTAGAATGAAAAATCAACTTTTTGATGAAAGCATTTTGTGTTTTACATTCTGAACATCACATTGCACCATCTTACACAAAAACGAGATTTGATGAAAATTGAATATTGTACACTGTATTGGCAATTTCTTAATCAGGTAATGAACCGACCCACACACAACAAAGTAAAACAACTCAATGAACAACGAATGCAACAACTCGATAAACAAAACAACAACTCGATAAGCAAAACAACGACTTGATAAGCAAAACAAAAAACATCTGGATAAGCAAAGAGAAACTACATAAAGAGTGACTCAATCAAAACTCTTCGAACAAAGTGGCAAAATGCACCAAGAGTAGAACAAAACATAGGTTCCCAACATTCCCAACATATAGGAAGGCCATAGGAATTATGTCGGCTATAGGTAGAGGTTGTTGGCCACCAAAAGTGGCTGCCGGCCACTAGCACTAGCCGAGTCGGCTACAAAAGTGGCTGGTCGGCCACCAACACTGGCCGGTCGGCCACTAGTGCTGGGAACCTCCAGATTGCTGCCACCTATCTTCCACTCAGCACCTTATCATCTATAAAAGTTGGGACTTTGTAGCTTCTTCATTCCAGCTATGTTTTTGCCACAAATGGAGCCATTCTTCACCAAAAAACTCTCAACTTGGATTGCAACTTTAGATAGCTCAGAAAAAGTGAACTTTCGGGGTTTCAGGATAAATGCACTATTGGCAGCCCTGGGTACCCCGCTGTGTTTTCCGTTCCTTCAAGTCGCGGCTAGATGTTGGAACCCGGTTACACATGTGTTTAACTTCGGGGGGCAAGAGATGTGTCCAATAATTGAAGAATTCCAAGTTTTGATGGAATCCCGGCGTGATGAAGAAATCCTGCCCCAGTCCCGTTTTAATTACATCCAAGCTTTAGGGCGGATGTGTGGGCTCAGTTTACACGATGCCCAATCTTTAGTTCATAACGGAGAGCTGGATATTCCCAATCTCATTCACCGATTTTCTAACGCTAGTGATTGCAGGAACCGTCTTTGGCATGGTTTTCGGCAGCATGCCCTTTGCTTATGTGCGTTGGCTCATTTTCTGCTTGCCCCTGGTTTCGGAGGGTCTAGTGTTCGACTAATCGAAGTGGCCCAAGGCTTAAAAGAGGGCAAAAGTTGCATTGGCTTGACATTAGCCGAGACTTTGATAGGCTTAGATGCTTTCCATCGGCGAGAAACAACCAAATTGGCAGGGAGTCCATTACTCTTGCAGGTAATGTTTCCCACCCTATCTCACATGTGTTTCTCAGATCAATTGGCACTCATGCTCTGTTTTTCTCTCAAAAACCCTTTCTCACTTTTTCTCTCCACATACATCTCTCTATTCTTTAATCTCTCTTATTTTTCATCCCTCTCAGATATGGCTCATGAACAGGTTGAAAATAGTGCACTCTTGCCCTGCATATTCAGCGCGTGTCTATTTATTTCACCAGCAGCTAGTTAATTTCCAAAACGAGGGGTGGTGGTGCCATTGGATATGCAATAGGTCTGCTGCCGACATTACTTGGCGTTGCCCCTGGTTTGATCTGCCCGAGATGAGCTACAGCATGTCTTGACATCCTGGCATTCAGTTGATTGGTTTGACACACTGTGTCTTCTACTTTTCATTCTGGTTCAAGCGTCAGTTCGGACATGATCAGACTTGCCCAGAAGAGGGGATATAGTACCCAACTCCATTTCCAATATGAGGTTCACAACTAGCTCGATATCCCACTGCATGGAGGACAAGAGAACTTTTGACTCCTGCTCCCAATTTCAATTGCGCCCTTTTTGGCGAATGCATAGCTTGGCTTGAAGATGAGGCGCGAATCGGGCCTACTTTAGCATCTGAAGCTTCTATAAGCTTTAGGAGGGGATGCAGGAACACCTAACTCACCTGTGCCCCAAGTTTATTGCTTTGATCTAACTTTCAAGTTTTCCTTTTGAACGTAATAAAAAGCAACTTTGATTTGTATCGAGAGTTAGAGAACTCTGTATTGAAATCAATGAACTTGAAGGTTGTGGGCACTGGAATTTTTCCTTTTGGTCCAAAAATGGTCTAAGTTGTAAAATGATTAATTTGAACAAAATCAACTTCTATTAAAACTTTTCAAAACTATTTTCGAGAAGGATCATAACTGGACACACCTGGAATCTATCCTTGAGATGTACAATCCCGAATCCAACGAATGAAAAGTTACCCCTTGTCTGAATAGCACTGCACTGCATTGTAACCAGCTCTCATAGTGAAGATCACAACCGAACTCTTGGATACAGAAAAGACAAAGATGACCAAAACAATCTCATGGACACAGTTGATTTGGAAGTGTTTATGGCTGGACTTCAGAATGAAGTTGCCTATGTATCCCGAAGATGGGAATCAAGCCTTACATAGTTCGGTTCGGGTTCACTCGGGTATTAACACTCTCCTTTTGCTCTCTAACTTTTGCCAAGGCCACCATTTCTGGGTTTTTAACCTTGCGAGCTCAGTTTTTCTTATTTCAAATTTTTTGTGCTCTAACTTTTGCCTAGGTCGCCCTTTCGGGTTTTAGGCCTAGCGAGCCTCTCAAGGATAGTATTTCTTCAACTTGTCTGTGTTGATTGGTTGGGAGAATTCAAGGCCATCTAAGTCCATAAGAATGACAGCTCCACCCGACCAAATATGTTTGACGATGTAAGGACCAGCCCAATTGGGTCTGAACTTTCGCTTCTTTCAGATTCCTGGACTTAACTTTCTTGTTGAAAGCCCTGGCGATTCTGCGTTGATAACCTTGGACATGGTGCTTTCAGCCTCCTCTCGTCGAACAGCATTGGTTCCTCGAACCTGCTCTGCTGCCAATCCGCTTTTGCTATCTGGCACTCGGCCATAACCCACAGCGACGGAACCTCTACTTCAATCGGTAGAACAACTTCCATCCCATAAACTAGAGAATATGGAGTTGCCCCAGTAGATGTTCAGATTGATGTCCTGTAGCCCCAGAGAGCAAATGGCAACTTGTCTGGCCAGTCCCTGTAGGTTTCCATAATCTTCTGTAGAATGTGTTTGATGTTCTTGTTGGCAGCCTCAATAGCTTTGTTGGTTTGCGGCCGATATGTGGATGACTTATGAAAAGCCACGTTGTATTTCTCCAACAAGTCAATCACTTCTTTCTTGAAGTGGGAAGCACAGTCCGAGATGATCTCATTCAGGACTCCATAACAACAGATGTTGTTATTCCTGATGAACTTGGCTACGTGCGACGCTTTCAACACTGCGTAGGATTGGGCCTCGACCCACTTTGTAAAGTAGTCTATTGCCACTAGGATATACTCATGCCCATTTGATCCCTTCGAAGTAACTGCCCCAACAACATTAATTCCCTAGACTGAAAAAGGCCATGGTGAAGTCATGTTGTATAGCTTTGACGGTGGGATGTTCATGCGATTTGCATGAATTTGGCATTTGTGGCATCGCCGAACAAAACTGATACAATCCTCCTCCATGGTTGACCAGTAGTAACCCTGCCTGAGAATTTTTCGAGCTAGCATCACTCCACTCATGTGCGATCCGCACTCTCCTCCATGGATGGCCTCCATTAGGCGCTTCGACTTTTCTGCATCGACGCACAATTTGTGCATTCCTAGATGACCTCATTTGTACATTTTGCCCCCGCAGATGATAAACTGAGCAGCCATTCGCTGTATTGCCCTTTTATCTTTGGCATTTTCCCCTAGTGGATAGGCCTCCTTTTCCAAGAAGTTCTAGATATCATGATACTAGGGGTTCTGGTCTTGTACTTCTTCTATTACAGCAATCAACTCGTAGGCCGGCGCATACCTTTGTTCAATAATGATCGGATGCATCCAGACTCCCAAAGGGATGTCTATCATGGAAGATAGAGTTGATAAAGCGTCAGCAAACCTGTTGTTCTCTCTTAACAGATGCGTGGAGGTTAGCTTCTCAAACCTGGGAATCAGAACATCCAGGGTTTGGTGATAGATTTTCATCATTTCTTCTAAAACCTTCCAGTCTCCTTTCGCTTGAGATACAACCAGGTTAGAGTCCCCAATGACGTCCAACCGTTTTGCCCCTAGTTCCAGGGTAGCTTCCAAGTTAGTGATACATGCCTCGTATTCTGTTTCGTTGTTAGATACTTTAAACCAGAGTTTGAAAGCTAAAGGTATGTGGGAATTGTCGGGCGCTATTAGCAACACCCTTATCCCATAACCGTACTGATTAGACGCTCCACCAAAGTACATGGTCCAAATCTCTTCTTCAACTTGCAGAATACCCTTATCTGGGAACAAATACTCTACTGCTTCATCTCCTTCCACTGAGTGATTGGCTAGGAACTCCGCTACGGCTCTACCCTTCACAGACTTGCGAGTCATATACTTCAAATCAAATGCGGAGAGAAGAAGTAACCAACGGGCTAGCTTACCCGTAAGTGCTGGTTTCTCGAAGAGATATTTGATGGGATCTAATCTCGAAACCAAAATTACGGAGTGAGCTAACAGGTAGTGCCTCAACTTCCTGGTGGCCTATACCAAAGCCAAGCAAGCCTTCTCCAACGGGGTGTAGCGGGTCTCATATTCCAACATCTTCTTGCTCAGGTAATAGATGGCTTTCTCCACTCTATCCTTAGAGTTTTGCGCAAGCATGCAACCCATAGTCGTGTCGGTTACTGACAGATACAAAATCAACGGCTTCCCCGACTCTAGCGGTGACAACACTGGTGGGTTCTGTAGATGTTATTTGATTTGCTCAAAAGCAGCCTGACATCGGTCATCCCATTGGAATTTCTTTCCTTTCTTCAAGAGACCAAATAGTGGTTCACAAGTCAAGGTTAATTTTACAATAAACTGTCTTATGAATTGCATTTTTCCCAGAAAGCCTCGCACCTCCTTTTCAGTCCTTGGTGGTGGCATTTCTAGTATGGCCTTCATTTTGGAAGGATCAACCTCAATGCCCCTTTGTGTAATCAAGAACCCCAGCATTTTTCTTGATGTGACACCAAAAGTGCATTTCTGTGGGTTTAGCCTCAGCCGATATTCTTTGATCCGTTGGAAAAATTTCTTCAAGGTGGTGTAGTGGCCCTCTATTTCCTTGGACTTGACAATCATGTCGTCCACATACACCTCAACCTCTTTGTGGATTATATCATGCAAGATCATGGTCGCAGCCCGTTGATAAGTAGCCCCAGCATTTTTCAGACCGAACGGCATCATCTGGTAATAGTAGGTTCCCCACGACGTGGTGAAGGCAGTTGTGATATCCTTGTTCCGTAATGTGTTAATTGGTCCTTAATATGAGTATGGTTATGTGTTTAATATGATTTTGTGTGCCATTATGTGAAAATATGTGGTTTTGAATTTCTATCTGTTCACCGTAGGAATATCTGTTTAAATATCTACTTTGGAAATTAAATTGAAGGCCTTATCGGCCACAGAACCTGAAATTGATTACGCCATTATGATTAGCGTAATTTTTAGAGCCTACGGTGAAATTTAATTGAAATTTGATTCAGATCAGAATTAATTGATTTAATTGATGAATTAGTGCCCAATTAGTTATTATTATTAAATTGGAATTAGTGGGGTTTGTTGTAAGAAGGCACTATACCCTCAATTCTCTCTTTATAGCTTCATTTGGCTGATTTGAACTCAAAGAAGAGAGAGGGCCGTCTATAGAGAGAGAGAGGGAGAGAATTGTGTAATCTTGGCTCAAGGTTTGGGGAATTTGAAGATTAAAGTCAAGAATTTGCTATAGTTTGGAAGATTAAGCTCTTAGGTAAGGGAATTCATGAGTTTAATGTTGTAAATTGTGAATTCAAGTTTGATTAATGGTCAAGAACATGAGTTAGATTGATTATGATGAAATTGGGTTAGTTTTGTTGAATTTGAAGTCTTAGAACACATGCATGTAAGAAATTGCCATAAATTTCCATGTTTGAGCATAAAGTATGTAATCTATGTTGAGTTTTGATTAATGACCATGTATTTGACCATCTCTTCACCAATTAAGTTGAGGATATTGTGTATATTTCACATGCAAGTGCAAATCATGGGAGTTTGAGTCTTGTATGTTTGAATCTAGTGTGTTGGTGACGAGTTTGAATTAATTTGAGACATGCATGTGATTAAATTGTGAAATTGAGCTTCATTGTGTTGTAACTTGGTGTTTACATCATGTTAGAATATGTATAGGTGAAGTTTGAGCCAAAATCGTGCATTTGGAACCTTTGAACATCAAATTAAAGCTCAAGAACTTGTTCTGGATTTTCCAGAATTTTGATGTCCGCTCGAGCGGGAAACTGCCGCACGAGCGTGAAATTCGTGTTCCTAGTATTTTCTGCAGACATGGTGTCCGCTCGAGCGGGGAATTTAACCCTCGAGCGAGGAGCCATGTAGAGAGGCCTTCCGCTCGAGCGCCAGATTTCGCGATCGAGCGTAAATTTGACACATCTTGTGGGTCCGCTCGAGTAGGGAAGTCCACGCTCAAGCGGGAAGTCCACGCTCGAGCGGGGACCCTATTTTCTGAAATTTTGAAAAGACATTATGTGTTTCATTTTCTGTTCTCTTTCACTTCCAAGTACTCTTAGGCATGTATTAAGCATTATAATTGAGTTAAAGAGATAAGAATGAAGCCTAAGAGGAAAATGTGAATTTAGAACAGATTGAATTGTTTGTGACCCTGTTGTGTTCATGGAATGTGTAGGGTCGAGCTCCAGGGCAAACCAACCAACCGATCACTGTGAGTAATATCTTAACAGAGATATCTGAAATATGTTGTTGTCCAATTGCTTACTTCTATGTAAGTTTTATAAGTTCATTGATTCGATTGGTGGATAATGTTTGCTATACCAAATGAATGGATGGGCTGGAGGCCGTTTTTACAAGAATGACTGGGTTGGAGGCCGTTTCGACATGAATGGATGGGCCGGAGGCCGTTTTGACATGAATGGATGGGCCGGAGGCTGTTTTGACATGAATGAATGGACCGGAGGCCGTTTTGACATGAGTGAATGAATGGGCCAAAGGCCAGTTTGTCATCTGAATGGGCCAAAGGCCGTTCTGACACAAATGAAGGTTTGAATGGGCCAAAGACCGTTCTGACACAAATGAAAGTTTGAATGGGCCAAAGGCCGTTCTGACATAAATGAAAGTTTGAATGGGCCAAAGGCCAGTTTGTTTGGAACCTCAGTCACTTGACCTAAATTGTGTATATATGTTAAATAGAAATACAAATTGGGCCCAAGGCCATTTGAAGTATGTTGTTCTACATATCGTTTGTATAACTTCCTTATTTGATATTATTCACTGGGCTTTCGCTCATGCTCATTCATGTGTTTGTAGGTGAGCCAAGGGAAGTCCAAACCCAGCTCCAGTGAAGTCTATGTGGAACAACAAAGGTTTTGGGAGAGTCAGCCCTTGTGTCTCACGCACGAGACCCGTCTTTGCCCTTTTGTTGTGTATTTATATTCTGTCATGTTGGCGAAGACTTTGCATCTGTTGTATATAGGCGTGATGGGTTGACTTAGACTTATGTGATCTTGTATGTACAGAACCTTGTGTAGTACATATTTTGGTTGTGAGTTATTAATATGTATATGTATGGTTTGTTATGATGTGCCATGTAAGTACAACTCTATGGACAAAGTTTTAAATTGCTTCCGTTTGGCCCCCATTAACTCTGTTAAAATACGTTTGGTTTGGGTTGAGGCCATAGGTAATCTCATGATTACTGGCCGGTTATGTCCTTAACCCACGGGGGCAGGTTCGGGTCATGACAGAGTGGTATCAGAGCATGAGTTAATAACTCACACACTTGTCCAAAAGAGCAATAAGCATCTAGAAAAGATCTAGGATGCATTCATGTGATAAGTCTGAATTTGAAAGCATTAAGAATATGCTTAAATGTTTTGATATGAACAATTATGTGTTATAAGTTTGTGAATTGCTTGCATTGCAATTGTTTGAATATGTGTGCTTCCTAGTATGTGCATACTTGTGTATCTTTGTATAAAGTATAATGTAAGTTTAATCAGATGGTGAGAATAAGAGCTGATGAGTCCTCTACTGACAGAATAGACAGAATGGAAAGACTGATACAGGAAATGGTAGAAACGTTGAGGCAATAACAGAAGTGGCAACAACACTGGCAACAACCACACCCTCCACCTCCACCTCCGGCACCTCCCGTGCCAGATAATCAGAATGATGATCGGATAATAGCTCTCACCAAAGAATTCAAAAAGATGAAACCACCACAGTTCCATGGTGGATTAGATCCGTTGAAAGTTGAAGCATGGGTCCTCGGCATTGAGAAACTGTTTGAAGTGTTCCCTTGCTCGGAGACACAGAAAGTGCTTCTAGCCACTTTTATGCTAGAAGACAAGGCAAGAAGATGGTGGATGTTAATGCGAGAAAATCACAAGGATGTTGATTGGGTGAAATTTTTGGAAATTTTCTATGACAAGTACTTCCCGCAGTGTGTTCGGGACAGGAAAGTAGCAGAGTTCATGGAACTTAGGCAAGACAGCATGACTCTAGCTGAGTATGAGGCCAAATTCACTGAATTGGCCAAGTTTGCACCACACGTGATTGACACTGACTACAAGAAGGCGAGACATTTTGAAGGTGGGCTCCGAAGTGACATTTTAGAAAGAGTGAATGTCTTGAAGCTGGAGACCTACATTGGGGTGCTAGACAGGGCCATCATATCAGAGGCTAACATAGCTAGACAGACTAAGTCAACAACTGACTGGAAAAGTAACAAAACGCAAGGCTTCTTCTCAAAGAAGAAATTTTCGAAAAAGCAAAATACGGGCTCCTCAAATACTTCAAATTCTTCCCGAGACATAGCTCCCATGTCCAATATTTGTAGCAAAAGGCACCGTGGAGTTTGTTACCGTGCATCAGGAGCCTGTTTCAAATGTGGGAAACAAGGGCATATGGCCCGAGATTGCAACCAGAACAGTGGGAAACTAGCTGCTAGTTCAACTGCATCAATCCCGAAGTCGGGAAATACTATGAGACCTGCCATCACCGGGGATACTGTGAGACAAGGGAGAGTTTTTGTGCTTGTTCCGGGCGATACACGGAATGCCAACGCAATTGTCTCAGGTACTATTTCTATATGTAATCAGGATGCTTTTGTGTTAATTGACTCCGGATCCACACACTCTTTTGTGACATATACATTTGCATCTAGACTGAATAGACCCTTAGAATTACTGCCATATTTGCTATGTGTGTTTGCTCCATCTGGGGAATCTGTATTGTGTGAATCTATATACCAGTTTTGTGATATGCGTGTTGAGGATGCTATCCTATAGGTGGATTTGTTGCCCTTGAATTTTAGGCATTTCGATGTAATTTTGGGCATGGATTGGTTGACCAAATATTGTGCCACCATTGATTGTGTGACAAAACGGGTTGTGTTTAAACCACTAGAACATAAGGAGATTGTGTTTGTGGGTAATGGGTTAGTGCCTCCACCTTATTTGATATCTGCAATGAAAGCATGCAAACTGATCAAGAAAGGGTGTCAGGGTTATTTGTGCTATGTGTTGTCTGAACAATCTGTGAATGTTGAATTGAACAGTATCCCTATTGTTAGAGAATTTCCAGACGTGTTTCCAAATGAATTACCAGGGAAATTGGTAGACAGGGAGATAGAGTTTACTATTGAAACTGTGCCAGGCACCCAGCCCATTTCTAAAACTCCCTACAGAATGGCTACTGCTGAAATGAAAGAATTGAAAGAATAGTTGCAAGACCTGCTTGACAAGGGGTTTATTCGACCTAGCACTTTGCCTTGGGGTGCACTAGTATTATTTGTGAGAAAGAAGGATGGAACCCTACGCCTGTGTATCGATTATCGGGAATTAAACAAGGTAACAATAAAGAACAAATATCCCCTATCCCGTATTGATGACTTATTTGACCAGTTGCAGGGATCGCAAGTGTTTTCCAAGATCGATTTGAGATCCGGGTATCATCAGCTGAAAGTAAAGGCAGAAGATGTTGAGAAAACCGCGTTCAGAACGAGGTATGGTCATTTTGAATTTCTTGTCATGCCATTTGGAGTGACTAATGCTCCGGCAGCATTTATGGACTTAATGAACCGAATTTTTAAAACATACCTTGATGAATTTGTTGTGGTTTTTATTGATGACATTTTGATATATTCTAAAGATAGACTTGAACATGAACATCATTTGAGAACTGTCCTACAAATACTTCGGGAAAGGAAATTATTTGCTAAACTAAAGAAATGTGAGTTTTGGTTGGATGAAGTTGTTTTCTTAGGGCATGTAATCAACAAGGAAGGAATTTCAGTGGACCTGCAGAAAATAGAGACGATTGTGAGTTAGCCTACACCGACCAATGTGACAGAAGTCTGTAGTTTCATGGGCTTAGCTGGGTACTACAGGAGGTTTGTAAAGGACTTTTCGAAATTAGTTGTGCCTCTTACCCAATTGACACGTAAAGGGCAACTGTTTGAATGGAACGACGAAAGAGAATCTGCCTTTCATGAACTGAAAACAAGATTGACCATTGCACCAATTTTGACACTGCCTTCAGGTACGGAAAACTTTGTAATTTTTAGGGATGCATCTTTTAAAGGTTTGGGTTGTGTGTTAATGCAGAATGGGAAAGTTATTGCTTATGCCTCCCGACAATTGAGGCTACACGAGAAGAATTATCCAACGCATGACCTCGAATTGGCCGCAGTTGTTTTTGCTTTGAAAATCTGGCGGCATTACTTGTATGGAGCAAAGTGTAAAGTCTACACGGATCACAAAAGTTTGAAATACTTTTACACACAGAAAGAGTTGAATATGCGACAGAGGAGATGGCTGGAACTGATAAAGGATTATGATTTAGAGATTCAGTATCACCCCGGGAAAGCTAATACAGTTGTTGATGCCTTGAGTAGAAAATCAAAGGGGAGTATGGCTTGTTTGCTCACTGAACAGAAAGAGATCTTGCAAGATTTTGAAAAATCTAAAATTGAAGTGGTAATGTGTGAACAGGGCGGACTAATAGCCGTTATTACAGCCGAGCTGATAATCATTGACGAAATCAAGCAGAAGCAGAAAGAGGATGAATTCCTCAGGAAAGTGATTGATGAATTTGAGACAAGTCTGAAAGTAGAGTTTAGCATTGAGAATGAAGTGTTGAGATTTCGGAACAAAATGTGTGTCCCAGATATTCCGGAACTAAAGAAGAGGGTTTTAGATGAAGCCCACAGATCCGTATTTGCTATGCATCCGAGTAATAATAAAATGTATCAGGATTTGAAACAAACCTATTGGTGGCCTAAAATGAAGAAAGAGATTGTAGAATATGTGTCCAAGTGTTTTCAATGTCAGCAAGTCAAAGCTGAACATCAGAAACTAGGCGGCCTACTTCAACCTCTCCCTATTCCTGAATGGAAGTGGGAGCATGTGACTATGGATTTCGTTGTTGGCCTACCTCGGACTTCTTGAGGTATGAATTCTATTTGGGTTGTAGTTGATAGACTGACTAAATCTGCACATTTTCTACCAGTTAGAACTACGTTTAATGCTTATAGACTGGCTACCATTTATGTTAATGAGATTGTCCGTCTACACGGAGTTCCGGTATCCATTGTGTCGGATAGAGATCCGAAATTTGTATCTAGATTGTGGAAGAGTTTGTAGGAAGCTATGGGGACAAAACTAAGATTCAATACTGCATTCCACCCACAGACCGATGGGCAATCAGAACGAACAATATAGACTTTGGGAGATATGCTTCGGACGTGTGCTTTGGACTTTTAGGGGAGTTGGGAAGACTATTTGCCACTTACAGAGTTTGCATACAATAACAGCTTCCACTCCAGCATCAGTATGGCACCATACGAGGCTTTGTATGGTAGAAGGTGTAGATCACCTATTTGTTGGACATAAGTTGGGGATAGAGCTTTACTTGGGCCTGAAATTGTGTAAGACACTTCTGAGAAAATCAAGATTATTCGGCAAAGGCTAAAAACAGCTCAGGACCGACAAAAGAACTATGCAGACGTTCGAAGGAGACCTCTTGAGTATGAGGTCGGTGACCACGTGTTTATCCGTGTGTCCCCAATGAAAGGCCAAGTCAGGTTTGGAAAGAAGGGCAAGTTGTCGCCCCGTTGCATTGGGCCGTTTCAGATTCTGGAAAGGCTTGGTCTAGTGGCCTATAGAGTTGCTTTACCACTGGGATTCGAGCAAATCCATAATGTGTTTCATGTGTCGATGTTGAGGGGTTATCTCTGAGATCTGTTCCATGTGATTGATTATCACCGGGTAGCTTTGGATGAAAATATGGAATACGGCGAATGACCGGAACGAATTGTTGACCGGCAAGTGAAACAACTGAGAAGCAAGTCCATCCCAATGGTGAATGTTGAATGAAAAGAACACTATGGGACGGATGCCACGTGGGAAAAAGAGGAGGAAATGCGACTACGCTATCCACATTTTGTTTCCCAACGAAGGTAAAATAAGTTTGGAGGACCAAACTTCCTAAAGGGGGGAAGACTGTGATATCCATATTCCGTAATGTGTTAATTGGTCCTTAATATGAGTATGGTTATGTGCTTAATATGATTTTGTGTGCCATTATGTGAAAATATGTGGTTTTGAATTTCTACCTGTTCACCGCAAGAATATCTGTTTGATTATCTGATTTGGAAATTAAATTGAAGGCCTTATCGGCCATAGAACCCGAAATTGATTGCGCCATTGTGATTAGCGTAATTTTTAGAGCCTACGGTGAAATTTAATTGGAATTTGATTCAGATTAAAATTAATTGATTTAATTGATGAATTAGTGCCCAATTAGTTATTATTATTAAATTGGAATTAGTGGGGTTTGTTATAAGAAGGCACTATACCCTCAATTCTCTCTTTATAGCTTCATTTGGCTGATTTGAACTCAAAGAAGAGAGAGGGCCGGCTATAGAGAGAGAGAGGGAGAGAATTGTGTAATCTTGGCTCAAGGTTTGGGGAATTTGAAGATTAAACTCAAGAATTTGCTATAGTTTGGAAGATTGAGCTCCTAGGTCAGAGAATTCATGAGTTTAATGTTGTAAATTGTGAATTCAAGTTTGACTAATAGTCAAGAACATGAGTTAGATTGATTAAGATGAAATTGGGTTTGTTTTGTTGAATTTGAAGTCTTAGAACACATGTATGTAAGAAATTGCCATAAATTTCCATGTTTGAGCATAAAGTATGTAATCCATGTTGAGTTTTGATTAATGACCATGTATTTGATCATCTCTTCACCAATTAAGTTGAGGATATTGCGTATATTTCACATGCAAGTGCAACTCATGGGAGTTTGAGTCTTGTATGTTTGAATCTAGTGTGTTGGTGATGAGTTTGAATTAATTTGAGACATGCATGTGATTAAATTGTGAAATTGAGCTTCATTGTGTTGTAACTTGGTGTTTACACCATGTTAGAATATGTATAGGTGAAGTTTGAGCCAAAATTGTGCATTTAGAACCTTTGAACATCAAATTGAAGCTCAAGAACATGTTCTGGATTTTCCAAAATTTTGATGTCCGCTCGAGAGGGAAAACCGCCGCTTGAGCGTGAAATTCGTGTTCCTAGTATTTTCTGCAGACATGGTGTTCGCTTGAGCGGGGAATTTAACGTTCGAGTGGGGAGCCATGTAGAGAGGCCTTCCGCTCGAGCGCCAGAGTTCGCGATTGGGCGTAAATTTGATACATCCAGTACTTTTGCAGGCCTCGTGGGTCCGCTCGAGTGGGGAAGTCCATACTCGAGCAGGACCCTATTTTCTGAAATTTTTAAAAGACATTCTGTGTTTCATTTTCTATTCTCTTTCACTTCCAAGTACTCTTAGGCATGTATTGAGCATTGCATTTGAGTTAAAGAGATAAGAATGAAGCCTAAAGAGGAAAATGTGAATTTAGAACAGATTGAATTGTTTGTGACCCTGTTGTGTTCATGGAATGTGTAGGGTCGAGCTCCAGGGCAAACCAACCAACCGATCACTGTGAGTAATATCTTAACAGAGATATCTGAAATATGTTGTTGTCCAATTGCTTACTTCTATGTAAGTTTTATAAGTTCATTGATTCAATTGGTGGACAATGTTTGTTATACCAAATGAATGGATGGGCCGGAGGCCGTTTTGACAAGAATGAATGGGCCGGAGGCCGTTTTGACATGAATGGATGGGCCGAAGGCCATTTTGACATGAATGGATGGGCCGGAGGCTGTTTTGACATGAATGAATGGGCCAGAGGCCGTTTTGACATGAATGAATGGGCCAGAGGCCGTTTCGACATGAGCGAATGAATGGGCCAAAGGCCAGTTTGTCATCTGAATGGGCCAAAGGCCGTTCTGACACAAATGAAAGTTTGAATGGGCCAAAGACCGTTCTGACGCAAATGAAAGTTTGAATGGGCTAAAGGCCGTTCTGACACAAATGAAAGTTTGAATGGGCCAAAGGCCAGTTTGTTTGGAACTGTAGTCACTTGACCTAAATTGTGTATATATGTTAAATAGAAATACGAATTGGGACCAAGGTCGTTTGAAGTATGTTGTTCTATATATCGTTTGTATAACTTCCTTATTTGATATTATTCACTGGGCTTTCGCTCACGCTTATTCATGTGTTTGTAGGTGAGCCAAGGGAAGTCCAAACCCAGCTCCAGTGAAGTCTATGTGGAACAGCAAAGGTTTTGGAAGAGTCAGCCCTTGTGTCTCACACATGAGACCCGTCTTTGCCCTTTTGTTATGTATTTATATTCTGTCATGTTGGTGAAGACTTTGCATCTGTTGTATATAGGCGTAATGGGTTGACTTAGCCTTATGTGATCCTGCATGTACAGAACCTTGTGTAGTACATATTTTGGTTATGAGTTATTAATATACATATGTATGGTTTGTTATGATGTGCCATGTAAGCACAGCTCTATGGACAAAGTGTTAAATTGCTTCCGTTTGGCCCCCATTAACTCTGTTAAAATACGTTTGGTTTGGGTTAAGGCCGTAGGTAATCTCATGATTACTGGCCGGTTATGTCCTTAACCCACGGGGCGGGTTCGGGTCATGACAGCAGTCTTCTCCCTATCCTTGGGTGCAATCAAGATCTGGTTGTACCTGGAAAATCCATCCATAAAGAAGAGCAACACATGGCCTGTGATGAAGTCTACTAACTCGTCGATGTCCGGTAGAGGAAAGTTGTCCTTCGGACTAGCTTTATTCAGATCTCTGAAATCCACACACACCCGAATTCTGCCATCTTTCTTCGGTACTGGAACAAAGTTAGCCAACCAAGTAGGATACTTAGATACTAGCAAGAACCCTGCGTCTATCTGCTTGATGACCTCTTCCTTGATTTTCAAAGCCCAATCCAGGCGTATTCTCCGAAGCTTCTGCTTGACGGGTCGAGCCTCAGGGTCAAGAGGGATTTAGTGTTGTACAATCTTAGGATCGATTCCAGGCATGTTTTCGTAAGATCACGCGAAAACATCTTTGAAATCTTTTAATAAAGTGACTAAGCGCTCGCATTCCTCCGAAGACAACGTAGACCCAATCTAGACCAGACGCGGATCCTTCTCAGTACCCACATTAATTGCAACGATTTCATCAACAAGGGATTTTACAAACCTCTCCTCCTCTCGATCAATCAAATGTTTTAAAACCAGAGGAATTCTTTCCTCGTCGTTTTCATCAAAATTTTGAAAGTCATGATCCATGCAATATACAAGTGGCACAGAAAAGTACTTAGAAACAGTAGTGGTACCATTCTCATTCATAACTTCCAGCTCGTCTAGTTCCTCGGTTACAACCGACTCAAAAGAAAAGGAAAAAGACGACCTGGACAAAACAACGGCATCTGGGTTATCAACCCCAAGAATACCGGACTCCGACTCAGATGAACTAAAATCTGATTCCAACTCCAAAGATTCTGTGGAATTAGATTCTGGTTCACTACCTGACTCAGAATTGCTGGACAAAAAGCCCTCATCGAACTGTCAAACGAGGGAGGGTGCGATAGATTCATCCAGAATACCACCAGAAGGGTCCACAACCAATTGATCTCCAATCATGGAAACGGCGAAGTCATCCCCCAAGCTCTCCGGTTTGATCTGAGGATCCGAAAGGAGACAGGCTAGCGCTGCTCCTATCTCAAGTTCACTGTCATTAAACTCATCCTCTGTACTCTGTTCAGCCTCAGCTGGTAGGTCAGTTTGTTCTTCTGCATCTTCATCCCCTTGTAACTGTAGGTCGAAGAAAATTTCAAAGCCAAGCAAATACCATTTCTCAGAGTTTAGCCATGGCTCAGGAAAGCCGCAAAATGGGAAATTTTTCCCCTCCCGGACAAAGCGGCCGTTCAGGGTTCCTTGAATGGGTCTATGCACCAGCTCATAGTGCTTCCCAGTTTGCTTAGCTTTGGCTCTTCCTACCATTTCCTTTCCCTTTCTTAACCAATCCTCTTTGGTAGGCGTGTAACCTAGACCAAAGGTATGAGGGTTATGTGGCACTTCGGCCAACGTAGCAACGCCCTTCCGGCCGCTCCTTCCTAATCCCATTTCGGGTACATGTTGCAACTTATTCATGAGGTAGACGGATTGAGCACCGACATACAACCCCTCCTCAATAGCCAGGATATCTTGCACTACCCGGGCCTCGGCCAAGGTGAACCTAAACAAAAAGACATCCTCCTCGCCGTGTATAATTTCCAATATCGGTGTAGTGACTTCCAGCGGAGGATGTATAGAAGAATTCCCAAAAATAATAGCTACCCCCTTCCTACGGAGGTACTTTAGCATTTGATGCAGAGTGGAAAAGAAACCTCTCACTTGGTATAGCCACGGCCGTCCAAGGAGTAAGTTAAAAGTGACTGGAACATCCAGGATGTGAAACTCAATGTCCTGTTGTGCCGGGCCAACCTGGGTTCTGATCCGAACTATCCCCATCACTTCCCGACTTGTATTGTCATAAGCCCGAATCACCTGGGCCGTTGGTACAAAATCTGCTGCCTTCAAGCCAATATCATAGGCCGTGCACGACGGACACACATTAATTGCAAACCCGGTATTAACCAGGATGACTGGTACCCACTTCTCCTTACATTCAATAGATATGTGTAGTGGTTTATTATGCTCAAAGCCCTCAGGCGGTAATTCCTTATTTGTAAAATTCAAAGTCAGCGAAGCGCCTCCTGGGAAGACTAGTCCCACTAACTGCTCGGGGGTTGTGTCGATAGAGAGCTTAGCCTTATCCATTGCTGATAGGACAGCTTGTTTGTGCACCTGTGAAGCCATAAGCAATCCCCAAATGGATATGTCTGCTTGAATCTTTTTCAGCTGCTTCAGTACAACTTCTTCCTCCAACAATTTATCCTTCTGTTTCTCAGCTTCCTTAACCTTCCCTAATGCTTCTGGTTGATCCAGGTGTGGGGGTTTAAAATACCGCCCACTCCGAGTCATGTGATCGACTTCCTCGGAATACTATGTATCATCTGGCAGATTCTGTCCCCAATCTTCATTAGTGTGGGCAAGATGCAAATCATCATCTTCCCACCACATTCCTCCGGCAACCGACAAGCAATTGTCCGGTTCCGTTGTAAGCACTCCTGTATCCATAACACAGTCAGTCCCTGCAGGGCCTTTGGCTTTTCTAGCCTTCTCATCATTCTCAATTCTTTTATGCTCGAACCGCTTTAGTGCAGCCTCCTGTTTTGTATCGGCTGTACTAATGTTACCCAATTCTTGAGCAGAATTCTTAGTACCGGTGCTCTCCAGCAACTTCCCCTTGTCGTCGACCGTTCCGGCCGTTGTGGAAATTCCCGTTTCCAACTGTCTTTACTTTGGTTGAGACCCCTCATCAACATCCGATTCATTACTGAGCCACCCCGTATTATCCGTTGATCCGTTCATGTCAAACCAGCCAATTTGTACGCTCCCCAGATCTTGTTCATTGAAGAACTGTAGGTTACTGATGTCCTCCTCAAGCTTAGCTAAGTCATCCAGTCCTTGGCTTAGTCCATCCTCCTGGACTACATTAACCTCCATTTTCATCGGCAATTCCACCATTGGTCTGGCCTGACTGGTTGGCGCAATGTAGCGACACGGGTTATACTCCTCTTCAATTAAGCTCATAGAGCCCTCAAGCATGCCTTCTTCTACCACAGCCACCACCACAAGTTCGGGTTGGGATATGAATGCGCTCATCATGCATAAGTTTGTGCTTTCTGGGATGAACAACACCGGCTTAGGTAGGTGTGAGGGGGTGATGTATATACTGGGGTTGTATGGGACGGACAGTGTTTGGATAAAATTTACTTGCCTGGGTGGCGGGGGTTGGTTATGTGGTGGGAGAGGATTTGTAGTGACATTAGGCTTTTGAGGAGGCCCTATCACTTTGTTGTCAATGAGATCATGAATCTCATGACGCAATCTAAAGCATAGGTCGGTATCATGACCATGTTGTTGGTGGAAGGCGCAGTACTTGGCCGGGTTGTGTGTAAAAGGGAGGCGATTAGACAATGGTTGCGGCTCCAGGGGCTTCAGATGCCCCTTTTTGATCAGGACCCTTAAGGCTGTAAATAGAGACATATAGAGTGGGGTGAAAACCCTTTGGCCTTCGGGTTGGTGCTTTGCAGGTTGTCAGGTAGTTTCGGACGTACCGGCAAAGGGGGTGGCTATTTTCAATGTGATAGTGACTATACCAACATCAGAAGTCCTTGTAGCTACATTACTACTCGTAGTCGCATTTGAACTGCGTGCAAAAGCCCTCTTAGGCTGCTCTTTCTCATGGTCTATCGGACCCTATTTCATTGCATCCTCTATCTGCACCCCTATCTGATGAAGGTCAGCAAATATAGGTAGAAGTAAGCCTATCATCTTTTGTAGAAGCCTCGATTGCAGATTACGGACGACCATTCTGATCTAGTCCTTTTCAGCTGGCCGAGTAGTCATCATGGAGGCCTTGGCCCTCTACCGAGTGACAAAATCGGAGAAGCCCTCCTTTGGCTCTTGACGAGTTGCTTCGAGATCACGAGTTGTGACCTCGGTTTTAGTGTTATAAGAGTATTGAGCAATGAAGGCCTCGGCCATCTCTTCCCAGCTCCTCTTCACAGAATCTTCCAACTTAGCATACCAAATGGCCACAATACCCGACAAGGTCCGGCCATAGAGGGATAACTTCTGTAGTCTAGTTAGGCGCATCGACCACAGAATATCTGAAAATAGCCGTAAGTGGACCATGGGATCACTCGAGCCATTAAAGCGGTCTATATGTGGCATTTTAAACCTATCTGGCAAGGTCACCGCAACATCGGTATAACTATCCTCTATATCTGGGATTGAATTGACACCCTGAGCACATTTGAAAAGCTTCTCAAGCTTGCTCGCTTTGAGTGCGGTAGGTCGACCTCAAACTCAAACGGTGCCTCCGTTGGGTAAACCGGGGCTTTGGAAGTCTGGGGTGGAACCGGCTCTGCCGGAATGTCTGCATTTTCCTAGACATTAGTAGTAACCCCGGGTATTGGAACCTTGACTGGAGGTGGTTGTGAAGCAAAAGATACTACTTGTTGTGGTTGTGGTTGTTGTTGCTGTTGAAGCCTAGCGATCAACTCAGCCTGCTAAGCTACAATTTCCGCTTGGCGGGTGGTGACTTCCGCTTGGCAAGCACTGTCCAGCTGCATTGCCTCAATGGTCTGTTGAAGTTGATGTAACATATCCTCCATGTTGTCTATGAGGTGCTGATCTATCAGAACCGGCGTGTACTCTCTTTCTGAAGTGGAAGCAGAAAATTGGGTTTGACTGAGCACAGGTGAAGTGGTCAGTAACTGCAATATTGGTGACTGCTGAATCGAGGAGCTATGCCTAACTCTCCGTCTGGTAACCGGGGGTAGCGAAGCAAACACTGGTTGTCCTCCAATAAGTTCCTCAGATCGGTAAATCCTCTTAACTCGGGTCCAGAGTGCTCGGGGGGTAACTGCCTCGTCGGAAGCAATTGTGAAATACTACCTCTGCAAAAAGAAAAATAAAGCAAAAGAAGCAAAAATCAGAAAACGTACAACACCTCGGCTTAGATAGAGACAACACACAGTTGAAATCATAAGCTGGACGACTGTACTCAGACGCTGATTTCTGCCCCAAATTTTTGCTTCAAAATTGATACCCTCAAATTGATACCTAGACTTGCAACTGATACATACATTCTTGCAAAGTTACACTCTAAAAGCACGTATCAAGCAAGTGAGAGCCAAAACACCCCTATGATGGGGTAGGATTCCCCTGTCCTAATCTTATCAGGAGCTAGGGATTCACTATGCAAACAAGTAGTTTCATACAATCCTGCATTTAAGTGAGCAACCTGTCCTAGTTTGGAAGAGTCTCTAAGGCTTCCGATATGCAACTAGGTCGATTGGTCAAAAAGGGTACCTCAGCAAGACTACCTAATATACCTCTCGCACCTAACACCGAGAAGTGAAAAGTGGATCAAACGATACAGTGGTAGTCCAGATCCAAGGCTTTTGTTCCCATCGTGGCAGAGCCCACAACTGGTCAGCCTTATGGCACGCTTTTCCAAGCAAACCTCTAGCAAGCCGCTCAGGAATAGCAGATGGCAAACATCGTGACTTAGGTGCACCGATGCAAATACAATGCAAAAAAACACATAAACGTAAATAAAACAACATATCATGAGTTCGAGTCAAGTTCTCTAAGTCCCTAGCAGAGTCGTCAGAAACTGTAGCTCGACTTTTTCACGCTCCCTTTCAAAGAGCTTGAATTGGTCCTACAGTTCAGAATCTTGTCACGGTTCTGAATCTAATCTCACAAAGTGCAATGTGAAACTGATAAACACCAAAGAGTCCAATCCGGCAAATCTTTTTCGAAAATTGATTTTAGATCAAATAATGTCAAAATTGGACTGCTTTGCCAAATTACAGAGTCGCCACCTAAATATTTTGTTTTTGGGAAATTTAGGAAACCCTGACTCGCGCCAAAGGCCACGTGTCCGTCATCACCAAAGTTGCCTCGGCTCGAGAATTTGGGTACGAGAGGGGAAGGTCCTAAAATGAGCATCCCCGTTTGGGTACTCCAAGCCAAGACAAAAGTTAGCTAGAAACAATGCATGATCTTAACTATGCTAAATGACTAATGCAACACATGCAATGATGTGACTAATAAGTTTGGCTACCTAATCATGGTATTTGCAGCACTTTGATAGCATGCTTTGAAACACTTATTCAAAGAAGTATTGAATTGACAATGCAGTTTGAATGATGCGCCAAGCCTCGGTGCATGCAAGACAAATGAATGATGCAAACATGAAAACATAAGGTATGCTAATTGAAACATGATCCCTAATCTAACCATCAAAAGTGGTTAAATAAAAGGGAGAAAGATGAGAGGTTAGAAGACATACACACACATGCACACTTATTACAACATTATGCCCTCGCGAAGGAGGGTCCGAATGAATAAGCTAACTAGCTATGCTAATTACGCTAACTATTACAACACGAGATCAATTAACTATTCTAGTTAACTAATTATTACAAACCAAAGTAAATAACTAGCTATGCTAAGCTAATTAAAGTAATTAAATGGCCTCGAGGGTGAGGGAGGCATGCATGCTCGATTGGCTTCCTCCTGAAAATCCACCACCTTGCCATCAGATACCTCTGTTTGCATTTGCTTTGACCACTGAAAATTACACCAACTCCCAACACACCTCTGCTCCACCTCGGGAACATACTGAACAAACTTTTCATTGATGGTCGGTCGGCTACAATTGGTAGCTGTCGGCCATTACTGGTGGCCGGTCGGCCACCCCTTTCTTGAACTTCTCTTTTTTGCTGCAACAGAGAGCAAACAGAGCCAAAACAATGTATTCTTAAGGAGTATGTGTACTATTACCCTCCTTATCATTAAATGAGGTCAAAGGAGTGTAATTCTTGGCTCCAAAACCACCAACCAAGTATTTTCAATACATGATGGCCAAAGAACCATGAAGTGCAACTTCATTGTATGCAAAAACAAGACTCAAGACCATCACCTTATCATGTGTGATCAAAGGCAATGGAGACCAAGAAGATTGGCTCATTTCATCACTTTGAATATGAAATGCTCCAATATTCCTTGTGTTCAATATATCGTCCGATGGAACACATGCAATGCAACACAAGATGCTTATCTTGCGTCTTTTACTTTGTCGTTTTTGTTTCCCAATTTTAGATTACCAATCCATTCTTTAATTGGTTAGTCCAAAATGTGAGTGTCTTCTAATGAAAGAGGGCTTAAACCACAAGTACCTTGAGCATGAAAGAGGTCTCATGTTGTTGGTAATGAATTCCAGAAGGAATTAAACCATTAGGCATAAGGGTCTCAATTCCACACTCAAGCCAACAAGGGGTTCGAAGTCACTTTCAAAACAAATGAAAGAGTGAAGAATAGAGAGAGATTGAAGAGATTTTAGTGCTGAAATGGAGTGCAAAATAACACCAGAACATGCAAGCAACTCATGCAATTCATGTTAAAAATGCCTAAAACATTAAGCTAGTGAAGGAGATTACACTACAACCACACAATACAAGCCTCAAAGGACTAAACCAGCTCAAAACAGAGCTAAAATCAGTCAAAATAGTGACTAAAACATGCTGAGATTGATGTATAAAATGCTAGAATCAGAGGCCAAAGCATAGCACAAGCTAAACATAACAAGCACAATTGCACTACAAGCATATAAAGCAAGTTTCAAGTGCTCCAACCAGCCCAAAATAGAGCTCAAACATGCCAAAATAGAGCTTAAAACATGCTTGAATTAAGCTACATTAAGCTAGAAAATCAGGCCAACATGTGAAGCAACCTAGACATGGAAGCAAGACACAAGGAGGAGAGGCTAACCCCTCCTACTTTGGACTTCAAAAGTTGATTTTTACCACTGAAATAACTCTGATTTTTAGTGGTTTAAAGGGCCAAAAAGTTTGGTTTGAAAGCCTTGAAAGATGGCACAAAAAGCTTCACAATTAGGCAACAAGAAGGGTAGGCTACCACTTAACACAAAATGACCTCAAACCATCATGTTAACGCCAAAAAATTAGAGTTTTTTTGTAGTTGAAAACTAGGCCAACAACAGTACAAAAGGATGGCCAAACAAGTAACTAAAACAAAGCCAAAAAGGTAAGTCATATACCTCCTAAAACATTAAGCTAGTGAAGGAGATTGCACTACAACCACACAATACAAGCCTCAAAGGACCAAACCAGCTCAAAACAGAGCTAAAATCAGTCAAAATAGTGACTAAAACATGCTGAGATTGAGGTATAAAATGCTAGAATAAGAGGCCAAAGCATAGCACAAGCTAAACATAACAAGCACAATTGTACTACAAGCGTATAAAGCAAGTCTCAAGTGCTCCAACCAGCCCAAAATAGAGCTCAAACATGCCAAAAATAGAGCCTAAAACATGCTTGAATTAAGCTAAATTAAGCTAGAAAATCAAGCCAACATGTGAAGCAACCTAGACATGGAAGCAAGACACAAGGAGGAGAGGCTAACCCCTCCTACTTTGGACTTCAAAAGTTGATTTTTACCACTGAAATAACTCTAATTTTTAGTGGTTTAAAGGGCCAAAAAGTTTGGTTTGAAAGCCTTGAAAGATGGCACAAAAAGCTTCACAATTAGGCAACAAGAAGGGTAGGCTACCCCTTAACACAAAATGACCTCAAACCATCATGTTATGGCTAAAAAATTAGAGTTTTTTGTAGTTAAAAACTAGGCCAAAAACAGTACAAAAGGATGGCCAAACAAGTAACTAAAACAAAGCCTACAAGGTAAGTCATATACCTCTTGAAGCACAACACAAAACATGCTCAAATTCCAGCTCAAAACCCTTTCTAAGGCTCCAAGAAGACCTCTTAGAACCTTAGCTCCAAGGTAGTCAAGATTGATCAAGAGCCTATGTGCAAAGGTGTAGAGAAAGCTAACTACAAAGCACAAAATAAGAAGAGAGAGAAAGAGTTCTAGAGAGAGAGAGAGAGAATTTTGCTCAAAATTGTCTAACCCTTAAAAATGGGGGAGAGACCCCCCTATATATAGAAAAACAAGCTTAGAGCTTGTATTCATCCCTCCATACACGTGTATGGGGATGCACTTCAGTGAACAACAACTGGCATAGCTGGGAAACAAATATTTGAAAAAGGAGAAAAATGGCTATCGGCCATCACCAGTGGCTGACCGGCCACCACTGATGGCCGGCAGGCACAAGCCATTGCCGATGGACTGTAAGGATGGCCGACAGGCCACCCTCCCCTCCAGACTTGAAGCAACAAGCTCTTGGTCCACGACCAAGCACAAAATAGACAAGTTGAGAGACTCAAAGGCAAGACACTCTGTCGAGAACTTCAGGCACTCAAAACGAACACAAGCATACAAAATCATCGAGTGTTCAAACGATGACGTCCAAGTCTCGAGGACGGTCAAAAATGGGGTGTCTACAGCGACCCCTCCTTAGACTTTGTTCCATAGCTTTTTCTCTACTTTTTACTTACTTTCTCTTGCTTTTAGCTACTGTTTTTCACCTATTAGGGGCTATTTTAATTTATTTAAATAGCTTATGCTTTGATTAGTTTGCTTGTTGTCTCATATGTTCATATACATAGCTCATTGCATGTTTGTTCTAGCTTTTCTTTAAGTAATTTCCTTGTTTAATAACCTCATTGTAATAATCAACTTTTCACTCCTTTCTTTCATTTAAGAGTTGTTTCAAGTGGTTGATGATTATTCAATACATGAACTAGAGTTTTGCGCTTAATGGCTTAATCTCTACGAAGATTCATTGTCAATGGTGTAATCTCTCTTTTATGTTGAGAATTACTTCCCATTTGATGCTTCTTTTCTTTTAGAGGACTTAATCACCATGGACAAATGGACTAATGAATGGCAATGATTAAACAAATTGGTTTAAAATTGGATCAATGCACATAAAGAAAATGGATTTAAGTGCTTAGACTTGGCCGGATGTTATGCCAAGTTTGTCAAGTCAAGAGTCATCATGCCCTCATTCATGGTGTTTGGATGATTCTTGAAGCGTCTCTACTACCCTCTTTGAGTTCATTCCATGACAAGAGGGAGGGGTGGTCATATCTATTGCATTTTATTAATTTTTGTCCAAAATTGTATCCGAGATCATCAAGCAATCAATTTACTCATTGATGGCGTTAGAATCAAGTTCAACCTTCTTTCGAGGCTTTCCCGTGACAGAGGAGGAAGAAAGGGACAAACAGAGCTTGAGGCTACTCTGTCTGCATTGATTCAGCTTAGAACACAAAAACAGAACTTTGCACCAAATTGATGCACGACCGGCGATCTGTAGACCGGGCCGGCCATCTGTAGACCCGGGCAGCCATCAGTGATGCACGACCAGCCCTCAGTGCTTTTGCTAACTCTTTTGTTTTATCTTAGCTTGGAGTACTAGGTGAGTTTTTAGTGCTTTTGCATACTTGGATGAAGTGTGAGTGACTGCCATGACTAGCATACTTGCCATTAGGCTAAATGCTTACTTGTCAAATTGTTTGAGTTCCTGTGGATGAAGGCTTGTTACTTGAATTGGAATGATTCAATGAGTGTACATTTAAGCCCACTTTGTTAAGTGGAAAATTCACAAGCTTTAAGCCCACTTTGTCAAGTGGCAAATTCAAACCCTTTTTCGAAAAATAAACATGAAATTGAATTGTTCCAAATTGAGCAAACTAGCTCATACTTGTGTGTATGCGCATCATATAGTAAATGCTAGCCTAAATAAACCGAAATAAGAGCATATAATGTTGGTAAAAATCATATCATGATTAGTAGAGACCAATCCTTGATTGGGTGAGTGGGGGTGCTCAATTCATGACCTTCCCCTCTCGTACCTAAGTACCCGAGCCGAGACAATCTGGGTGATGACAGACATGTGGCTTTTGGCACGAGTCACGGGTTTCCTAAATTTCCCAAAAATAAAATATTTACGTGGCGACTTTGTATCTGGCAAAGTAGTCCAATTTTGGCATTTTTGATTCAAAATCAATTTTCCAAAAGATTTGCCGAATTTGGACTCTTTGGTGTTTATCAATTTCACATTGCACTTGTGAGATTAGATTCAGAACAGCGGGAGTCCGAACTGTACGGCTTATATTTCGACCTTTCAAAAGGGGGCATGAAAACATAGAGCTACAAGTGTTGATCTAGACTTCCTTTCAACTTTTTTTAGATGATTTTGAGGGAATCTTAGGTTGAAGTTAGAGAAATCTAGGCTTTGCAGGTTAGGGTTTTCAGAAAAATAGGGTTAGAGAGAAAGAGAGTGTGAAAAGTGGAAAGAAAATTAGTGAGGATCGAGTTTTAAAATCTGTTGTCCCAACTGAACGCTTGAGCACAACTTTCTTCGCTTAAGCGAACAACACAAATTCGAAAGGGTTGCTCAAGCGACACTTCCTGCATTCAAGCTGAAAAAGTGAGGTCTTAGAAATTTTGTAGAGCTACAGTGAAATTACTAGGAGCCAACATTCTACGCTCAAACGATAACTTCTTTGCTTAAGCAATCCACCTGCAAACTGTCAACTACTGGGAGCTAAAGATCAAACTCAGGTGTTACATAAATATTATAATACATACACATTGGAGATAGTGATATGCAAAACAACTATGAGAAATGATAGCAATTATGGTAAATATTAGGGTTAAATTTGTTTTACCCTTCATGATTTCAGATTGAAATACTTTTTTTTTTCTTTTATAGTTCAAATATAATCAAAAAGTCTTCATGTAACTTCAGACTAAAATACAACCGTTAATTTTTCCATCTAAATTAACAGAAGGTGTACCACACACACACCATTTTCAAAGTGGATTTGATTTTTTGCTAAAATAAAATGAAAGTAAGGTTCCGTTTGTTTTGAAGTAAAATGTTATTATCAAAAATATTTTACTTATTTTCCGTTATTTGATTGAACAAAAAGTAAATAAAATACTTTTTAAAGGAAATATTTTTGATCATTTTCCAAAAAATGACTTATTTTTAGAAATTTCATAAGTCAATTTTTACAAAATTGACTCTCACTCACTACATTTTCAATACATTTAGCCTTTTTAAAGAAGTATCTTAGTTCACTAAAAAGTTATAAATGACACTTTATTAAACTACAATTTCTCTTTTACGTAATAAAATTTTTTGGTTTAAAATGTCAACCAAACACTGAAAAACAAATTTTTTTTTTCTTGTGTAAAATCAATTTACAAGAATTTTTTTTATATGTAAAATATTTTACGCCAAAATAAATGAAACCTAATACAAGAAAAAGATAACGTACCCATTTTGTCCAAATCTTGAATTACATTAATATATTAATTGAAATAAAATATAATTAATGATTTATCCAAAATCAAAAATACAATTAAAGATTGATTTAAAATAAAATTAAATAAAAATATATAATAATAAGAATTAAAAATTAATCCAAAATATAATTAAATTAAAGTTATATTAACATGTCAGGAATTACAATGCCAACTAATTTTGGTTTGTTTACTTTTCATCTGTAGTAAAAATTATTTGAGCATTTTTGGTAGATAAAATCAATGAGAAAAGAGTATTTTAATCATGAAACTCAATTAGGCATGGTATTTTAGACACTTTATATATACCTACGTCAAGTTTGATGGCTAAAATATCATTTTTTCGACAGTTTGATTTCATGAAAGTATGTAAATCGTTTAGATTAAAAATAAATTAAAGATCAGGATTTAAATGGATAAAATTTGAAATTTAAGATTTATTTTGTCACAATGATCGAACTCTTGAATTTTTATTTATATGTTTATTTATTTATTTTTTTTTGTGTAATTATCCCTAAAATAAAATTAAAGAGTAAATGCATATGTATTGTTTAGATTAGAAAGTGTTATATTGCGTGCGTGGTTGAGATTGAAGTTTGCACAGTGAACACAAGTACGTGGATCTGCCCAACCATCATCATTAGTAAGAGACATTTAGTAAAAAATTTAAGAAAAATATTGGGTTATCTAACAATTTTTCTGAAAGGAAATGATAAGAAGAAGTATACAAAAAAGTAAGCATTGAAAACTAAATTCAGAAGATAGACAATTGATTGACAAGTATAGAAGTATAGTAAAGCTATAGTACTTTTTGCAAAAACATTTGCTCTCACGTGAAGAGATATGGCCCAAGAGCTGGGTTTATTTTGTGTGAGTGGGTGTAATATAATTTTCCACTTATACCCCCAAAAGCAAATGAGGTTGATATAGTTCAAATAGAGGGCAAAGATGTAATTCTACAACCATTATTGTAGGAAAGAAAATTGACGCTTTATATACATGGATGATAGGTAAATTGAGTAATACAAAGTTCAAGTCAACGAAAAGAATACCATATGTAAGGTTTCAGCATTGCAAGTAAATAAAGTACAGCAAATTGAGTTTGAAAATCAATTATAAAAAATAAATAAAACCTTTTCATTCTTTCATTGCTCATATCGAGAGAGCAATTTTTCGTGAATTTGTAGCTAAAAACTTTCGAATAGTGAAAAAATTAATACAAGATAACAGGATTTAGAAAAAAAATATTTTACTAATTTTAACATTAAGGGTTGGAATTGTGTCGTGTCGTGTCATTTTCGTATCGTGTCATATCGGGTTTGTGTTCAAAATAATCCAACACTAACACGTCCTATTTAATTAAACGTGCCAATTGTCATGACACTGACCTGACATACTTATAATCGTATTAACCCTAACACGAGACACTTAACATCCTTTATTTCTTCTTATTCAAATGAAAAGCTTCTCTCAAACAAGTTACTTTAAGTTTTAATATAACGGATGAAAATGAATTACTCAAGATCTCATGGTTACTAAATTCAGGTTGTAGTTGTGTTACATGCGAGTTAATAGTGGGTTCGTGTCAATGTGTTAACATGAATTTTTACGCATGTCAAACATGTCTATTTCGGGTTTTAAAAAAAATATTTTACTAATTTTAACATTAAGGGTTGGAATTGTGTCGTGTCGTGTCATTTTCGTATCGTGTCATATCGGGTTTGTGTTCAAAATAATCCAACACTAACACGGCCTATTTAATTAAACGTGCCAATTGTTGTGACACTGACCTGACATACTTATAATCGTATTAACCCTAACACGAGACACTTAATATGATTAGTAAAAGTTCATGTTTCAAATTATAAGCAAATTGTACCGCCTGTTTATAAAAATAAAAAAATAAAAAAAATTGTTTCACATCACATGCATAAGAATAACTTGTTTAAATATTGACACACAATGATAATATACATACCAATATCTATGAAAATAATTAAAAATATTCATCACTAATTTGTTACACATCCAATCTAAGCTATTGTCACTCATTAATATTTAAATATCTAATAAAATTTTAAAAGTAAAACAAATTTTCATCCAATACCAAACTAATAATAATAATGTTGCAGTTATGCCACAGCCAAAGTAACATTGTTGTGATTCTTTCACATTGACTTTTGTCACAAAAACACTGCTGCCACACATTCAAAAACTCTCTTGTTTGCCAATCTTGACTTCATGACAAGTCCTACAATAACATTAAATCATAAACATCCTTTATTTCTTCTTATTCAAATGAAACGCTTCTCTCAAACAAGTTACTTTAAGTTTAATATAACGGATGAGAATGAATTACTCAAGATCTCATGGTTACTAAATTCAGGTTGTAGTTGTGTTACATGCGAGTCAATAGTGGGTTCGTGTCAATGTGTTAACATGAATTTTTACGCATGTCAAACATGTCTATTTCGGGTTTTGTGTGCTTAATCCAAACACGACCCATTTAATATTTGTGTTTTCAGATTGTGTCATATTCGGGTTCGAGCCAAAAAAATAATTAACCTAACCCTCTAACTACACGTACGATTCGAGTCGTGTTAACGGGTTACGTGCCAAATTGGTTACGTGCCAAATTCCTATCCCTTTATGAATCCATTAAATTAGCAACATATCCTGAGTTATAGGTTGGACAAGTTCAATTGAACTAGGATTTGTCTAAGCACAAACAGATATATATTGGTACTTATTAAGTACTAACCAAAGCTCCCCAACCAAAGCTCAAGTTGCCCAATAATTAATGAGTGGCATTAATATTTACTTGGTTTTGCAAGCTTTTTAAAACTTCTCCAAATTTTTGGCAACAACCAATAAGTTATTTATGTTGTTAACAATTACACCAAACATATCAATGGTGTGTTTGTATGGCTTGTAGTTTCATGTTCATAGTGATAGGCCTTGTTAGAACACTAAACATTACTATGCCCCAAAATAGTACAAAACATGTATGCTTAAAAATAAATAAAAAGGATAATATAGTGGTGATGATAATAATGTTTGTTGATATATCAATTGTAAAAGGGATGAGATGACAACAATGACCAGAATATGCATTATTGATATGGTCTTGATGGTAGTAATTTCCTTAGTAACAACCAAGGTTCTGAAGTATAATGATTCTGATTTAGACTCGACCCATTTTCTTGCTTTTCGATCTAAGAACCCATGTACTTAACTATTATTCAGCTTATTTCCATCTTGTTGCTTGTTGAGTTTGGTTATTGGGAGTTTTCTTGTGTTGAAATAGGTTAGGAAGTTAGTTTTTCAATGAGTTGTTGCCAAGATTTTTGCTTGTTTGCTCGAGCGGTCTTTTACAGTCTGCAAAAATAGTGCAAGTTGGGAATCTTCGCTCAAGCGGTATTTCTTGTGCTTGAGCGGTCTTTTACAGTCTATAAAACTACTGGGAGGGGTTCACTGTGCGCTGGAGTGGTGGTTTTGGTCGCTTAAGCGGTGTCACTTATTGTGAAGTTATTGTTTTTAACTCTGTCAAGTTCTACCCCTTGTTTCATTTTTGTCTTCTACTTTGAGATAGGGTTTTCTTTGACCTTTAATATGGTTTTTAGCTTAATTATTTGGTATTTGCAAGGTTTAATGATTTGGGGATTTTTGGGAAAACATAGGGTTTGAGTTTGAAATCAAAAGAGGGGTTTTCTAAACGAATTCTTGAGAATGGTTGTGAGGATGTGTTTATGGGTGAGATATGTTAAAATGATGGATATCTTTTCTTAAAATTGATTTTGTAAGAAAATGGGGCGGTGTTCCAAATTTTGGATATTTGGATTTGTGAAAGGATGGTCAGTATGATGACTGTATTGCTGATGGAATGTGCAATATTGGGTAGGGTCATGTCTAGGTGGAAGAGGGTTAGGGAGAGGTCGAGGATTGAGACGTTTGAGATACCCTTTTTCCATCAGTGCTTTCAAGGCGCTGATTGGGCTCATATGGAGATGGGCGAAGGTTCATTTTTAGGAGTAGGAAGGATTAGTTTTAGAAACATTGGCAAATGGGTTGATGGGTGTTGGTTGGGTATTCATGGGATTGGGACTAGAATCAGGATGGGTGTTTCTGGTAAAGCATCTCTCCTCATTGTTTGACCTTCCCTTGTTTGCCAACATGTGATTCAAAGTACCCACAACTTGGCCTTTTACATTGAATTCAATCATAGTAACCTTCATTTGAGCATTGGTGCGTTGAGTGGCAAAAGCTTCATCCACAACCCCTTTAACAATTGCAAGGACTTGCCATTTGTTCAAGCCTTTGGTTCATAGAGCTTTGATAACCCATCGAAGATGTGTATAAGGGTCAATAGTCACTCCAGACTCATTCTTGCTACTTGCTTCAGCCCTGTCAAAGAGTCAGAAGACTATATCTGGGTTTAACATTGTGTCTAATTGGGCTACCTTTCTATTATCACCACTTCTTCATCTCAGTTTTGATTTTGGGTTGGCCTATTCCTCTTTCAACTTGGCTCAAGATTGGAGAATTCTTTGATGGGTCGAAACCCCAAATGTTAAATCTGCCACCGTTCGTTGAAGGTCTTCAATCATTCTCAACATCTCAACAATAGTGGGTTCAGCAATTTGGCGCTCTTGGTGTATTTGAACCGAATCGAGTGTATCTATCATGCACAAATTGGTGTCTTCGAAAATGAACACCTCTGGCTTGGTTAGATGGGATGAAGTGATGTATATTCTAGGGTCGAAGGTAGGAGGTAGTGTATGGATGAAGTTAAGGTGAAGATGAGGTACTTGGTCATGGATGTGAAGTGGGTTGGTGGTAACATTGGGTTCTTGAGGTAAAGCTATCATCTGGTTGTTGATGAGATTCTGAACCTCATGACGAAGGTGGTAGCAACGATCAGTGTCATGACCGTGTTACTGATGGTACACATAGTATTTAGTGAGGTAATGTCTAGTAGAGAGCGGGTCAAGAAGAGGTTGGGGATCAAGATATTTGAGATACCCTCTTTCCTTCAGGACTTTTAGCGTGTAGGTTAGGCTCATATGGAGGAGGTGAAGGTTCTGCCTTGAGCTCGGGTTGGGCTGGCTGTTTGTAGGTTAGTATTGGCAAAGGGGTCTGCAATTTTGGGATCGGTGGCAACTGTATTGATCTACTGCTAGCATTGGTACTCCTGGAAAACACCCTCCTTGTTGGTTCGATTGTTCTATGAATAATCCCTTTGTTAAATGCACTCTAAATCTGAACCCCTAATTCATGCAAGTCTTTAAAGGTGAATAGTGAGACCACCATTGTCACGACCCAAACCCGCCCCTAAAAGTTTGCTTCATGACCAGCCCGTACATAGGCCTCAAACAGAATTTAGAATAATATTTAAATACATACGGGGCCTTAAGCAGAAACAATATTAATAAAAGACAACATCCATTGAGCTTGTGCATACATGATGGTTTAATTAGATTCGAGCATTTAAATATAGATCTTGCACACACTTACATAAGACTTAATAATTTATATGACTCCCAACACAAATTAAGGCCTCAACACAGAGGCATACCCCAGGCAGCTTGGCAGACAGGTAGACCTCAAAACCATTCTAGGGTCAATATCCGACGGCTCACCTACAGAAATATTCATAAAAACGGAGTGAGCAAGGCTCAGTGAATAATAGCAATGTAAGGAAGTTAATTAATTGAGCACAGATTTAGAGAATGCAAATATGCATATCAAATTGTACACAGATATTATACATAATCATATTTTAAAACGACCTCAGACCCACATATAACATGGAATAGCCTCAGCTCCATATATAATACAGAGCGGCTGTAAGCCCAGATATGATACATGACGACTGTAAGCCCAGAGATAATACAAAACGGTTGTAAGCCTAGATATAATACAGATCAGCTGTAAGCCCACAGATAATACAGAACGGCTATAAGCCCAGATATAATACAGAACGGCTTTAAGCCCAGATATAATACAGAACGGCTTTAAGCCCACAGATAATAGAGAATGGCTTTAAGCCCACAAATAATACAGAATGGCTATAAGCCCAGATATAATACAGAACGGCTTTAAGCCCACATATAATATAGAACGACCTTAGGCCCAACATATTATGCAGAGCGGCCTCAGGCCCAGATATCAACAGATAGGCCTCGGGCCCATTATTAAAAAAACAGAATGATTCCAGATACACAAAGATATCATTGTTCCATAATACACATATGTTCTGTTTGTTCATCATGAATTCGAATAGTTAACTTGCAGATAACAGAACGTCAGTACTAACTATTAACAATAGGCAAATGTTTCACTGCATTAATAGCGACAGAAAAATTCATATCATAACGGCCTCGGGCCCACGTCTATTACTAGGGACATAACGACCTTAGGTCGATATCAATGCCATTATTCAAGCATATTCATTAATTAAATCAAAGCACAATATTGATGGAACAGGCCATTCACCAATAACAATACATAGATCATAATCACAGAAAATAAATGAAACATATCGATACACTACTATTACTCACAGTGATTGGCTCCCGGTAGTAATGGGACGATGTCCTCGTCTCGACCTACAAGTACAGTGCACAACACATAATATGGGATTATACTCGATCCTTTACTTATTCTCTTTGATCATTCAATCAATTAGCCATCGTGGTACCAGCTCATTATTCCTTCATAAGTTATAATCCATGTCTCAGAAAACAGGAGAAATCGATGGGAAATGGTTTAGGTGAAGAAATGGTACAAAATTGGTTGATAGAAAGTGAATAGTCGTCACTAATTTGGGCATAACTATTTCTATATTTAAAATTTGGGAGTAAGACCATCACCATTTGAAACTAGACTTCCGGGGCTTGATTTTAGGCTCAAGAATCACTCAAAACGGAGTCCCGAGGCAAAAGATATGCTTATTCAAAGTTGGCTGAACAGAGCTATCTCCCGCACATGCGGGAAATAGAGCCGCACGTGCGGCTCTGGGCAGTTTGCAGTCCGAAAATGGCTCTTTTTGCTCCAACACTTGGTTTTTTCGTCTTTAAGCTTGGTTCTTAACATAAATCACTCAAAAACATGTAAAATTGCCTCATAACATGATAAATTGAAATCAACCAAGTGTAATCTCATCTCAAATAAATCAATCTTTGCCTCAAGTTAGGAATCCAAGTCTCATCTTTTCCATATATTCAAACTTTCATAATATATGCTCAAAATCATGCAAATACATCTTACCCATGGTTGATTCTCACATTAAATCTTGTTATTCTATAAATCATTCTTAAGATTGAACCCACATCAAACAAATTAAAGGAAATCAAGGTTTAATTCCTTGAATTCCATCCAATCCACTCATAACCCAACACACTTATTCATTTACGTATTAAACTTCCAAGTTAATCTTTGATCTCATGTAGTAGATGAATTATCTACAAAGATGATAGTTAGAGCCCCATACCTTCAACCTTTCCTTTTTCCCTTTGATCTCTTCAATCTTCCAAGCTTTAAGGTTGATCTTCTCTCTTTAATTCCCTTCAACCATCCATGAATGTTGAGCTTTCTTAAAGAATTTGTCTCTCCTTCTCTCCCTCTCTCTTTTACGGTTCTCTCTCTTTCTACCTTAGATATTTTTGGCTGAAATATCTTGAGTTCCCAACTCACATAACATGTCTCCATATATATAAATATACACACACTTAAGCTTTTCACAATAAGGAGGGCCAAACACGCCCTTACGAATCGCATAAAATCAAATTTCAATTAAACTTCTCAAATGACTCTAAAATTATGTTGATCATAAATATGTCCTCTGTTCCGGTTCTTGAAGCCTCTAAAGCCTTCAATTTTGCAGTACAAAATTAACCACCCAAACGTGCATTAACGAATCAGACAAATTAGAATTCCAATTAATTTTCCCAAATAGTTCTAAAAATTCCCATTAACGTACCCAAGTATTCAATTTTGATTTCTGAACCCGTAAAGGTCGGTAATGTCCATTTTAAAGTCGTGGCTCAACAGATAATTCCCCAATTTGAACAGATATCATTAAATTAAAATACTTTAACTCACATGGACTTAAAAGTAATTTCGGATGCAAATTTTGGGGTCGTTACATTCTCCCCACCTTAAGAAGTTTGGTCCTTCAAACTTGATTTACCCTGTCACAAGTCAAGTGTCGTCTTGGATAGACAACATTTCTCAATTATTTAGCAAAGCACAATCTCATACGGTCAATTTCAATGGAATTACTCCCAGAATCACCAGTAATTCATCTTTACTGGCTAATTGGTAACCCAATTAATAATAATGCTTAATATCATCAAAACATCATCTCATTATTCATGACCCTTGTACATGTCAATTTATTGCTTCATGAGTCATACCTTCCCAAATAATATAACAACTTAAGGGTATCCAGAAATGGAATCACTTCAAGTATTCGATTACATGCGACTCATAAGCTATCAAACTTAGTTCAAACTCTTTAGGTTCACAAACAACCCCCATTATCATAATTCCTCAAAGGTTAAGGAAGCATTCACTACTCAATCGGGTTCCCGATGGCACAAACATACTACAACAATTAGGCCTAGAATAAACAAATGAGTTCTACATTAACGACTTTATAACCCTTGCTCACTGATAAATTAATATTCAGAATAATAGTTTCAGTACTTTGAAGTATCCTCAAGCGCATTACTTCCATAACAGATAGGATAAGTGAGGTTTAAATTTTGAATATTCAAATTCAGGCTCAAATCCTCAACTTCAATGAAGGCTTAAATAATCAGAATTAAACTTATCACTTCAAATCAGATTCCTAATAGACTTCAAATGGTAACCCGAATTCCAAAATAAATTGTTAGCAAAATCAAATACGGATCAAACCTTAATTGTCACAATTCCCAAATTATAGTAAGGTAATAATCATTTAAAATCCATATCTACTTGGAAGATCTTAAGTCGACATCATGACATCAAGCACAGAATACATTCACCATAAAGCTCTTATATTCTTGTTCCATATTTAGTAAAACGTTCTTATCATGGACAAAACATTTTCCAAAAATATGTAATATATAAAGTTCATCAAACCTTTCATAATTACACATAATCCGTTGTTCAGAGACATTATTCAGAAACTTATTAGACCTTTCAAAGATTATCAGATGATGGGATAATTCTCAATAGCATTAAACATACTTAAACTTTGACAGAACAACCTCCAGTCCAACTTATAACAGACAAGGCAGAATGATTTCAAGTTCATCATAAGGCATTCATCAAGCATGACACAATAATTTATTAAATGGAAAACTCATTTAGGTATAGCAAAATATCTTTTCCAGAAAACTTGTCATATCCTGAACAATCGGAGTTTCGTAGCATATCTAGTCATTTTGGGGAAATTACTCGGAAAACTCATCATATCATAAACATGTCGGAGGTTCATAACATATTTTATCATTTCAGAAAATACTTATATAGAACAGTTCGTAACCAAAATATAGATTTCATTAAACATCGTATAGCATAGCCATTTTCAAAATCATTTATATGAAAGTATCTTTACAAGGACGTTACTTACTTAGGACTATAGTCAACTCACACAGGATCACACATTATTCATCTATGTCAGAGGTACTGAATGTAATTGGTGGTATGACCTCTCTAAATAACACAGATCACACAAGTTTCGTTCCAATGAGCACTCATTTCCAGATCACAATAAAGGAACATGCCTTAAGTTAATTCTCATACAAATATTTCATGCTTCATTAGTAATGGCAAGTTTATGATAGCAATATGTTAGATTCAGAACAAAACATATCAAAACAACATTATGTCTTTCAGACAAATGGCAGTCCACAAAAAGGAACACAATTTTCCTTTTATTCACATTCATTCACAAGAATATATATTCGTACTGAAAGGAGGAACAAAACTTCACTTATCATCGCATAGATAGATTCACAACATGGCCTTCTTTTCACCAACAATCCACTTTAATAACCCCAGTAATTTGATTAACAAACATATCATCTCACTACGTTAACAGTGCCCATTCGTATTCTTACACGTGGTAGGACAACATAAGCATCACCTCATTCTTACTACCTTTCCCTCAAGCCACTACATACAAATTAGCTTAATACAAAAGATCATACCAAGTCATTTAACTCCATGGTTCAAGATTTCAGATAATATTTTCCTTCGCCAGCATACATATCTCAATTTCCTAAACATACACTCTATCTCTACAAATTAACATACTCAACACCACCAACATTCCAGTCAAAATTTCAATTTCCCTGTATCACTAAACTTCTGTAAAATTCCACCGAATACTATGTGATCACAAATCATGATACTTGTATTTATTAATATTCCATTTCATCCCTACTCCTAGGGTCATAAGATGCAGATTGTTAACACATCGCATATCATTCATTAATTACTCCATAACACATAGTTTCGCATACTTAGTCATAACACACACAAGCATACAAGGATATGAGTGGGGCAATTCCTTTATCTCTACTTCTTATATGAAACCATTCTCAAATCCCACACTCGTTATTAATCATTTTATTTCTCAATTGCAATATACTTCATTGATTCACAATAACCTCAGTTTCCCCAACATTCCTCTTGGTCTAATTTCACATATAACACAGATAGATGCTAAGTTTAATTTTTTTTCACATTATGTTTCCACAACAGGCTTATACTTATCAATTTGAATAGCCGAAGAGCACCGATATTCCACATCTTTCAAAACTTTAGCCTTATGTAACCCATTCTCACTTCATAACAATTATCCAATTTTCCTTAGTCACAAAACTCAGTCTTTGAAACAAAACATATGAATCTTCTTTTATTACCTCAAAGTCCATGAGAATTCTCATTCTTAATCTCAATACTCAACATATTGTACGAGCTCACATACATTTTTTTAAAATGCACATCATAGCCTTTCGTTACTAGATACATGCAACTTAAATGCATTCTAGACACTCTAATGCTCAATGGACACGTGTGTGAGATCTTAACTCGTGCTTTGATACCACCTGTTACGACCCAAACCCGCCCCTAAAAGTTTGGTTCATGACCGGCCCGTACATAGGCCTCCAACAGAATTTAGAATAATATTTAAACACATACGGGACCTTAAGTGAAAGCAATATCAATAAAAGACAACATCCATTGAGCTTGTGCATACATGATGGTTTAATTAGATTCGAGCATTTAAATATAGATCTCATACACACTTACATAAGACTTAACAATGTATATGACTCCCAACGCAAATTAAGGCCTTAACACGGAGGCATACCCCAGGCGGCTAGGCAGACAGGTCGACCTCAAAACCATTCTAGTGTCAATCTCCGACGGCTCACCTACAGAAATATTCATAAAAATGGAGTGAGTAAGGCTCAGTGAATAATAACAATGTAAGGAGGTTAATTAATTGAGCATAGACTTAGAGAATGCAAATATGCATATCAAATTGTACACAGATATTATACATAATCATATTTTAAAACGGCCTCAGACCCACACATAACACAGAACGACCTCAGGCCCATATATAATATAGAGCGGCTGTAAGCCCATATATGATATAGGACGGTTGTAAGCCCAGAGATAATACAGAACGGCTGTAAGCCTAGATATAATACAGATCGGCTGTAAGCCCGCAGATAATACAGAACGACTATAAGCCCAGATATAATACAGAACGGCTTTAAGCCCAGATATAATACAGAACGACTTTAAGCCCACAGATAATACCGAACGGCTATAAGCCAGATATAATCCAGAACGGCTATAAGCCCAGATATAATACAGAACGGCTTTAAGCTCAGATATAATACAGAATGGCTTTAAGCCCACAGATAATACAGAACGGCCTTAGGCCCAACATATTATGCAGAGCGGCCTCAGGCCCAAATATCAACAGATTGGCCTCGGGCCCATTATTAACAAAAGTTCTCTAGCCATCATGCATTGAAAATGCTTGGTTGGTGGCTTCAGAGCCAAGAACTACACTCCTTTGAGCTTGAAAGATGATAAGGAGGGTGGCTGTCACGACCCAAACCCGCCCCTAAAAGTTTGGTTCATAACCGGCCCGTACATAAGCCTCAAACAGAATTTAGCATAATATTTAAACACATATGGGGCCTTAAGCGAAAGCAATATCAATAAAAGATAACATTCATTGAGCTTGTGCATACATGATAGTTTAATTAGATTCGAGCATTTAAATACATTCCCAAAGTTACACATACAATCACAGAATTTATATAGATCTCACACACACTTACATAAGACTTAATAATTTATATGACTCCCAACACAAATTAAGGCCTCAACACGAAGGCATACCCCAGGCGGCTTGGCAGACAGGTAGACCTCAAAATCATTCTAGTGTTAATCTCCGACGGCTCACCTACAAAAATATTCATAAAAACGGAGTGAGCAAGGCTCAGTGAATAATAGCAATGTAAGGAGGTTAATTAATTGAGCATAGACTTAGAGAATGCAAATATGCATATCAAATTGTACACAGATATTATACATAATCATATTTTAAAACGGCCTCAGACCCACATATAACACGGAACGACCTCAGGCCCATATATAATACAGAGCGGCTGTAAGCCCATATATGATATAGGACGGCTGTAAGCCCAGAAATAATACAGAACAGTTGTAAGCCCAGATATAATACAGATTGGCTGTAAGCCCGCAGATAATACAGAACGGCTATAAGCCCAGATATAATACAGAACGACTTTAAGCCCACAGATAATACCGAATGGTTATAAGCCCAGATATAATCCAAAACGGCTATAAGCCCAGATATAATACAGAACGGCTTTAAGCTCAGATATAATACAGAATGGCTTTAAGCCCACAGATAATACAGAACGGCCTTAGGCCCAACATATTATGCAGAGTGGCCTCAGGCCCAGATATCAACAGATTGGCCTCGGGCCCATTATTAACAAAATAGAATGATTCTAGATACACAAAGATATCATTGTTCCATAATAGACATATGTTCCATTTGTTCATCATGAATTCAGATAGTTAACTTGCAGATAACAGAACGCTAGTATTAACTATTAACTGTAGGCAAATGTATCACTGCATTAATAGGGACAGAACAATTCATATCATAACGGCCTCAGGCCCACGTCTATTACTAGGGACAGAACGACCCTAGGTCCATATCAATGCCATTATTCAAGCATATTCATTAATTGAATCAAAGCACAATATTAATGGAACAGGCCATTCACCAATAATAATACATAGATCATAATCACAGGAAGTAAATGAAATGTATCGATACACTACTATTACTCACAGTGATCAGCTCCCGGTAGTAATGGGACGATGTTCTCATCTCGACCTACAAGTACAGTGCACAACACATAATATGAGATTATACTCGATCCTTTACTTATTCTCTTTGATCATTCAATCAACTAGCCATGGTGGTACCAGCTCATTATTCCTTAATAAGTTATAATCCATGTCTCAGAAAATAGGAGAAATCGAAGGGAAATGGTTTTGGTGAAGAAATGGTACAAAATTGGTTGACAAAAAGTGAACAGTTGTCACTAATTTGGCATAACTATTTCTGTATTTAGAATTTGGGAGTAAGACTGCCACCATTTGAAACTAGACTTCCGGGACTTGATTTTAGGCTCAAGAATCACTCAAAACGGAGTCCCGAGGCAAAAGATATGCTTATTCAAATTTGGCTGAACAGAGCTGTCTCTCGCACGTGCGGGAAACAGAGCCGCACGTGCGGCTCTGGGCAGTTTGCAGTTCGAAAATGGCTCTTTTTGCTCCAACACTTGGTTTTTTCATCTTTAGGCTTGGTTCTTAACATAAATCACTCAAAAACATGTAAAATTGCCTCATAACATGATAAACTAAAATCAAGCAAGTGTAATCTCATCTCAAATAAATCAATCTTTGCCTCAAGTTAGGAATCCAAGTCTCATCTTTTCCATATATTCAAACTTTCATAATATATGCTCAAAATCATGCATATACATCTTACCCATGGTTGATTCTCACATTAAATCTTCTTATTCTATACATCATTCTTAAGATTGAACCCACATCAAACAAATTAAAGGAAATCAAGGTTCAATTCCTTGAATTCCATCCAATCCACTCATAACCCAACACACTTATTCATTTACGTATCAAACTTCCAAGTTAATCTTTGATCTTATGTACTAGATGAATTATCTATAAAGATGATAGTTAGAGCCCCATACCTTCAACCTTTCCTTTTTCCCTTTGATCTCTTCAATCTTCCAAGCTTTAAGGGTGATCTTCTCTCTTTAATTCCCTTCAACCATCCATGAATGTTGAGCTTTCTTAAAGAATTTGTCTCTCCTTCTTTCCCTCTCTCTTTTACGGTTCTCTCTCTTTCTACCTGAGATATTTTTGGCTGAAATATCTTGAGTTCCCAACTCACATAACATGTCTCCATATATATAAATATACACACACTTAAGCTTTTCACAATAAGGAGGGCCAAACACGCCCTTACGAATCGCACAAAATCAAATTTCAATTAAACTTCCCAAATGACTCTAAAAATTATGCTGATCATAAATATGTCTTCTGTTCCGGTTTCTGAAGCCTCTAAAGCGTTCAATTTTGCAGTACAAAATTAACCACCCAAACATGCATTAACGAATCAGACAAATTAGAATTCTAATTAATTTTCCCAAATAGTTCTAAAAATTTCCATTAACATACCCAAGTATTCAATTTTGATTTCTAAACCCGTAAACGTCGGTAATGTCCGTTTTAACGACGTGGCTCAACAAATAATTCCCCAATTTGAACAGATATCATTAAATTAAAATACTTTAACCCACAAGGACTTAAAAGTAATTTCGGATACAGATTTTGGGGTCGTTACAACTATTATCTTCTGCAACATATCAGGCTCAAGATTTTGCACTACTATCTGAACTTTCTCCTTCTTTAGGGGCCTGGTGGTCATTCGTGCTGTAGTCGCCCTCCATCCCGCAACAAAGTCTGTGAAGGGTTCTTTGGGATTCTGAGAAGTTGCCTCTAGCTCATTAATTGTCACCTCTATCTTAGTGTTGTAGGAATATTGATCAACAAATCCCTCAACTAATTCTCCTCAATTCTGCTTAGTCGAGTCCTCTAGTTTGGCATACCAGGTGGCTACCACTTCCGATAGAGTCCTCCCAAACAATGACAGTTTCTGAGCCCGTGTCAAGCTCATTGGTTTCAAGACATCTAAGAAAGAGATGCATGTGGACAATTAGATCCTCACTTTCGTCAAATCTGTCGATATGCAGCATCTTAAAGTTCTCTGGCAACCTTACAGAAGCCTCAGTGTAATCATCCTCGATGTTCGGGATTGAGTTAAAGCCTTGAGACTTTTTAAGAATTTTTTCAAGCTAGGAGACTTTTATCATGGTGGGACCAAAATCATGGAGAGTTCCCTCGTGGAGCTGTGCTAGAGGCCTGAAAGCTTGAGCTTGAGCTAACACCTCTTGGGGATCCGGAGCATGGAGATTTTCAGCTAGCAGAGGTGGATCGAGGTTTAGTGGGGTAGCTGGGATTGGATGTGTGGTCGATGCCCTAAATGGGCGTTGCATTTCAGCAATGGTCTCATCTTGCACGGTAATTCTCTAGTTTAGTGTATCCATGGTTTTTTGGAAGGTTGTTATCATGGCCACAACTTCTTCTGGACTCTGTGCCATTACGGGCCTACTGAGTTGGCAATTGGGGAAATGGATGGGTGTCACCTAAGAGCTGACTAACAAGGATTTTGTCCTAGTTACACTTGATGGATCTTAATTGAATTAGTCTAGACGAGTTTGACTGGATTGGACTTTCTAGAATGGGTCTTTTGGCATTGGATGGATCTTTTTAGAATGGGCCTTTGGGGATTAGATGGACTGGACCTTTGTTGAGTGGGTTTTTTCTGGAATTGGATGAACTGTGATAGGTTAAGGCTTTTCGGGTCAGATTGGGTTGGGCCTTTGCTGAGTTGGGTACTGCTCATTCTTTGGCTTAGACAAACCTAGCATTAAAAACAAATGCCCCATCAGATCAGGATACCAGGTATGCCAGTTAAGAACAAAGCAAGATACAATTATTTTGGCCCTAGTTCTGATTTTGTTGAAAATTCACCCACTCAGATACAAACCCTAGATCTTGATATTTTTTATTTCCACCACATCAAACACAAACCCTTGGATTTTGACCCAAATTCTGATTCTGATTCTGATTCTAATATGACCGTCAAGGTTGAAAGGAATTGCCTCAAGATGAAGACTCTACAAAGATTGCATCACACATTGCCAAAGATTTCACATTCTGCATAAAAGCATTCAAGACACCCCTATTCAAACAAGTGGTTTGACAACATCTTAAAAAATGGGAGAGCATCCTATCCTAGTTTGAAAGGTCACTAGAGCTTGCTACATGCACTAGGCCAATTGGTCAAAAGGGTACCTTAGCAAGATTACCTAATAGACCTCTCACACCTAATACCGAAAAGTGAAAGTGGATCAAGCGGTACGGTGGTAATCCCGATCCAAGGGTTGTGTTCCCAATGTGACATTGCTTACGTCTGACTAGCCTTTTGGCAGGCTTTTGGCAAGCCTCTGGTAAGCTGTCCAGGATATCGGATGGTAAACACAGTGACTTTAAGAGCACCATGCAAATGAAATGCAAAGAACATATATATGTAGATAAAAGTTCACATCATGAAGTTCAAGTCAAGTTCTCTACTATCCTCAGTAGAGTCGCCAGAAACTGTAGCTGGTTTTTCGTGCTCCTCAGAGGGGTTTAGTCTCCTCGGATACGATCGCCTTATAGTTCGGACTCCTGTAGTTCTAAATTTGGTTTAACAAGTGCAATGTAAAATAGAAAAACGAATAAAAGTCCAAATCTTGCAAATCATAGAATATCTATTAATCATTAGAGATGCCGAAAATGGACTGCATTGTCAGATTCCAAAGTCGCTACCTAAATATTTTTGGAAAATTTAGGAAACCCGTGACTTGTGCCAAAGGTCACATGTCCGTCGTAACCAAAGAGTCTCGGTTCGGAACATAGGTATGAGAGGAGAAGGTCATGAATTGAGCACCCCCTCACCCGATTAAAGCTTGGCCTCTACTATGATGTGATTTTATTAACATTATATGCTCTTGTTCTGATTAATAATATACTAACATTACTCTGTGAAGCAAACAAGTATAGACCACATTACTTACTTTGGAATGCTTTTATTTTAGGCTATTTTGAAGGAGTTTTTAAATATGTGCAACTTAAACAAGCGAGCTCATATGTACAATAATCAAAGTCATTCCAACTTAAGTGAAATAGCCTTCATCCACAGGCATTCAAAGAGGTATTTCAAATAAGCACATAACCTTATGGTAGTATGCTTGACATGACAACATAAACACATATGTAATATCCTAAAGCAAAAAATGCTCACCTAGTACTCAATCGTGCAAGCCAAATAAAAGAGCATAGTTAGAAAAATGCATGATCTTATATGCAAAATGGCTAATGTAACACATGCAAGAATGCAACTACTAGGTTCAGCTTATTAACATGACATATGAATCGATTCGAGGCATGCTGCGGTGCACATATTCAAGTAAGTAAAAATGACAATGATAGTATGATGAACCAAATCCTAATGCATGCAAAAATGGATGCAAGGCATGGGACTGATATGAGATGAAAACATGATGCTATATACCACAACGGTAAGCATGTAAATAAAAGGGAGAAAGAAATGGGGGTCAGAAGACATACACCACATATTGCAAATTTTTTCTCGCATATGAGGGTCCAAATGTCCTAATAAACTAATTATTACAAATACAAATGAATAAACTAATCAATTATTACAAATCCGAATGAAAGCAACTAGTTGATTACGATTACAATATGAATCAAAGCAGCTAATCTAAAGGAATTAAACGAAAGGTAGGGAATCACATGTGCACGAGCAAGAATATCCTCCGGAAACCCCCACTGCTCACTGCTAGAAGCTGCTCTGTTTACAGTCTAAAAATGACTCTGTTTTGGGGGTCTCAGGATCTACTCCATTTTACTAAAAAAAAAAGCATCACAATCGTATAAAAAATGGGGTCGGCCGGCCTTGGGAAGTGGTCAGCCGTACAGAGCTTTGGTCGGTTGACCATTTATTCTGGGGGAGGATCCGCTGCAATCAAAACTGAAACAGTGCAAAACAGGGGGTTTCCAAAAGATGTTCATCCTTGCTTCTCTTTCATGCCATGAAAAATTCTCGAGGAGAGAGTAGGTTTGCTTCCCAAATCATCAAAGCATCATAAGGGTATTTAAATGATGATTAGTGAAGCAATGAGATGGCGATTAATAGATACAAAGCTAGCTAAGACTAATTAATGAAAGATACAATCAAAGATATGGCCAAAAGCAAGTGAATACTCAAGCTTAGAGAGAAAGCCATTTTTTGAGGCAAAGCTCATGCATGAAAGGTTCCATCATTAAGAAAACCAAAGCGACTCTTCTTCCTACTCATGGAAGATGGATTGAAACCCCCATTTCCATGCTTCAAAGGAACTAGAAGAGAGTCTCTAATGGTCTTGATGAAAGAGCTCTTAGGTAGTTTTGAAGCAAAAGCAAAACTAAACTAAGTAAAAGCAAGAAATGAAAGCTATGGAGAGATGTTTGCAAGCTCATCTTCCTACTCATGGAACATGGATGAAACATCCATTTCTATGCTACAAAGAAGGAACTAGAAGAGAGCCTTGCAATATTTTCCAAGAAGAGAGATATGAGACAAGAATCAAACTATGTATATAAGCTTTAAAAACATATATACATTTTATATTTAATCAGAATCTACATAAAACAGTGCTGAAAATGAAAGAAAAGAAACAAAACATGAAGAACAACAAGAGAGCAACACCAGAGAACAAGCCTATGGAAGGGTGTCTAACCCTTCCACCTTTATCAAGGTTTAAATCACATTTTAAAGCCTAAAATACTCTGAAAATCAGCATTAAAATGAAGAACAAGAAATTAAGTAATGAAAAGAGTTGAAAGATTAACCTCTAGAGAAGAGGAAAAGCTTCTTGGTTCACAAACCACAATCTAAACACTCTCAAGTATCTGAAATTGTGTTCAAAATCTCAGCAAAAAGCTTCAAATTCAACTTTCAATGGTGTACCTATAGTGTATCTATATCAAGAGGGTGGAGGAAAGCTTCGGGCATGAGAGCAGCTTGCTGCTGCAAAATATCTGTTCTTGACACACATGGCCGATTGGTCCATAGAGCGTACGGCAAGCCAAACAAATGTGGCCTACCGGCTATTTTTTTTGGTCTTTTTGCTTTTCAGTGGTCAGGCTAGAAAAAAGGGTTTTGGTCCAAATATGGTGCAAGGTTTGGGTTTGAAGGTCAAAACTGAATTCTTTGGCTGAAGATTCGAATGATTATACAGTATAACATGTCATTATGGAGTGTTTGGAATGAAGCACCAAAGTCTTAGGGGCGGTCAAAAATGGGATGTCTACAAAGGTATGTTCTAAAAAACTTGTACCTTAAGAAACCAAAAGCACTAGTCTTTCTATAGAAGCTAACTTGCTTGTCAAGTGCTAATTCCGACACCATCGACCACAATTGTTCTTCTGTTTCATGTGACGTTTCAAGGATCTCTCGAGGGCTTGTCTAGATTAAAGGAGTATTCCAAAACCGCTTGGTCTTAGTTGTAAGTTTTGGGACATTACAATTTATGAGCAGGTTATTTGAATAATGGTTAGTGATGTTATGGGGGAGTCTTGGTTTGGTTTTACGTGCATGGAGGGAGGGACAATCAAACCTACTGCTTGGCATTCTGATTCATAAATTTCAAGGTCCAAGTGAATTTTGATACTCAAATTTAGAATCAATTGAATTATTGTAAATTACTATAAGTTTTGGGACATTGCAATTTACGAGCAGGTTATTTGAATAGTGGTCAGTGATGTCATAGAGGAGTCTTGGTTTGGTTTTACGTACATGGAGGGAGGGATAATCAAACCTCCTATTTGGCATTTTGATTCCTAAATTTCAAGGTCCAAGTGAATTTGATACTCAAATTTAGCATCAATTAAATTACTGTAAATTAAACAGTTAGTGATTGGCTTTCTTAACAGTTTTATCCTTTCTATAGAACATACTCACCTTTGCTCCTTAGCTAGTTTGATGGTAACAACACCACATGAGAATTATTAAACATTTGTCAATATCTATTATTTCTTGTTTCAATTACGAATGTGCAGTGTTTTTGTACATTATCCAAAATAAGAGTACAAAGTCAATTTTTGAGTTATCTTTTAATATAGCTTCTAATTTGTGATTCTAAAGTTGAAATCATCTGAGATGGTAGCCTGGGACTCTTCATGAAAAGCTTTTTATTGAATGTGATGGTAATAGTATATTTCTTATCATGCTCAAACATTTAATAGAAATTATATCTTTAGTATTTACTATTATCATGTCCTGCAAGCTTGGTCTAAGATCTTTGTTCTATTCAGGTCTTGCAAGCTTGAGTTGATTTGAAGACTTGGGAGCTCTCTGCAAGATTTTGAATGCCATTTCAACAAAGCCCATAAGAAGAAGGTGCCATGAGATGTTATGCTTTGCAGGTAGATCGGAAATTGTAACACCCCAAAATAAGTAACAATAGATCCATCACATGACAATGCTATAATTTATCAATAGCCTCATAACTTCTGTTCATTATATCTTTGACCATTACAAAAGATGACATATGCAATATATATTCACCAATCTTAGATCCTGAATCTATAGCATATGACATGGTTACAAGTGTAAAAAGAAAAATAAAACCAAGTAATGAAATGCCTTAATGGCTACAACTTTCCAAAACAATACTCAGTTACAACAAAACGAGTTTAAACTCAATACAAGTAAAGCCTTGGGCTTAAACAAAAATAATTACATCAAGAAACCAAACATGAAGCCTTAAGCTCCAAGTCCTCCCAAGCTACATCCTTGGTGGAGGCATATCATCAATACTTGAAAGTTGTTTTCCACATAGGGTGAGCCACAGCCCAGTAGAGATACTCTAACACAGTATATGAATCTTAGCAAAGTTATAAGGTGAATGTACATGCATACCATTTGTCAAACATTTCTCGTTTTCCATCTCAAAACAATGCAATGTCAGATTATAAATCAATTAATGAAAATAATTCTTTTATAATAGAAAACAGGGTAGTGGATACAACACATTAGGAATCTCTTGGTACGTGTCTGCCAATAGGCTATACAAGCACTACCAAAGCCATTTTACCGGTACTAACCGGAAGAATTGGCACCTAACTACGCGGGTTTCTGGACTTTCACCAAGAACACATAGGCCAACATAATAAAACCACAACCATACCCCCTAACTAGATTCACCACAGTATTCACCCTTTTTTCCCCCCTAAAAAAACAATGCATACAATGTTCAGTATGAAATGATGCTCAATGCACAATGTATGAGAAATTAGTTTCAATTTAGCCTAATCCTTATGCAATGTCTATAACAATTAAGACTATCCTCCACAGATAGCCCAAAACAGTTATTTCAATTCACAAGATAATTTCCAATTATAAGATACAATCTCCTCAATTACAAAGGGAGCGATACTGCATATCCAACTCCACCATCATCATTAATATAAATATAGTTCCAATTTCACAATACCCAACATCATTTTCCATTTCCTTTCACAATTCCAAATATCCAAAATCTGGGGCAAATCCCCTTTATTTTACAAAATCAATTTGAAGAAGAAATATCTAGTATTATAACATATCTCACTCATAAATGCATCCCTACAACCATTTTCAAGAATTAATTTAGAAAACCCCTCTTTTGATTTCAAATCCAAAATCTAGGTTTTTCCCAACATGTCCCAAATCAATACCCATTTTAAAGGACAAATAACTAAGCTAAAAATCATATAAAGTCAAAGAAATCCCTACCTCAAAGAAGAAGACATTAACGAAACAAGGGTAGAACTTGACAGAGTCAAAAATGCAAAATGCTTCGATTAAAATGAAGCCCTCGATGTGCTTAACGTTTTTGTCCAAAGGAATAGGGTGAGGAAACCCACATATTGAGAGTATTTGGAGCTAGAGTTCAAGAACTAGAGAGAGAGAGAGATGAAAAATGATCCAAAAAGTCTCTTTCTTGGACTGATATACACACAGATCACTCGAGCGACTAAAACACCACTTGAGCAAACAGACACGATAAGTTACACAGCTTGAGCGACCAAAACCACCACTCGAGCACACAATGACCCTTTTCCAGTAGTTTTGCAAACTTCAAAAGACCACTCGAGCGTAAGAAGCATCGCTTGAGCGAACAGGCAAAAATTTGGGCAACAACTTATTGAAAAATTGACTCCCCAACCTATTTCAAATAGAACCAAAACTCCCATTAGCCAAACTCAACAACCTTTAAGATGTAAAAGAGATGAACAACAGTTAAGTACACGTGTCCTTGGATTCAAAAGAAAATGGGCGGGTCTAAACCAGAAAAGTTATAATCTCCCCCGCTTAAGGAATTTTATCATGGAAAGTTAAAATCAACTACATTCATTGAAATTAAATCAACCATATGCCATCCAGACTTATAACAAGGATATACCGAGTGTTTCAACATTAATAATTACCATTCAAATCTCTAAAACATATACAATGTTCGATGTACATATATTACAACATATGTAAAAGTTTTAACACAAGTCTCGAATATCAACAAATAAGTCTGGATACTTCTCACGGACTTTCGCCTCATGCTCCTAAGTCGCTTCCTCAACGCCGTGATGTCTCCACAACACCTTAACCAATGGAATAGTCTTGCCTCGCAAAACTTGGTCGAGAGAGCCTAGAAATCGCACTGGTCTCTCCTCATATGAGGCATCCTCATCTACCTCCAACTCAGTCTAATCTAACACATGAGAAGGATTCGGCTCATACTTCCAGAGCATTCAAATATGGAACACGTCATGAACCCTAGAAAGTTGGGGTGGCAAGGCCAAACGGTAAGTTACCTTCCCAATCCGCTCTAGTATCTCAAAAGGCCTAATAAATCTAGGGGACAACTTCACACTCTTCCCAAATCTCATCAAACCCCATCTCGGTGATATCTTCAAGAATACGTGATCTCCTATCTTAAAAGATAAAGGTCTACTCCTACAGTCGACAGAGCTCTTTTGGCAACTCTGAGCCGAAACCAATCTCTTATGAATAAGTGCGACTTTCTCCATTGTTTCTTGAACTAATTAAGGACCTAACATAAGTAGGTCACCCACCTCGGCTCAACACATTGGAGATCTACATGGTCGTCCATACAAGGCCTTAAACGGCGCAATACCAATACTTGCCCGAAAGCTGTTATTATAGGCAAACTCCACTAAAGGTAAGTGCCTCTCCCATGACCCGTTAAAATCAAGAACACAACCCCGCAGCATATCCTCTAAGATTTGAATGGTTCACTCAAACTTTTCGTCAGTCTGAGGATCATAGGCGATGTTAAATGTCAATCTAGTGCCCGAGGCATTCTGTAGGCTTTGCTACAACCGAGTCGTAACACGAGGATCTCTATCCAAAACAATACTCACAAGGACCCCATGAAGTCGAACTACGTCCCTAACATAAAGGTCGACAAGATAATCTACCGAGTCACTCGTATGCATAAGTACAAAATGTGTTGATTTAGTTAACCAGTCGATTATCACCCACACAACATCATTACCCCGTTGAGTCCTTGGAAAACCCATAACAAAGTCCATCGTGACATGTTTCCACGTCCACTTGGCTATAGGTATGGATTACAACAAACCCGCTAGTCGTTGATGTTCAGCCTTCACTTGTTAGCAAGTAAGGCACCTAGAAACAAACAAGTCTACATCTCTTTTCATTCCCCTCCACCAAAACTGGAGACTAAGGTCGTGGTACATGTTCGTGCCTCCTCGGTGTACCGCAAGGTGTGAATGGTGGAACTCTTGGAGTACCTCATCTCTATAAGATTCTGGCACAAAAAAACAGTTCAGATAGCTCACACTCAAGTTAGAATACACATTCAAGCCCTTTTCTACTTTCCCACTGGATATCTTCCCTTGGATAGCCTCTACCTTATGATCACCCCGCTGTGCTTCTATAACTCGGTTCACTAATATAGGTTGTGCAACTACAGTAAATAAAATGGCTGACTCAACAGAATCACTAAGATGCAAGTTAAACTTGCCAATAGCACCCAACATCTCCCATTCCCGGATGACAATATTAGCTACACTACTTACAGATTTCCTACTCAAGGCATCAGCTACTACATTGGCCTTCCCTGGATGATAGTGCAACTTGAAATCATGATCTTGCATAACTGCATCACCTCCTCTGTCTCAAATTTAAATCTTTCTATAAAAATTGATACTTCAAACTCTTGTGATTGGAGAACACCTCGAATTTCTCACCATATAAGTAATGCCTCGAGATGTTTAAGGCAAAAATCATTGCTGCTAGTTTTAGGTTGGGAGTAGAATAGTTTTTCTCATGAGTTTTCAACTGCCTTGAATTGTAGGCTACCACATTCCCTCCTTGTATCAACAAACAATCCAAACCCTCTCGTGACGCATCACAGTAAACTGAATAGCCCAAACCTCTCTCTGGAATAATCAATATTGGAGTAGTGGTGAGTCTAACCTTAAGCTCTTGGAATGACTCTGAACAAGTCTTACTCCACACAAACTTCACCCCCATCCTCATCAATCTAGTCAATGGTGAGGCCAATCTAGAGAAATCTTTCACAAAACGTCGGTAACACCTGGCTAAACCCAAGAAACTCTGAATCTCAAAGGCATTCTTATGTTGTTCCCAATCTTGCGCTACCTCTATCTTAGAAGAGTCTACTGTTACCCCTTCCACAGATACCACATGGCCTAAGAACTTAACTTCTTTTAACCAAAACTCGCACTTCTCAAACTTAGCATATAGACAGTGGGCTCTAAGCAACTTAAGTACAACCTGCAAGTGTTCCTCATGTTCGTCCTTATAGGGTGAGTAGATCGAGATGTTGTCAACCAAGACAACCACGAAACGGTCTAAAAACTCATGGAAAATTCAATTCATTAAATCCATAAAAGAAGCTAGTGTGTTGATTAGCCCAAAAGGCATCACTAAGAACTCATAATGGCCATACCGCGTACGAAATGCCATTTTCTAAATATCCTTCTCCTTCACCCTTAACTGATGATAACTCAATCTCAAATCAATTTTAGAAAACCATAAGACCCCTTTAACTAGCCAAACAAATCATTTATACAAGGTAATGGCCACTTGTTCTTGATAGTTACCTGGTTCAGCTTCCAGTAATCTATACATAGTCGCACAGTGCCATCATTCTTCTTAGCAAAGAAAGCCGGTGCTCCCCAAGGCAGTGTACTAGGGCAAATGAAGCCCTTATCTAACAGCTCTTGGAGTTGAATCTTCAACATATGCAACTTGGCAGGAGCAAATCTGTACAGTGCCATGGAAATTGGTGCCATGCCAAGCACTAAGTCAATGGAGAACTCGATCTTCTGGTGGGGTGGAAAACTAGTAAGATCCTCGGGAAAAATATCAGGGTATTCACAAACTACCCTCGGCAATTCAACTTGGACAATATCACTCTTACTACCCAAGAGAGTTGTAAGAAGACAAATAAGCTTGCCCCTACCACGAGGGTCATAAACTGGTGATAAAACTCTATCAGTTCGGTACCCCAGAAAATGAAAACAGTCACCACTCGAGGTGCACACCGTAACTTTCTGACGATAACAATCTATAACAGCACGATACGAGGATAACCAATCCATACGCAAAATGTAACGACCCCAAAATCTGTATCCGAAATCACTTTTATGTCCTTGTGGGTTAATGCATTTTAATTTAATGATATCTATTTGAATTGAAGCATTATCTGTTGAGTTACAGCTTTAGAATTGAAATTACCGACCTTTATGGGTTCGAAAATCGAAATTGAGTACTTGGGTATGTTAATGGGAATTTTTAGAACTATTTGGGAAAATTAATTGGAAATCTAATTTGTCTGATTCGTGAATGCATGTTTGGGTGGTTAACTTTGTACTGCAAATTGAAGGCCTTAGAGACTTTAGAAACCAGAACAGAGGACATATTTATGATCAGCGTAATTTTTAGAGTCATTTGGGAAGTTTAATTGAAATTTGATTTTGTGCGATTCGTAAGGGCATGTTTGGCCATTACTATTTGTGGAAGCTTATATATATATATAGATAGGTATGGTTTATGAGTGGTTCAACTCAACCTTTGAGCCAAGAAAATATCTAAAGAAAGAAAAATCTGGAGAGAGAGCAAAAGAGAAGCAAGAGAAGAAGAGAAAACTTGAGAATGATGAAGAAATCAAGGATTTGGCTTGAATTCATCATGGTTATACAAGAATAAGTGATGGTAAAAGCTTAAGGTAAGATTCTTCCTCTCAATACTTGAAGATTATAAGCTAAAGAATGAGCTCTTGGGTTATCTATGATTATATGCAAGGGTTTTGTTTCTTCAAGCAATAAGATGTTGAATCCTTGTCCATAACATGAATTTATGTTACAACTTAATTTTTGTAGGGGTTTTATGGTTCTTAAAGAGGTTAAAGAGGATCCCACCATGTAAATGAGTTTTAAATCCTAAACCATGGCTACTTTATGTTTTTGTGTTCTAATTCGTAATCTTGTTCTTGTGATTGAGAAATTGAGTAGTATTTTGGAGTTATGAATTGGAATGGAAGCTACGAATGTGAAATTTATCATATATTAAAGAGTTTTGGGCTTTGAATCATATGAAATTGAAGTTTGGTTTTGAAAATGAGAAGTTCCAAATGAAAGAGCCTTTTTCAGACTGAAAACTGCCCAGAGCCGCATGTGCAGCGGGTCTTCCCGCATGTGCGGCAGTCCTTGCCCAAAACCAAATTTGAATATGCTAAAAAGGCACGTCGTCCTGCACGTGCGGCCCTGTTTCCTACACGTGCGGGGACAGCTCTGTCCAGCCAAATTTGAACAAGCATAACTTTTACATCTGGACTCCGTTTTGAGTGATTCTTGAGCCTAAAATCAAGCCCCAGAAGTCTAGTTTCCAATGGTGGTAGTCTCACTCCCAAAGTCTAAGTACAGAAATAGTTATGCCCAAATTAGTGACGACTATTCACTTTTTGTCAACCAGTTTTGTACCATTTCTTCACTTAAACCATTTCCCATCGATTCCTCTTGTTTTTTGAGACATGGATTATAACTTATTAAGGAATAATGAGCTTGGTACCACCATGGCTAATTGATTGAATGATCAAAGAGAATAAGTAAAGGATCGATTATAATCTCATATTATGTGTTATGCACTGTAGTTGTAGGTTGAGACGAGGACATCGTCTCATTACTACCGGAAGCCAATCACTGTGAGTAATAGTAGTGTAACGATAAGTTTCACTTACTTCCTATGATTATGATTTATGTGTTGTCAATTGTGAATGACCTATTCCATTGATATTATGCTTTGATTAAATTAATGGATATGATTGAATAATGGCATTGATATGGACCTAAGGTCGTTCTGTCCTTATTAATAGAAGTGGGCCCGAGGCCCTTACGATGTGAATTGTTCTGTCCCTATTAATAGTACTGTAGTGATACATTTGCCTCCCCATTAATAATTATTATTAATGTTCTGTTATTCGCAAGACAACCATGTTGACTCGTAATAAACCATGGGGAATCTATGTGCATTATTGTGTAATGGTATTCTTATGAATCTGGGATTATTCTGTTTTGCTAATACTGGGCCTGAGGCCATTCTATATAATTTATTAGGCCAAAGGTCGTTCTGTATAATCTGTTAGGCCAGAGGCCATTCTGTATAATCTGTTAGGCCAGAGGCCATTCTGTATAATCTGATAGGCCTCAGAGGCCGTTCTGTATAATCTGATAGGCTAGAGGCCGTTCTATATAATCTATTAGGCCAGAGGCCGCTCTGTATAAGCTGTTAGACCAGAGGCCGCTCTGTATAATCTGTTGGGCCTGAGGTCGCTCTGCATGATATGCTGGGCCTAAGGCCATTTTGTATTCTGCATGGGCTTAAGGCCGGTCTCTATTACATATGGGCTTGAAGTCAGTCTGTATTATATGTGAGCCTAAGACCGTATTCAAATATAGCTATGGATGAGACCTGTATATAGTTTGGTATCTGTCTAATTATTTTATCTAGGATTTTGCTTATTCAATTAACCTCCTTACATTGCTATTATTCACTGAGCTTTGCTCATTCCGTTTTATGTATATTTCTGTAGGTGAGCCATCGGAGATTGACACTAGAGTTGTACTGAGGTTCGCCTGTCTGCCAAGTCACCTGCGGTATGTCTCCGTGTGGAGGCCTTAAGTTGTGTTGGGGGTCATATAAATTACTAAGTCTCGTGTAAGTGTGTGTGAGATCTATAAATTCTGTGATTGTATATGTAACTCTGGGAATGTATTTAAAAACTTAAATCTAATTAAGCTATCATGTATTCACAAGCTCAATGGATGTTGTCTTATATTGATATTTACTTCCGTTAAGGCCCCGTATTTGGTTAAGTATTATTTTAAAATTCCGTTTTGAGGCCTATGTTCAGGCCAGTCATGGACCAAATTTTTAGGGGCGGGTTTGGGACGTGACACAAAATGACATCAAAACCTGATATGTCCAACAACACAAATGCAAAAGAAGTTGGCGCCCGACAATCTCTATCTCACAACTACGACATCCCTAGTTCAAGTTGACCTTACCCCTAACTGGTGACTCTACCCTGAATGGAGACGTTAACTGAGCCACCTGTAACACCAAAACTGATGTGAATGCAGACAAAATGAAGGAATGAGATGCACCAATATCAATCAACATATTAGCAATCAAATTAAACCACAAAAAGTTACCTCTCAAAATAAAGGGTGTTGGCAACTGATCCGGCGTAGTAACAAAATACACACGCCTAGTAGGTCTCTGCTCCATCTGCTCACCTCTCAGAGCGTAAGATTGATAAGGTGATTGAGTCAAAGAGGCTCCCTGAGTGGCCCTCAAGGGCTGTATTGAATGGGTAGGCTGATGGCTCTGTGTCTGCCCAAAACCAGACGCACCACGTGAGCTACCTGTTTGAGGGAAAAACCATCTCAAGAACCCTGACTGCCCACACTGATAACAAGTAGGCGGCTGCCTTCTCTTCTGACTCTAGTTTTGAGAATGAGGCGCAGGATGCTGTCCTCCTCCTCTCTACGGGCAAACTAGAGACTTGTGATCCAGTTGGCTATACTTTATGCAAGTAATCCCACCCTCATTACTCCCCCATGAACCAGAACTCGGTATGAGAAAGGTGGATCTAAACTGTATTGCTTGGGACTGCTATAGGGTAGAGTCCATCCGCCTCTTGTTGTCCCTTGTCTCTCCTTGAACCTTTTGACTCATCTGCCTGGAGCCCCTCATCATCTCCTCCTCAGTCTAAATCATGGTCTCTAAATAAGTCGCCGCCTCCACAAGATGACTGTAATCCCTAATAATGGATGCGATGACCTTGAAAAGGAGCCCGGTCCTCAGTCGTTTTTCAAACTTAGCACAACAATGTTCTTGTGTTGCCACAAGCTCTGGTGCAAATCTAGAGAGGCTAGTAAAAGCTGCCTTAAACTCTGCGATAACCGTGTTCAATTGCTTGAGCTTCAAGAACTGGTCCCTCAACTTCTGCCTAGTAGTGAGAGGTAAGAACTTGTCCTGTAAGGCGTTGATTAAGGCCTCCCAAGTCACCCCAGTGAGCCCACATGCATACTTCCACCATTGCCCCGTATCTCCCTTCAGCTGTAAGGATGCCAAGGTCACTCTCAAACCATCGTCCTTGATACCAAGCATCTTGAACGTCTTCGCCATCTTCTTTAGCCACTCATCTACTTTCTGTGGCTCCTTTGGATCCCCCAAAAACTCATCTAGATTCCACTAGAAGAACTCATTCTTCAAAAAAATGGCCCCGCTTTAACTGCATGTGCCTGAACTTGATTCTCAGCCCTGAGAATGTCTATCGACTCCCACAAAGCACCAGCCATTTCTTGGGCCAAAGCGCCCATGGCTTGCTGACCTGCTAGCTCGGTTTTGTTGGCCTGGCCAACTCCATCCTTTTTGTGCTGGAATGTCATTCGGTAACGACACCTTCTGCCGCCTAGGCCTACCACGCTTACCACCACCACGTCCACGTCTTGACATCCAATAAAGGTAACACAACAAATTAGCACATTCACAAATGTGTTGAAGCTAATTCACTCACATCCTAATATAATGGACAACAATTAATTCACTCCACGTAAGCACAAAACCACATAAACACAAGCGAATTTCCTTTCTATATAGTGACTGTTCCGCGACATTGCTAGATTTCCAGTTAGAAATAACAATGATCAAGTGCTTTTCTAACAGGACTTCTAGAAACTCGTTGACCTAATCAATATCTAAGAAATTAAATCTCATACCTATATAGTCACATAAGTATGTTATCATATAGCATACAAGGTTTATTTCTAATATCATCTAGTAAGAGAACCCATTGTTGTAAAAATCACATTCCACGATCCCAAAGTATTCTAACCCAATAGTTCTGATACCAAGTTGTAACAACCCAAAATAAATAACAATAGATCCATCACATGACAACGCTACAATTGATCAGCAGGCTCATAACTTTTGTTCATTATATCTTTGACCATTACAAAAGATGACATATGTAATATATATTCACCAATCCTAGATTCTGAATCTGTAGCATATGGAATGGTTATAAGTGTAAAAAGAGAAACAAAACTAAGGAAATTCCTTAATGGCTACAACTTTCCAAGACGATGCTCGGTTACAACAAAATGAGTTTAAACTGAATACAAGTAAAGCCCTGGGCTTAAACAAAAATAATTACATATCATGAAACCAAAAATGAAGCCTTAAGCTCCAAGTCCTTCCAAGTTATGTTCTTGGTGGAGGCATATCATCAATACCTGAAAGTTGTTTTCTACATAGGGTGAGCCACATCCCAGTATAGATACTTTAACACCGTATATGAATCTTAGAAAAATTATAAGGTGAATGCACACGCATGCCATTTGTCAAACATTTCTCGTTTTCCATCTCAAAACAATGCAATGCCATATTATAAATCAATTCATGAATATAATCATTTTATAACAGAAAATAGGGTAGTGGATACAACACACTAGGAATCTTTAGGTACATGTCTACCAGTACGCTATACAAGCACTACCAAAGCCATTTTACCGGTACTAACTGGAAGGCTAGGCACCTAACCGCGCGGGTTTCAGGATTTTCACCAAGGACACACAGGCCAACATAATAAAACCACAACCACACCCCCTAACCAGATTCACCACGGCATTCACCCATTTTTCTCAAAAACCAACACATTTACAATTTTCAATGTCAAATGATGCGTAATACACAATGAATGAGAATTCAGTTTCAATTCAACCTAATCCTCGTGCAATGTCTACAACAATCAAGACTGTCCTCCATCGATAGCCCCAAACAAGTATTTCTTTTCTATAGATAAATTCAATTCAAAATATACAATTTCATTAATTGCAATAGGAGTGATAATACATACCCAACTCCAGCATCATTATTAACATGAACCTTGTTCCAATTTCACCATATCCAACATCATTTCCCATTTCCTTTCACAATTTCCAAATATCCCAAATTAGGGTAAAATCTCATTTTCTCACAAAATCAATTTTTAAGAAAATATTTCCATCATCTCAACTCAAATCACCCATAACCATTCTCCCCCAACCATTTTCAAGAATCAATTTGGAAAATACCTCTTTTGATTTCAAACCAACCTTAGGTTTTACCAAAAATTCCCAAATAAATAACCATTTTCAAAGAGCAAATAACTAAGCTAAAAATAATAAAAAAAGAGTCAAAGAAATGCTTACCTCCAAGTAGAAGACAAGAAGAGAATATGGGTAGAACTAAATCTAATTTGTCTGATTCGTTTCGTGAATGCATGTTTGGGTGGTTAACTTTGTACTGCAAATTGAAGGCCTTAGAGACTTCAGAAACCAGAACAGAGGACATATTTATGATCAGCGTAATTTTTAGAGTCATCTGGGAAGTTTAATTGAAATTTGATTTTGTGCGATTCGTAAGGGCATGTTTGGCCATTCCTATTTGTGGAAGCTTATATATATATATATAGATAGGTATGGTTTATGAGTGGTTCAACTCAACCTTTGAGCCAAGAAAATATCTAAAGAAAGAAAAATTTGGAGAGAGAGCAAAAGAGAAGCAAGAGAAGAAGAGAAAACTTGAGAATGATGAAGAAATCAGGGATTTGGCTTGAATTCATCATGGTTATACAAGAATAAGTGATGGTAAAAGCTTAAGGTAAGATTCTCCCTCTCAATACTTGAAGATTATAAGCTAAAGAATGAGCTCTTGGGTTATCTATGATTATATGCAAGGGTTTTGTTTTTTCAAGCAATAAGATGTTGAATCCTTGTCCATAACATGAATTTATGTTACAACTTAATTTTTGTAGGGGTTTTATGGTTCTTAAAGAGGTTAAAGAGGATCCCACCATGTAAATGAGTTTTAAACCCCAAACCATGGCTACTTTATGTTTTTGTGTTCTAATTCGTAATCTTGTTCTTGTGATTGAGAAATTGAGTAGTATTTTGGAGTTATGAATTGGAATGGAAGCTAAGAATGTGAAATTTATCATGTATTAAAGAGTTTTGGGCTTTGAATCATATGAAATTGAAGTTTGGTTTTGAAAATGAGAAGTTCCAAATGAAAGAGCCTTTTTCGGACTGAAAACTGCCCAGAGCCGCACGTGCAGCGGGTCTTCCCGCACGTGTGACTGTCCTTGCCCAAAACCAAATTTGAATATGCTAAAAAGGCATGTCGTCCAGCACGTGCGGCCCTATTTCCCGCACGTGCGGGGACAACTCTGTCCAGCCAACTTTGAACAAGCGTAACTTTTACATCCGGACTCCGTTTTGAGTGATTCTTGAGCCTAAAATCAATCCTCGGAAGTCTAGTTTCCAATGGTGGTAGTCTCACTCCCAAAGTCTAAGTACAGAAATAGTTATTCCCTTAGTGACGACTATTCACTTTTTGTCAACCAGTTTTGTACCATTTCTTCACTTAAACCATTTCCCATTGATTCCTCTTGTTTTCTGAGACATGGATTATAACTTATTAAGGAATAATGAGCTTGGTACCACCATGGCTAATTGATTGAATGATCAAAGAGAATAAGTAAAGGATCAATTATAATCTCATATTATGTGTTATGCACTGTAGTTGTAGGTTGAGACGAGGACATCGTCTCATTACTACTGGAAGCCAATCACTGTGAGTAATAGTAGTGTAACGATATGTTTCACTTACTTCCTATGATTATGATTTATGTATTGTCAATTGTGAATGACCTATTCCATTGATATTATGCTTTGATTAAATTAATGGATATGATTGAATAATGGCATTGATATGGACCTAAGGTCGTTCTGTCCTTATTAATAGAAGTGGGCCCGAGGCCCTTATGATGTGAATTGTTCTGTCCCTGTTAATAGTACTGTAGTGATACATTTGTCTCCCCGTTAATAATTATTATTAATGTTCTGTTATTCGCAAGACAACCATGTTGACTCGTAATAAACCATGGGAAATCTATGTGCATTATTGTGCAATGGTATTCTTATGAATCTGGGATTATTCTGTTTTGCTAATACTGGGCCTGAGGCCATTCTATATAATCTATTAGGCCAAAGGTTGTTCTGTATAATTTGTTAGGCCAGAGGCCATTCTATATAATCTGTTAGGCCAGATGCCATTTTGTATAATCTGATAGGCCTTAGAGGCCGTTCTATAAAATCTGATAGGCCAGAGGCCGTTCTGTATAATCTGTTAGGCCAGAGGCCGCTCTGTATAAGCTGTTAGACCAGAGGCCGCTCTGTATAATCTGTTGGGCCTGAGGTCGCTCTGCATGATATGCTGGGCCTAAGGCCATTTTGTATTCTGCATGGGCTTAAGGCCGGTCTCTATTACATATGGGCTTGAAGTCAGTCTGTATTATATGTGAGCCTAAGACCGTATTCAAATATAGCTATGGATGAGACCTGTATATAGTTTGGTATCTGTCTAATTATTTTATCTAGGATTTTGCTTATTCAATTAACCTCCTTACATTGCTATTATTCACTAAGCTTTGCTCATTCCGTTTTACGTATATTTCTGTAGGTAAGCCATCGGAGATTGACACTAGAGTTGTACTGAGGTTCGCCCTTCTGCCAAGTCACCTGCGGTATGTCTCCGTGTGGAGGCCTTAAGTTGTGTTGGCGGTCATATAAATTACTAAGTCTCGTGTAAGTGTGTGTGAGATCTATAAATTCTGTGATTGTATATGTAACTCTGGGAATGTATTTAAAAGCTTAAATCTAATTAAGCTATCATGTATGCACAAGCTCAATGGATGTTGTCTTATATTGATATTTGCTTCCGCTAAGGCCTCGTATTTGGTTAGGTATTATTTTAAAATTCCGTTTTGAGGCCTATGTTCAGGCCAGTCATGGACCAAACTTTTAGGGGCGGGTTTGGGACGTGACACAAAATGACATCAAAACCTGATATGTCTAACAACACAAATGCAAAAGAAGTTGGCGCCCAACAATCTCTATCTCACAACCACGACATCCCTAGTCCAAGTTGACCTTACCCCTAACTGGTGACTCTACCCTGAATGGAGACGTTAACTGAGCCACCTGTAACACCAAAACTGATGTGAATGTAGATGAAATGAACGAATGAGATGCACTAATATCAATCAACATATTAGAAATCAAATTAAACCACAAAAAGTTATCTCTCAAAATAAAGGGTGTTGGCAACTGATCCGGCGTAGTAACAGAATACACACGCCAAGTAGGTCTCTGCTCCATCTGCTCACCTCTCAGAGCGTAAGATTGATAAGGTGATTGAGTCAAAGAGGCTCCTTGAGTAAGTTAAACAGATAATTTAATGCCCTAATGGCTATAATTTTCCAAGACGATGCTTGGTTACAACAAAAATGAGTTTAAACTCCATACAGTTTAAGCCCTAGGCTTGTACAAAGCGTTTAAAACAAATAACAAAAGGAAGCTCTTGGCTTCTAGTCCTCCCAAACTACATCCTTGGCAGAGGCGTGTCATTAGTACATAAAAGTTATTTTCCACATAGGGTGAGCCAAACCACAGTCGATACTCTAACACAGTATATGAATCTTAACATAGGCATAATGTGAACGCATATGCAATGCACGTGCCAAAATGTTTTACATCTCTTTCCAAAACCATGCAATGCCAGGTTATATCTTAATTCATGAAAACAGTTCCTTTATAACAGAAAACAAGGTATTGGATACAAGCACTGGGAATCTCTAGGTACATGTCTGCCAGTAGGCTATACAAGCACTACCAAATCCATTTTACCAGTACTAACCTGAAGGATTGGCACCTTACCATGTAGATTTCTGGACTCTCACCAAGGATACACAAGCCAACATAATACCACAACCACAACCCCTACCTAGATTCACCAAGGTATTCACCACTTTTTCTCAAAACAATATAAATTTTTCAATGTGTTAAGTATGCATCAATGCTCAATGCAAATGAATGAGAAGTTAGTTTCGATTCACCTAATACTTATGTAATTTCCACAACAATCATAGCTATCCTCCACCAATAGCCCAAAATAGATATCTCTAATCAAATAGAGAATTTCCAATAAAGATATACTTTCAAAATTTCAAGACGGAAGTGATAATACATAGCCAACTCCATCACTGTCATCATCATCATTCCAACTTCACAAAACCTAACATCATTTCCATTTCCTTTTTACAAAATCAAGTATCCAAGATTTTAGGACAAAATCCCCTTTTCTTTAAAAATCAATTCCAAGTATTGAAAACCACCATTTGGACACAACTCATTCATACTTACAACCCCACAACCATTTTCAAGAATCCATTTGAAAACCCCTCTTTTGATTTCAAGCCAAAATCCTAGATTTTTGTTCAAATCCCTAAAATCACAATATTGTTCAAAAAAGCAAATAACTAAGTTTAAAACCATATAGAAGGTCCAAGAATCTCTATATCCAAGACAAGGACAAAAAAGAACAAGGGTTGAAACTCGATGAAGCCAAAAATGAATTTTGTTTCGATCAAATGGTAGTTCTCGGTGTGCTCTACTTTTTGTCCCAGAGAACAATGTGTAGACCACCCGAACTCCGCTCTGCGTACAGGGGTGCGAATTGGGTTCTAGCTACTATAGTTTGGACTCATGTCACGGTTCTGAATCTAATCTCACAAAATGCAATGTAAGACTGATAAATCACCAAAGAGTCCAAATCCGACAATTGGTTTTTGAAAAATCAATTTTGAATGAAAAAGCGCCAAACATGGACTGATTTGCCAGATTACAGAGTTACCACCTTAATGTTTGTTTTTGGGAAATTTAGGAAACCTTGACTCGTGCCTAAGGCCACGTGCCCGTCATCACCAAAGTTGCCTCGGCCCGGGAACTTGGGTACGAGAGGGAAAGGTCCTGAAATGAGCACCTCCACTCGCCTGATCAAAGAACGACCTCTACTAACATGATATGTTGTTTTTGTAAGCACATGTGTTCTTGTTCCGATTTATTAGCTAACTTACTATGTGATGCGCACAACATACAAGTACAGACTAAATCACTCGACTTGGAACAAAACATCTCACGTTTGTTTTTTGGAAAAATGGTTTGAAAGTGCTACTCGCAAGTAGGCTAAAGCGCGGATTTTCCATCCTCAAGTGGGCTTAAAACATGATGATTTGCCACAAACAAGTGGGCTTAAAACTCATATTTTGATGAATTGTTCCAATTCAAGCAATGAAGCCTTCATCCACAAGCATTCACGCAGTTATAGCAGTTAAGCAAATAGCCTCATGGCAAGCATGCTGAACATGGCAACATACACATCTCATGCAGTATGCTAAAGGGTAAACACTTACAGTATACTCCGAGCCAAAGAAAGAAAACTAGTTAGAAATCAATGCATGATCCTAGCTATGTTAAGATGCCTAATGCAATGCTTGCAAAATGCAGCTAAATAGGCTCGGCTATTCTAAGATGGCATATGAATGCAATTTGATACACTTATTCAAATAGGAATTGAAATTCAATGCAATTTGGATGATGTGCCGAGCCCCGTGCATGCAGTACGAATGAATGATGCACGCATGCAAACCATAAGTATGCTAATTGAAACATGCCCTAAAACTAACCATCAAAAGCTGTTAAATAAAAGGGAGAAAGACGTGGGGTTGGAAGAGATTCACACACACACGCACATGCACCCTTATTATAACATTGTGCCCTCTCGACGGAGGGTCCGCTAATTAAACTAATTATTACAAACCAAAAACTAATTAGCTATTCCTAGTTAATTAATTATTACAAAACAAATCGATTAATTAAGCACATTAACTAATTAAGTACAAAACTGACGAATTAGCTAACTAAGTAAAGCAGCTAAAGCAATTAAAAGAGGTCATCGGGGCGAGGGATGCATGCATGCTCGATTGCCTCGCTCGGAAATCCATTGCTATGCCACCAATTGCCTCTGTTTGCATTTGATTTGATCTCTGAAAATTGCACAAACTTCCAGATTACTTCTGCTCCAACATAGGAACCCTCTGGTGCACTGTCAACCAAAAAAGAGGGCTGTAGACCAGAAAAACTGGTTGTAGACTAGAAAAAGTGGTCAGTCGACCACCCCTACTGGTCGACCGACCAGTTGATTTGCCAAGCTCCAGTTTTACTGCAACTGAGAACAACAAGGGGCATACCAGTGTATTTGCAAGATATGTGTGCACAACCACCCTCTCTATCATTTCTCAAGCTCAAGGGAGTGCGGTACTCGACTTTCGGGCCACCAACCGAACATCGCAATGCACGATGGCCGAGAAACCAAGTTTGCACAAGTCAATGTCAATGAATGCACAAATAACACATAAAGGCCTCCACCTCTATCATGCTTGATCAAGAGGGACGGCGACCAAGAAATGTTACACGTTTCATCACTTTGAGTATGAAATGTGCGACATTCCTCGTGTTTGGATTAACGTCCAATCCAAACACATGCAACGCAAACAAGATGATCAACCTTCAATGCTAAAGTGACATGTGCAAGACTTTATCATGTAAGCAATGGATGCATGGCATGTTTAAAAGCTAAGGCATTAAAGCTAATGAAACATATTACACATGAGGCATGCACTATCAATCTCAAATGGTCAAACCAACCCCAGACAGAGGTCGAACATGCCAAAACAGTGGCTGAAATATGTTAAGATCAAGGCATACAACACAAAGAGAACATGCTCATTTGATGGCTCATTAACAATGCACAAAGACACAACTCTCAAAATGTGATACCCCTGTTCTGTATTATGCTAAATCGGTCCTTAATTTATTTATGGTCATGTGTTTAGAATGATTTTGTGTGCCATTATGTGATAATATGTGATTTTGAATTCGTATCTGTTCACCGTAAGAATATCTGTTTGAATAATCCGCTGTGGGAATTAAATTGAGGGCCTTATCGGCCACAGAACCCGAAATTTATTACGCCATTGTGATTGGCATAATTTTTAGAGCCTACGGTGAAATTTAATTGAAAATTTAATTCGGATTAGATTAAATCGATTGAATTGGTGAGTTAGTGCCCAATTGCCTTATTATTATTATATTAACTTAGTGGGACTGGGTGTATTTGAGCACTACACCTCATTTCTCTCCTTTAGCTCATTTTGACTAAGTCTTGGACTCAATTGGAGAATAGAGAGCCGGCTATAGGGAGGGAGAAAGAGAGATTGTGCAATTGTGGTCTTGAACTTGGAGGTTGGAAGTCTAATTCAAGATTTAATCATAGATTGTGAGAATCCAGCTCCTAGGTGAGTAATCCTTGGATTATAGTTTGTAAATTTCGTGTACTCAAGCTAATTGGGTGATCAAAAGTAAGATTGAAATGGAATTGGACCGATTTTGTAAGATTGAAGCTTGAGATATGCATGCATGTAAGGAAATGTTTTGAAATAGCATGTATAAGCTTAAAATGCATGATTCATGTCGAGTTTTAGTTGGAACTCATGTCTTGATCACCATTTATGTTGTCTAACTTGACAATGTGGCAATTCATCACATGCATATACAATTTGTGAAGATATGAACTTGAATGTATAAATTGTTATGTTAGAATGAGTTTGACATGTTTTGGGACATGCATGTGGATAAATAAAGAAATTGAGCTTCATAATGTTATAATCATGCATTGGTGCCATGTTAGTATGATTATATTGAGATTTGAGCCATTACATGCAAGAAATGTGGCTGGAAAGTCGATTTGGAACTCAAGAACACAGTTCTGGGTTTTCCAGAATTTTGATGTCCGCTCGAGCGGGGTAATGGCCGCTCGAACGGGAAAATCGTGCTCCCAGCATTTTTGCAGAGTTGGATGTCCGCTCGAGCGGGACATATCACGCTCAAGCGTGTATTTTTGTAGACAGGCCTTCCGCTCGAGAGCCCTATTTAACGCTCGAGCGTATTTTTCACGCAACCAGTACTTTTGCAGGCCTTGAGGGTCCGCTCGAGCGGGTAAATTGACGCTCGAGCGGGGACCCTGTTTCTTGGAATTTTGTTCATGCGTTCTGTGTGTTCATGCGTTTATGCGTTTTGTTCATGCGTTTTGATAAGAATGAATGGACCGAAGGTCGTTTTGATGTAAATGAATGGACCAAAGGTCGTCCTGATAAGAATGAATGGACCAAAGGTCGTTTGATGTAAATGAATGGACCAAAGGCCGTCTTGACATGAATGAACGGGCCGAAGGCCGTTTGGACAGAAATGACTAGGCCGAAGGCCGTTTCGACATAAGTGAATGGGCCGAAGGCCGTTTTGCCATGAATAGAAACCCGAGTGGGCCAAAGGCTAGAATGTTTAGAACTACAGTTACTTGATTTGAATTTTGTATGGTTATATATATTCGTTAAATAGAAGTATGAATTGGGCCCAACGTCGTTTGGAGCATGTTGTTCTACATATCGTTATGTAACTGTCATGTTTGATATTATTCACTGGGCGATCGCTCACGCTCATTCATGTGTTTGTAGGTGAGCCAAGGGAAGTCCAAACCCAGCCCCAGTGAAGTCTGCTAGAAAAAAAATCCGAGTTTTGAGAATAAATGTGTCCCTAGAACGTTGATTTCTTATTATGAATAAATAGTCATAGTTATGTCCTAAATGGTGTGATATAAATGTTATAAATTTTTTGTGATAAGAAATCTTACAAATTATATTAATAAAAAAAAGTTACTACAACATTTTGGTTAAGGGTGCAAATTTTTTTTATTTTATTTATTTCCTATTGCGTTTTGATCAATTGATTTTGATTAGCATTTATGAAGTCAAGTCCTTCTTGACGAGTGAAACACATTTTAGTTAAACTTAAGGTTGTTAAAATCAAAATCTTAAGCAAGATCATTGTAAGAGACTCATGGACTAGATTGTAAAATTATATCAAGGATTGTAAGATTCTATTTTCAATGTAAAATAAAATAAAAATCTATTAATATAATATATGTTAAATATTTTTAAAATCACTAAAGAAAAATACATAATAAATGGGATAATTCTTGATAAATCCAGATTACCACTCTATAAGTCATTAAGGACAAGGGTTGTTATATTGGGGGACATAAGGACATTTGTTGGTGAAAAGTCCATGTTACGTCCCAAAATAATAACAAATATTTCAACCCATGACAATTATTAAATACATTTTTGAATGTAGTACGCTTGCATTCATATAATTCAAATGTTGCAAACGATGACACATGCAACTATACATTTATAAGTCCTAACCCTGAATCTATAACATTTGCCATAAGCAAAAGATATGAAACAAAAGTTAAACAGATAATTTAATGCCCTAATGGCTATAATTTTCCAAGACGATGCTTGGTTACAACAAAAATGAGTTTAAACTCCATACAGTTTAAGCCCTAGGCTTGTACAAAGCGTTTAAAACAAATAACAAAAGGAAGCTCTTGGCTTCTAGTCCTCCCAAACTACATCCTTGGCAGAGGCGTGTCATTAGTACATAAAAGTTATTTTCCACATAGGGTGAGCCAAACCACAGTCGATACTCTAACACAGTATATGAATCTTAACATAGGCATAATGTGAACGCATATGCAATGCACGTGCCAAAATGTTTTACATCTCTTTCCAAAACCATGCAATGCCAGGTTATATCTTAATTCATGAAAACAGTTCCTTTATAACAGAAAACAAGGTAGTGGATATAAGCACTGGGAATCTCTAGGTATATGTCTGCCAGTAGGCTATACAAGCACTACCAAATCCATTTTACCAGTACTAACCGAAAGGATTGGCACCTTACCATGTAGATTTCTGGACTCTCACCAAGGATACACAAGCCAACATAATACCACAACCACACCCCCTACCCAGATTCACCAAGGTATTCACCACTTTTTCTCAAAACAATATAAATTTTTCAATGTGTTAAGTATGAATCAATGCTCAATGCAAATGAATGAGAAGTTAGTTTCGATTCACCTAATACTCATGTAATTTCCACAACAATCATAGCTATCCTCCACCAATAGCCCAAAATAGATATCTCTAATCAAATAGAGAATTTCCAATAAAGATATACTTTCAAAATTTCAAGACGGAAGTGATAATACATAGCCAACTCCATCACTGTCATCATCATCATTCCAACTTCACAAAACCTAACATCATTTCCATTTCCTTTTTACAAAATCAAGTATCCAAGATTTTAGGACAAAATCCCCTTTTCTTTAAAAATCAATTCCAAGTATTGAAAACCACCATTTGGACACAACTCATTCATACTTACAACCCCACATCCATTTTCGAGAATCCATTTGAAAACCCCTCGTTTCATTTCAAGCCAAAATCCTAGATTTTTGTTCAAATCCCTAAAATCACAATATTGTTCAAAAAAGCAAATAACTAAGTTTAAAACCATATAGAAGGTCCAAGAATCTCTATATCCAAGACGAGGACAAAAAAGAACAAGGGTTGAAACTCGACGAAGCCAAAAATGAATTACTTTTTGTCCCAGAGAACAATGTGTAGACCGCCCGAACTCCGCTCCGCATGCAGGGGTGCGAATTGGGTTCTAGCTACTATAGTTCGGACTCCTATCACGGTTCTGAATCTAATCTCACGAAATGCAATGTAAGACTGATAAATCACCAAAGAGTCCAAATCCGACAATTGGTTTTTGAAAAATCAATTTTGAATCAAAAAGCGCCAAACATGGACTGATTTGCCAGATTACAGAGTCGCCACCTTAATGTTTTGTTTTTGGGAAATTTAGGAAACCCTGACTCGTGCCTAAGGCCACGTGCCCGTCATCACCAAAGTTGCCTCGGCCCGGGAACTTGGGTACGAGAGGGAAAGGTCCTGAAATGAGCACCTCCGCTCACCTGATCAAAGAACGGCCTCTACTAACATGATATGTTGTTTTTGTAAACGCATGTGTTCTTATTCCGATTTATTAGCTAACTTACTATGTGATCCGCACAACATACAAGTATAGACTAAATCACTCGACTTGGAACAAAACATCTCATGTTTGTTTTTTGGAAAAATGGTTTGAAAGTGCTACTCGCAAGTAGGCTAAAGCGTGGATTTGCCACCCTCAAGTGGGCTTAAAACATGATGATTTGCCACAAACAAGTGGGCTTAAAACTCACATTTTGATGAATTGTTCCAATTCAGGCAATGAAGCCTTCATCCACAGGCATTCACGCAGTTATAGCAGTTAAGCAAATAGCCTCATGGCAAGCATGCTGAACATGGCAACATACACATCTCATGCAGTATGCTAAAGGGTAAACACTTACAGTATACTCCGAGCCAAAGAAAGAAAACTAGTTAGAAATCAATGCATGATCCTAGCTATGTTAAGATGCCTAATGCAATGCATGCAAAATGCAGCTAAATAGGCTCGGCTATTCTAAGATGGCATATGAATGCAATTTGATACACTTATTCAAATAGGAATTGAAATTCAATGCAATTTGAATGATGTGCCGAGCCCCGTGCATGCAATACGAATGAATGATGCACGCATGCAAACCATAAGTATGCTAATTGAAACATGCCCTAAAATTAACCATCAAAAGCTGCTAAATAAAAGGGAGAAAGACGTGGGGTTGGAAGACATTCACACACACACGCACACGAACCCTTATTACAACATTGTGCCCTCTCGACAAAGGGTCCAAATAATAAGCTAACTAGCTACGCTAATTAAACTAATTATTACAAACCAAAAACTAATTAGCTATTCCTAGTTAATTAATTATTACAAAACAAATCGATTAGTTAAGCACATTAACTAATTAAGTACAAAATCGACGAATTAGCTAACTAAGTAAAGCAGCTAAAGCAATTAAAAGAGGTCCTTGGGGCGAGGGATGCATGCATGCTCTATTGCCTCGCTCGGAAATCCATTTCTATGCCACCAATTGCCTCTGTTTGCATTTGATTTGATCTCTGAAAATTGCACAAACTTCCAGATTACTTCTGCTCCAACATAGGAACCCTCTGGTGCACTGTCGACCAAAAAAGGGGGCTGTAGACCAGAAAAACTGGTTGTAGACTAGAAAAAGTGGTCGGTCGACCACCCCTACTGGTCGACCGGCCAGTTGATTTGCCAAGCTCTAGTTTTGCTGCAACTGAGAACAACAAGGGGCATAGTAGTGTATTTGCAAGATATGTGTGCACAACCACCCTCCCTATCATTTCTTAAGCTCAAGGGAGTGCGGTACTCGACTTTCGGGCCACCAACCGAACATCGCAACGCACGATGGCCGAGAAACCAAGTTTGCCCAAGTCAATGTCAATGAATGCACAAATAACACATAAAGGCCTCCACCTCTATCATGCTTGATCAAGAGGGACGACGACCAAGAAATGTTACACGTTTCATCACTTTGAGTATGAAACGTGCGACATTCCTCGTGTTTGGATTAACGTCCAATCCAAACACATGCAACGCAAACAAGATGATCAACCTTCAATGCTAAAGTGACATGTGCAAGACTTTATCATGTAAGCAATGGATGCATGGCATGTTTAAAAGCTAAGGCATCAAAGCTAATGAAACATATTACACATGAGGCATGCACTATCAATTTCAAATGGTCAAACCAACCCTAGATAGAGGTCGAACATGCCAAAACAGTGGTTGAAATATGTTAAGATCAAGGCATACAACACAAGGAGAACATGCTCATTTGATGGCTCATTAACAATGCACAAAGACACAACTCTCAAAAGCTTTCAAGGAATTAAAGAAGTGAGAACATGACACACGTACATGCTCTGAAATAACATTAAATGATGCCCAAACATGCAACCATCCCAAATATAGCATAGTAGGGTGCTCAAAACTCAAGACTAGCTAAGGTACTTGCACCATAGCCATATCAAGCAAGCCCCAAAGGGCCAAGATGGCTCAAAATAGTCCCAAGGCAAGTCAAAACAATGCCAAAATATGCATGGAGTAGAGCTAACACATCCTAGAACGGGAGGCATAAAGCATGACGCATGGAAGGCCAATGAGTGGGATTACACTACACATACCAAAACCAAGCATGAGGTGACTTCACCAACAAAAATCAGAGTTGTAACATGGTAAAATAACACAAAAAACATGCTGAGATGGTAGCCCAAAAGCTTAGGAAAGCATGCATACATATTGGCTCATAAGTGAAGCATAAGGCTCAACCCTCAAACACAACAAAGGGATGACAAATACGAGAATATGGTAAATAACATGCCAAATGATGCCATGCCATGCAAAAAGCTCAAATATGACATGCTAGAGGTCTCAAAGCTTAAGGCTAGCAAAGCCAAATGCACTATAGCTATGCAAAGCCAAGCATGCATGACCAAGACCACTCAAATTAGACCTAAAGAATGTTAAATCGAAGCCAAAAATGTACTAGAGTAAAGCATACACATGCTAGATCAATAGGCCAAAACACCAAACAAGCTAGGCTAGTGAACAGGCTTGCACTACGAGTGCATAAACCATGCAAGAGGTGACTTCGTCGACCAAAATCAAAGCTAAGGCATGCCAAAATATGAGTAAAAACTTGCTGGAGTGGAGCCAAAAACATGCTAAAATGGTGGTCCAAAGCATAGAGCATGTTAGGCTAACTAAGAGGATTGTACTACAAGTACATGAAGCATGTAAAAAACAACCAAACCAACCCAAAATAGAGTTATATCATGTTAGAACAAGGCCTAAAACATGCTAAGATAGAGCCTTATAAAGGTAGAAAAGATGCCAAAGTGTTATGCCAACAACACATGCAAACAAAACACAAAAAGGGGGGGACCACCCCCATCCATTTTGGGTCTCAAAACCCACTTTCCACCACTAAAATTCCTCTAGAATTCAGTGATTAAAAGGCCAAAACAATGTGGTTTGAAAGGCCTTAAGAGATAGAACAAAGCAAAGGAAAATAAGCCACCAAAGGGGGTAAACCACCCCTAACTCAAACTAGGCCTTAAACAAGCATTTTAAACACTTCAAAAAAAAAGGTTTTTGTAGTTGAGAGTTAAGCCAAAAGTAGCATGTAAAGGTGGCCAAATATGCAACCAAAACAAAGCTTTAAAGAGGGAATAGGACTCACCCTTGAAGAACAACAAAAACAGCAACTTCTTGAGCGAAAAACTAGCTTTTTGAAGCTCCCTTAAGACCCTCTAGCACCTCAGCAATAAAGTACGAGTGCTTGGCTAAGAGGTTGTGTGAAAAAGTGTGAAGAAAATGCAATTCTAAGCACTATAAGGCACAACAATATAGAGAGAGAAATCTAGAGAGAGAGTAGATATTTTTGGCTTCTCAAAATTCTGAACCCTTGGGAAGGGAGAGAGAACTCCCCTTTTATAGAATATGCAAGCCAAAGCTTACTTGAATCCCTTCCTACACGTGTAGGGAGGATGCATTGTGGCCGGCAGACACTCTGAAGAATTATATTCAACTGGCATAATTTAAACAAAAAAATATCTGTAAAAGCAGAAAAAAGGCCGTAGACCACTTAAAGTGGTCGACCGACCACCCACCCTAGTCGACCGACCACCAAAAGTGGTTTACATGGGAGAAAACTGGCTGGTAGGGGAGAAAAAGGGTCTACAAAGAGAGGAGAAGGTGATGGCAGGCTGCAGACCATTTAGGCTGGTCGACCGACCACCCACCCTAGCTGACCGACCACCAAAAGTGGTCTACAAGAGAGAAAACTAGTTGGTAGGGGAGAAAAGTGGTCTACAAAGAGAGGAGAAGGTGATGGCAGGCTGTAGACCACTTAGGCTGGTCGACCGACCACCCACCCTAGCTGACCGATCGTCAAAAGTGGTCTACAGGGGAGAAAACTGGCTGGCAGGGGAAAAAAGTGGTCTACAACCCTACTTCTCCCTCCAGGCAAAAGGGTGCACCAAGGTTTGGCTTAAAACAAGCACAAAACCAAGAGAGTTCAGAAACTCAGGGGCAAGGCGCGCCACCGAAAACCCCGAGGACTCCAAACATGCGCAATCATCGAGCGCTCAATCGATGACGTCCAAGTCTTTAAGACGGTCAAAAATGGAATGTCTACACAATGGTGTAGAAACCAACGGATAATAGTGTATTTGAGATTTAGAGATAGTTTCTAGAGAGAGAAGGAGAAAATCTGGGGTTTTGAAATGTTTAGAGAGAAAGAGAGATGAAAAAGTGATCGAAAAAGTGACTTTTACGAATTGATATACGCAAAAAATTTCTCGAGCGACCAGACAGAATAAGTCAGACCACCCGAGCAAACAAAGTTACCGCTCAAGCACACAATGACACCCTCCCATAAGTTTTGCAGACAAAGGTTAACTGCTGAACCGCTCGAGCAAAGACCACTTGAGCGCAAGAAACACCCCTCGAGCAAAGAATGCCATAGTCCATGCACTTTTGCAAACCTGCAAAAATACTAGAAGTTCTCAAAGTGCACTTGAGCGCAAGTGTAGACACTCCAGTTTGACCACCCTTAAGACTTTGGCGCCTCACTCTAAACACTCGATGATGAAATGTTACACTGTGCAAATTGTTAGAATCTTCAGCAAAAGAATTTGATTTTGAGCTTTAAAGCCAGGCCTTCCACCTCATTTGGACCAAAACCTTATTTTTAGCCTGACCACTCAGTGAGCAGCGGGGCCAAAATAATTGGCTGGCCTGCTAATTAATGAGTAGGTTGTCCAATTAATTGGCCGACCGACCATGTTTGCCGACAGAAGATATTTTGCAATAGCCAGTTATCCCCCCATGTGCATGCCTTACACCAGCTGTCATTTTGCAAATATTTCCGAGGTGAGACGGTGTTTTTCTATAAATACATGACCTTCCCTCATGGTTTGGGGTTAGAAAATTTTGGCCAAAGTTAAAACTTGTTCAACACACTTCCCTCATCTCTTGCAATATACATACACTATCCATACACCTTCTAAGCTAAAACTTGAAGCTTTTGCTGAGGTTCTTAATCAAACTTTAGCTCCTTGAGAGTGCTTGGTTTGTGTTTTGTTAACTAAGGAGTTTTTCCTCTCTTTCAAGAGGTATATCTTGAGCTCTTTTACTATCTTTTCTGTCTATTTTCTTTACCTTTCCATATTGATTTTAGAGCTTTTTAAAGCTTAAAAATATGATTTAAAGTTGCAAAAAGTGGAAAGGTTAGCCACCTTTCCTTAGGCTTGCTTGCTAGTCACGTTCTCTTCCATTTTTGTTCATATTTTATATCTTTTTTAAACTAATTTTCAGCACTGTTTTGTGCTATTTTGGGACTTTTTTTATGTGTTTGAATATTAGAGTTATGTTGGTGTAAGTCCTCATGGATTTGGTGTATAGGCTTTAGTTTCCAATCCATTTGAGTTGATAGTCCTTTCTTTCACTCTTTATAGCTTTCATACATTAATTCACATCATTGTAACCACCCACTTGTTCATTCATAATATGAAACTTTCCTCCTTTCTTTGCTTCTTTTAATTAAGAGTTGTATCAAACAATATATCAGCACTCAAGGCATAAGAAAGAGACCTCTCATGCTAAATGGTTTAATCTCTTCGGGGGTTCATTACCAGGGCATTACATCTCTCTTATGCTAAGTATCATCTTTTGTTTGAAACTTCCCTCTATCGCTTGTGGATGTACTTCTAAGGGACTAACTTTCTAGTTAGACCCTTGGAAATCATAAAGGAAAGAGTCATTATAGTCTATTATCGAGTTTGGATTTGGAGTCATTATTGCGCTTTTTGGGTTTGACTAGTCATTATCACCCTTTTTGGGTTTGATTAGTCATTATCACTCATTTTGGATTTGACTCTGAATTAATTATCACTTGTAAATGGGTTTGATTCTTCCTTTGTAGTTTCCCCCATAGAAAAGGGTTTGAAAAGTTCATTTCCCTGGTTAAGTCATGCTTGCTAGCCTTTATTGCTTTTGGACTTAGTAGACGTATTCATCACTTTTGGACAAAGAGAAAGAAAAGATAAGACAATGGAAAGGTAAAGTAAAAAGAGCTAATAAAATTGGAGTAAAAGAGGTAAAAAGATAATACAATTTGGTTAGGTTTGGTTAGACGTTATACCGAGCCTATTGCATCTTGAATGGCATACTATTTTATTGATTTTTGGTGATTGATGAGGCAAGTCTACCCCTTCCCTTGAGGTAACTCCATGATAGGAAGGAGACATGGTTTATCTTTTGTTTCATTTTATTGAGCTCTTATCCTATCGTTTCTAAGATCATCACGCAACAAATTTGCAACAATTGATGGTTTGAGAAACAATTCTACTCCTCCCTTGATCATCTTCATGATATGGAAGGGCAAAGAGGATAAATATATCTTGGAAACACTCTATTTCTGCTCTGTTTCAGCTTTGTTGCAGTAGGGTAATCCCTAGAAAATAGTGGCCGGCCGACCATCATTCTGTACAGCCGCCCATCTCTTAAGGCTGGCCGGCCACCTATTTTTGTCCTGGCAGTGGCATTTTTATAGCAAAACAGAGTAGAACTTGAGGCCAAAATAGAATAATTTTCTGACTGCAAACAGAGCAGGTTCTGGCAACAAATAGAGTAATTTTCGGGAGGATGTTCTTGATTGTGCACATGTGGTTCCTCGCCTCCTGTTCGATTAAATTAGCACTTTAATATTAGTATGTTATAATTAATTAGTTGGCTTCATTCACACTTGCAATAGCTACTTAATTTAGTTAATTCTTTGGGTTTATAATAATTAGCTTAATTAGGACATTCATTCGGACCATCTTGTAATATTTGTTTATATGTCTTACAACCCCCATTTCTTTCTCCCTTTTACATATATGCTTATCGTGGTAGCATCATATTTTTCGTTTCATATCATTGCCATGATTAATACCCATGTTTGCATGCATTGGATTTGGTTCATCATCTAATATCATCGTCATTTCCTACTTACTTGAATATATGCGCACCATATGCCTTGAATTGATTCATATGTCATGTTAAGAAGCTAAATCCGATAGTTACATTTTGTATGCGTTGCATTAGTCATTTTGCATGTTAAGAACATGCATTTTTTTCCTTCTAATTATTTTCTTTCCTTTGACTTGCCTTGGTTGAGTATTAGGTGAACATTTTCGCTTTAGCATATTGCATGTGTGTTTGTGTTTCCATATCAAGCATACTACCATGAGGCTACGTGCTTATTTGAAATACCTCTTTGAATGCCTGCGCATGAAGGCTATTTCGCTTAAAGTTGGAACGACTTTGATATATGTACATATGAGTTTGCTTTTTCAAGTAGCACATATTCAAAATTCTTTTCAAACAAACATAAAATCAAAGTGTTCCAAAGTAAGTGATGTGGTCTATACTTGTGTGCCTCACATAATAAGGTATCATTAATAATCAGAACAAGAGCATATAATGTACATAAAAATAACATCATGATTAGTAGAAGCCAATATTTGATAGAGTGAGAGGGGTGCTCAATTCATGACCTTCCCCTCTCATACGTAAGTTCCTGAGCTGAGACACTTTGGTTATGACGGACAAGTGGCCTTTGGCATGAGTCATGGCGACTTTAAAATCTGGCAATTTAGTCCATTTCTGGCATCTCTGATGATAAATGGTTTTTTTAAGATTTGTTAGATTTGGACTCTCATTTGTCTAATCTATTTCACATTGCACTTGTGAAACCAGATTTAGAACCACGGGAGTCCGAACCATAGAGCTATCATATCCAAGGAGACTAAACCCCTCTGAGGAGCATGAGAAATTAGCTACAGTTTCTAGCGAATCTGCTAGGGATTTAGAGAACTTGACTCGGACTTCATGATGTGAACTTTTATCTACATATATATATATATATATTTCATTGCATTTGCATAGTGCTCTTAAGTCACTATGTTTTCCATCTGCTATTCTTGGACGACTTGCTGGAGGCTTGTCTAAAAAAGCTTGCCAAAAGGCTGGCCAATCATGGGCTCTACCATGTTGGAAACACAACCCTTGGATCTGGATTATCGCCGTGCCAATTGATCCCCTCGTCACTTTTCGGTGTTAGCTATGAGAGGTATATTAGGTAATCTTGCTGAGGTCCTTTTTTGACCATATTGACCTAGTGCATGTAGTGAGCTCTAGTGACCATTCAAACTAAGGCAGGATGCTCTCTCATTTTTTTCAGGATATTGTGATACCGCTTGTTTGAATAGTAAAGCTATAGATCACTCCAAAGCTAGGACAGGGAAACCCTAACCTCTCATAAGGGTGTCTTGAATGCTTTTGTGCAAAATGTGAATTCTTTGGCAATGTGTGATGTAATCCTTGGAGAGTCTTAATCTTGAGGTGGTTCTTTTCAACCTTAAGGGTCATATTAGAATCAGAATTTAGGTCAAAATCTAGGGGTTTGTGTTTGATATGGTGAAAAAATATCAGAACCAGAACTAGGGCCAAAAATTTTATTTTGCTTTATTTTAACCTACATACCTAGTATGCTGATCTGATGGGGCATTTGTTTTAATGCTAGGTTTGTCTGAGCTAAAGAAGGAGTAGTACCTAACTCTGCAAAGGCCCAATCCAATCTGACCCGGAAAGCCTTAGCCCATCACAGTCCATTCAATCCTAGAAGAAAAAAAAAAAAAACCCACCCAGCAAAGGTCCTGTCCATCTGATCCCTAAAAGGCTAGCTTAGGAAAGATCCATCCAATGCCAAAAGGCCCATTCTAAAAAGCCCAATCTAGTCAAATTCGTATAGACTAATCCACTTCAGATACATTAAGTATAACCAGGTCAAAATCCTTGTTAGTCAATTTTCAGGTCATACCCATCCAGTTCCGTAATTGCCAACTCAGCAAACCCGTGATATTGTGGCCATGATGATAGCCTTCCAAAAGGCCATGGATATACTAAACCAGAGAATTACCATGCAGGGTGAGACCATTGCTGAAATGCAACACCCATTTGGGACATATACCACACATCCAGTCCTGGCTACTCCGCCAACCTTGATCCACCTTTGTTAGTTGAAAATCTGTAGGCTCCGGACCTCCAAGAGGTGTTAGCTCAAGCTCAAGCTCAAGCTTTCAAGCCTTTGGCATAGCCTCATGGAGGGCTTCCTCCTTTCGACATCGATGACGTTGATCCTGCCATGATAAAAATTGCCAAGCTGGTGAAGATGCTTAAGAAATCGCAAGGCTTCAATTCAATCCTGGACATTAAAGACGGTTATACTGAGGCTTCTATAAGATTGCCGGAGAAGTTCAAAATGTCACATATTGACAAGTTTGATGGAAGTGGAGATCTGATTGTCCACATCCGTCTCTTCTTAGATGTCTTTAAACCAATGGGCTTGACGTGAGCTTAGAAATTGTCGTTATTTGGAAGGACTTGATCAGAAGTAGCAGCCACCTGGTATGCTAAACTAGAAGACTCGACCAAGAAGAACTGGTGTAGACGTCCCCCGAACGCCCCGGGAGGGTGAGCTCCCGTTCTGTTCATTTGGGGTCACTACAGCTCAGGACTCTCAAATTGTCACGGTTCTAAGTCTGAACCAAAGAGTCCAAATCCGGCAAATCGTTTTGAGAAAACAGATTTTGAAAGAAGTGCCAAACATGGACTGCTTTGCCAGATACAGAGTCGCCACCTAAATATTTTATTTTGGGGGAAATTTAGGAAACCCTGACATTCATGGATTCACTAATAATAATATCCGACGTCCAATTCATCATGAATATGAAGTGAAAAAAGAATTACAATTTCATAAACCAAAGATTTACATGTTAAATCTATTTATGGGACTGTTGATTACAAGTAGATTAACAAAAAGTCTGACAATTGACATGATAAAGGATATCACACATAGATGACTAGCAAGGGGTTTGGAAAACGTTAGAGATCTTACTCAGTTCTCTGACGATTGATATGTCAAGAATGGTTGAAATGCTGCGAGAATTTCATTCATGATTCTCATCACGAGAAAAGCATATCCAAAGTGCACTGGTCTAAAGTAACACTGAAAATGGCAACACTCGCAATGCCATAAAGCTTAGAGTGTTTATGCATCTACTAGACCAGTATTCTGTTACACATATTCATGTCATTAAGGTAACAGATTGAGTTAGAAAGAACATTTTCCAAAAGCAAACTTTTCGGGACGTTTGCACGCGTATTAAGAATAATGCTAAACAGACGGCTAATTGGACATCCGTGGATTTCGCGCAAGACAACCTGGACATGGCATATCCATCAAAAAGCGAAGGCAGTCCTGGCTTGCATGAGTTTTATTTATTTTCTTAGTTAATGTTAATTAATTAGGAATTGTATATATTTGGGCTGTAATATTTGGACATGTATTATTCTTTTTCAAGGACTGTTAATATTTATTCGACCCTCTGCCCCAGCGAGGCAAACTGTATAAGTGTGCTGTGCTTTGGCTTTTGTATGCTTCCAACCCCACGTCTTTCTCCCTTTTATTACTTGGCTTATGTGGATTATGATATAGGGCACGGTTTAATTACATACAGGTATGACAGCTGTTTGCATCATTCATCTGTATACATGCACCGGGCTGCACAGTCATACTACTGATTGTCTTTCCAATTCCAAATGAAATCATGATAGTGTAGCATTTCATCTGCCATCTTAGAATAGCCGAGCTGCTATAGTTTGCATTTTTGCCTGTGTTTGCATTAGGCATTTTTGGTATTACTTAGGATCAATAAATTGATTTTAGATGTCGTTGTCTATTTTGCTCTGGAGTACTCGGTAAGGTTTCTATGGTCTTTAGCATCGCTTGACATGCGTGTGAGTGACGCCATAAGTAGCTATGACTTACCATGAGGCTATATGCTTATGTGATATAACTGCCTAAATGCTTGGGTGAAGGTTTGGGTTACTTGATTGAATACATGCATCATGTTGTTTTAAGCCACTAGAATAGTGGCAAAACCATCATTTTCCTAAGCCCACACTGCGGGTGCAAAATCTACATTTTAAGCCCTACTTGCGAGTTAGCAATCCCATCTTTCAAATAACAAGCATGAAATTGTTTTTTTTTCCCCCATTCGGGGCGCGACCCCCAGGTTCTAGTACTTATATCTGTGTGCATCCATGTAACCTAGGCTATAATAATCGAATAAGGACACGACAAGTTTTCAAAAATTGATATCTATGGTTAGTAGAGCGGATACTTTGATGGTGCGAGCGGGGTGCTCACGAGTGACCTTCCCAATCGTACCCAATTCCCGACGCCAAGGCAACTTTGTGATGCGGACACGTGCTTTTGGCACCAGTCAGGTTTCCGTAAATTTTCGCCATTAAAAAATATTTAGGTGGCCGACTCTGTATCTGGCAAGCAGTCATTTGGCACTTTTTTCAAAATTCTGTTTTCTTCAAAACGTTTTGCCGATTTGGACTCTGTTGGCTAGACTTAAGAAACCGTGCAATTTGAGGAGTCCGACTGTAGTTGACCCCAATATGACAGAACGGGAGCTACCCTCCCGGGGCGTTCGGGGGACGTCTACACCTTTCTTCCTGGTCGAGTCTTTAGTTAGCTACCAGGCTGGCTGCTACTTCTGATCAAGTCCTTCCAAATAACACAATTTTAAGCTCACTGTCACGTCAGCCATTGGTTTAAAGACATCTAAGAGAGACGGAGGTGGAATATCAGATCTCCACTTCCATCAAACTTGTCAATATTGACAATTTTGAACTCTCCGTGCAATCTTATAGAAGCCTCAGTATGACCGTCTTTAATGTCCAGGATTTGAATTGAAGCCTGCGATTTCTTAAAGCATCTTCACCAGCTGGCATTTTTATCATGGCAGGATCACGGTCATCGATGTCGAAAGAGGAAGCCCTCATGAGGCTATTGCCAAAGGCTTGAAAGCTTGAGCTTGAGCTTGAGCTACACTTTGGAGGTCGCGAGCCTACATGATTTTCAAATCTAACAAAGGTGGATCAGGTTGGCGAGTAGCCAGGACTGGATGTTGTGGATATGTCCAAATGGGTGTTGCATTTCAGCAATGTCTCACCCGTGCATGGTAATTCTCTTGGTTTAGTATATCCATGGCTTTTGGAAGCCTATCAATCAGTGGTCCAAATATCACTGGGTTTGGCTTGAGTTGGCAATTACGGAATGGAGGGTGATGACCTGAAAACTTGTACTAACAAGGATTTGACCTGGTAATATACTTATGTATTTGAAGTGGATTAGTCCTATTACGATTGACTAGATTGGGCTTTTTAGAATGGGCCTTTTGGATTGGATGGATCTTTCTAATCTAAGCTTTTATAGGGATCAGATGGATCAGGACCTTGCTGGGGGGGTTTTTTTTTTTTTTTTCCTTCATAGGTTGAATTGGACAGTGATGGGCTTAAGGCTCTTCAGGGTCAATTGATGGGCTTTGCAGAGTTAGGCTACTACGTCTTCTGTTAGCTCAGACAAACCTAGGCATTAAAACAAAATGCCCATCAGATCAGCTACTAGGTATGTAGCGTTAAAATAAAGCAATAAATTTTTTGGCCCTAGTTCTGGTTCTGATATTTTTTCACCATATCAACACAAACCCTAATTTGATCCAAATTTTGATTCTAATATGACCCTTAAGGTGAAAGGAACCACTCTCAAGATTAAGACTCTCAAGATATCATCCACGATGCCAAAGAATCACATTTTGACAAAAGCATTCAAGACAACCTTATGAGAGTTAGGGTTTCCACTGTCCTATTTGGAGTGATCTAATAGCTTTTTATATTCAAAAACAGCGGATCACATATCTGAAAAAGATGAAGAGCATCCTGCCCTTAGTCTTAATGGTCACTAGAGGCTACTACATGCACTAGTCAATATGGTCAAAAAGGACTAGCAAGATTACATAATATACTCATCATAGCTAACACGAAAGTGAGAGGGGATCAATTGGCACGGCGATAATCCAGATCCAAGGGTTGTTTTCCAACATGGTAGAGCTGATTGGCCAGCCTTTTGCAAGCTTTTTTAGACAAGCCTCCAGCAAGTCGTCAAGATAGCAGATGGAAAACGATATGGACTTAGAGCACTATGGCAAATGCAATGAAATAATATAATATATATGTAGATAAAAGTCAATTATGAAGTACGAGTCAAGTTCTCTATCCTAGCAGATCGCCTATGCAGAACTGGAGCTAATTTCTCAGTGCCTCAGAGGCGGTTTAGTCTCTTGGATATGATAGCTCTATGGTCGGACTCACCGTGGTTCTAAAATTGGTTACAAGTGCAATGTGAAATAGATTAGACAGAATGAGAGTCCAATTAACAATCTTTAAAAAAACCATTTTATCATCAGAGATGCAGAATGGACTAAATTGCCAGATTTTAAGTCGCCATGATCATGCAAAGGCCACGTCGCATAACCAATAGGTTCTCAGCTCAGAACTTAACGTATGAGAAGGGGAAGGTCAATGATTGAGCAACCCTCTCACCTATTCAAATATTGGCTTCTACTAATCATGATGTTATTTTGTATTACATTTATTGCTTCTTTCGTTCTGATTATTAATGATACTTATATTGAGGCACACAAGTATAGACCACATCACTTACTTTGGAACAACTTTGATTTTAGTTTGTTTTGAAAAGAATTTTGAATATGTGCTACTTGAAAAAGAAAATATATGTAATATATCAACGTCGTCCAACGTTTAAGCGAAATAGCCTTTCATGCGCAGGCATTCAAAGGGTTATTCAATAATGCCGTAGCCCATGGTAGTATGCTGTATGGAAACACAAACACCACATGCAATATTGCTAAAGCGAAAATGTCACCTAATAACTTCAACCAAGGCAAGTCAAAGAAAGAAATATTAGAAGGAAAAAATTGCTGTTCTTAAAATGGCAAAATGACTATGCAACGCATACAAATGTAATATCGGGATTTACGCTTCCTTACATGACTATTGAATCATTCAAGGCATATGGTGCGCATATATTCAAGTAGTAGAATGACGATGATATTAGATATGAACCACATCCGAATGCATGCAAAATGGGTATTAATCATTGGCATGATTGAAACGAAAAAATATGATGCTACCAGAAAGACATATATTGTAAAAGGCGAGAAAGAATGGGGGTTGTAAGACATATAGAACAATATTAACAAGATTGGTCTGAATAAATGGTCCTAATTAAGCTAATTATTATAACCAAAGAATAACTAATTAAGTAGCTATTGCGAGTGTGAATGAAGCCAACTAATTGTAATTATAAATACTAATATAAAAGTGGGCTATATTAATCGAATAGGAGGCGAGGACACATGTGCACAATCAAGAACATCCCTCCGGAATTATCTATTTGTTGCCAGAACTGCTCTGTTTGCGTCAGGAAAATATTCTAATTTTGCCACGAAGTCTACTTGTTTTCTGCTATAATAAAATGCCCTGCCAGACAAAAAATAGGTTGCCGCGCCAGCTAAGAGATGGTCGGCCGGCCACTATTTCTAGGATTACCCTACTGCAACAAAGCTGAACAGAGCAGAAATAGAGATGTTTCAATAATATATTTTAAATCTCTTTGCTTCCCATATCATGAAGATGATCAAAGAGGAGTAGGTAATTGTTCTTCAACCATCAATTGTGCAATATTTTGCGTATGATCTTAGAAACGGATAGGATAAGAGCCTCAATAAATGAAAAAAAGATAACCACGTCTCCTTCCTATCATGGAGTTCTCAAGGGAAGGAGTAGACTTGCCTCATCAATCACAAAACACTAAAATAG